>CM031237.1:697803703-698403703 GCA_018340775.1 Taxus wallichiana var. yunnanensis | reverse complement strand
TACACCTTAGGGTGATCTTGAGAATCAAAACTACTTTTAGTTTTCATTTTCTAACATTTTGTTAAATTGGAAACTTAATATTTCATTTTTGGCTTAAAGGAATGAAAAAATTATCAATTTTTGTTTAAAGTTCATTTGGTTTAAAGTTTTCCTTTACATTTATCTAGTTGGATCAAATCATTGTGTATGCTCTTCTCTTGCGTCCTTGGGCGATCTTGAGAATCAAAAACAACTTTGATTCACTTTCTATTGGAAATTACTAAAATTATTTGTGCACAAGACCTAATGATTGTCAAAGACTTGGGATCTAAACAAAATTCTAACTACACGTGTGTTGTAGGTTGTTAATGGTGTTATAAACCTCATTTCTTAATCCGAAAGATAAAAAATACAATGCAGACACAAAATTATGCACTTTAGACATTATTTAGCTCAGCCTTATACTACTATTTAGAAGGTTCTCAAGTGAATAAAGTACTAATTAATCCCACCTTTTGGCCATCTTTATTTTATATTTTATTTCATCATTCCCGCATATTTTCTTGCACTTATCTGTCCATTTCACAACTGCCCCATCATTTTAGCCCAAAATCGGGGCACCTTAACTGTCATCTGGGACACCTCAGGGTGCCCTGGTCCCACTATGGGTGCCCTAATCTATGCACATTTATTTATGCTATTTTTTGGGGCCTTTCTAGCCATTTTTCATCCTTATCCTTTTCCTAGTCGGGAGTAGTTACAAAATTAAGCTTGAGAGCCCTATAAATATAAGGTTATAAGACCATAATGAGGGTCCTAACATCACATACTACTATCACTCCATCTAGAGTTGCATCCTTTGCATCACTTGCATCCACATAGTGCTATGCATTAAGGCTAGGAGATATGCATCACACATATTGCATAGGGGGAGGGATTCTATTATATTTCATGCACACATGTTATTTACATTTCTATAGTTACTATTGCTCGCTACTTCACAAAGTGTGACTAACATGAGAGCACCTAGGGAAAAACATGCACACACTCACTAGAATTGCATCCGGGTCTAAAATGTAGTGCATCTCTCAAAGGTGATAAGACCACTAGTTCAGCGATTGAGGTCATTCCAACCCATTTATTTACATCTTTTATTTTTCTAGGGTTTGATACTTATTTTTGTATTACATGGCATCATACAACTCATCCGACGGATCCAGTGTGATAGAAAGGTAGGGTTCCGAACCAACTTGTGACCATATCAGATTTAGTTTCTAAGCATTTACAGAGATCAAAGTGCCTAGACTATAGACTAGGGCACCCCAATACCTTCCCAGTGTGCCCCAGTCAGCCTAGATCTTCCAGATCCGGCCTTCGTAAGGTCTCGGGTGATCATTTGCACTTCTAGATTTTATTTCCGGATCTATCACACTATGCGAAAGTCTCTTTGGATCAACCGAGTCCTTTTGTTACTCTCCTCTTATATATTAGGGTTCATTTCCATTAGATTTGATTGTGCAATCACTTTACATTATTTTAGCATACTTATTTACAACATTTTAGTCCTCCTAACTAGATTAACATAAATACCCTATACCCCCATCTAGGCCACATTTATGTTAATAATTTTGGTGAACCCGATGTCCCTTTATAACACCTTCTAGGGTTTTACATTTGCACCTCCCATCATGGGTAAACATCATAGAAAGTCTTCTTCCTCTAATTCTTCAACTACTCTACAATTTGATAGCCATGGCCATGCTTTTGTCGACACTGACTGCTACTTCTGGTTATAGCCCTTGTCCTTCTTTCATTAAACTTCCATCTTCTAGAATGGATCCTTGTGCCATTGAAGATGTTGTTACCACTTATTTATGCACCATTAATCCTGTAGCCCTAGCTCAACTTGTAGCAAAAGTCTAGGCTCTCCCTCTTGAGGACATAAATGAATCTAGCACTATATTACCTCTCCCTACATCTCCTTCTTCTCCATCCACGATTGGTTCTCAACCTTGAGCAACTCCCCATGACCTACTTCCTATTGTTTGTATGGTTGATATGGTCTATTCTACTTTGCCACTTACTCTCATTTTCACCAACGCTCTGATACCATCTACCATGCCTACTCTACAATACTCGATTGCTTTTCCTATTCCTCCCCTATCCCCTTTTCTCTACAATATGTCATTTATGGCCACTATTTGCATGCTTGGAAAATATCTTCTCCACCGTCTATTATTACTACCGCTTTACCGACTCTAGATATTGTACCATTTTCTCCGCCATCATCCGCCTCCTTAACATGTCCACCATTCACTTGCACTCTCTTCATAAATAATTATTATTGGGAACACATCCTATACAACCACCATGTGTTTACATGATGGTATTTTTGACTTGGTTTTGACTTCAATGACCTTCATACTCCTTTATGTGATCCAAATTTGTATCATGGTTCAGTCATTCTCATTGCAGCCTATGGCCCACATGTTTTCCATCTTGTTGCCCATCTCACGTGTTATCCTACTAAAAATTCCACTCACAGGTTGGCTAGTCTTGGTTATATTAAATTAAAGGCACACTTGATCCCGATCCTATCAATATCACATTCCCCATGCAATTTGGAACAACTCACATTTGTAGTAGTTCCTTTCTTTGTTATACACCAAACTTCACTATTTGGTATGCTCAAGGATGTCTATTACCTCCCTTTATGAATGAACAATACACCATGGTCATGTACATCTTACGCATTCATGGTTATTTGGACGACCAAACACACACCCTTCCTTATAAAATTTCTTGCGTTGTCTAATATGATTTCGATACTACTCTTGATGATAATTTAGATGACCTTGTTCCTCCACTTCCTTTTTGTGTTAACATCGATCCACCACTGTCTCCAGTATGCTCTATATCCACCACCGTGGCTGATGAATCTCACCTTTGCAATCCTCCATCTAACACACACCTATTGGAGGCTATACAAGTGCTACAAGTTCAGTGTTAGTCCATGGAAGCCACAATTGTATCTCTCCATGTTGAGATAAAGAAACTTAAGGATGCCTCTACCTTGCATGTGCCTACTACCCCTACAACTCCTGCGCCATCTACATCCCCTACCAGTCCCCTCACTGATCCACTAGTTGTACCAATACCTCCACCTCTTATCTTTCCTTCCAATACTACACCACAGGACATTCTTGGCCACCTTCTTCATCATCAACTCCTTTCTCTACCATCTAATTGTCACTACCCTCCTTCTCAACTAATACAATATCATGATCAACCATTTTTCCGCTACCATCGGATTTGAGGGCATCATACTCACTCATGTCACGCATTAAGACATATTATTCATGATCTTGAGTAGTTAGGCCTACTCTCATTTTCTCCACTACTACCTTCTATCCACCCGTCTAACTTATTTGGCTTGTAGCACTACCCCAGGATCCACCTCAACAACACTCTCTCCTTAGTCCTTCACCATCTCTACCTTTTTCCTTCACTCACCCTTTTTGCATACATGTAGTTTTCATTCATAGGAACCAATTTTATCTACTATATTCCCCTTGTGGATCATGGTCCTATTCTCTCATCATCCCCAACACTTGTCGGCAGGACTTCCGTCCCTCGACCTTATTGGTTGATTCATCTTTCCCGATCACTTGGAGGGAATAACCACTACATAATCCTACCCCTTCCTCATATTTAACATCATTGTACCCCTACTCTTCATATTCTTTCTAATTCATTCTAGCACCCTTGTAACCCAATGATGCACTCTTGTGCTTTGTTCACACTGGATCAGAGGGATTACCATTACATTGAACCTAACACATGACACTATAGGCTCTACACATTTACATTCTATCACATACACCACACATCCTCCATTATCCATTATACACTTAGTCTACATCCTATATTATACTACATCCCTCTCATGCACATATTAGTCATTTATACATCATCTATCTCATACATGCTACACTAGTCGTCATTTCATTTGCATGGCTAGTTTTGCACCCCTTTCTTACATTCTATATTTGCGCTAGGTCACATTATACATGGGTCTAGCTTTACATGTCATCACTACATATTCTATCTACACCTATCACCGCATCTTGCACACTTGATACACCCTACATCCCTATATTCCATAGTGCATCTATCGGTCATACACATTTTGCATGCCACACTAGATTTCATTACATATGGATCTAGTTCTACTTATCATCATTGCATATTCCATTTCTATATACATTGCATAACCTATATACATTACACATCCTATATTGCATCACCTACATCATGTTTATCCTATTCCTCACTTGGTCATTTACACTACGTTGTCTTCTATGCACTACACTCACTACCCTATGATGCACTTTAGTTCCTCACTCTATACTTGATTGCCAGGGGTTTACCAATCAAATGGACCTTACATTCATGAATGTGACATTTTATTCATCCAACATTTCTAGCATTAGTGATATAAACCTTAGGTTAAATTGTCACCCATTTTATCATCTTGTAGTGGTATACACTTTAGGCTAAATCACTACCCCCATATTATCATCTTATAGTAGCATAAACCCTAGGGTACATCACCACTCCCTTCTTATCCATCCCATAGTGACATAAATTTTAGGCTAAATTGTCACCCATCTCCATCCACTAATCTTGTAGTGATATACGGTTAGGGCTAAATCATCACTCACATATCCCACAAGTTGTGGTATACGCTTAGGCTATAGGGTTCACACACATCTTTCCACCTATCACCTCACCGTCCACTCATTATATAATGATATACACTTAGGGATAAATATACACTCCTCCATTCAATAATTCGTGGTATTTGCTTCATTATAGGGTCCACGCATGTCTAATACCCATATACCCATCCTATAGTGATATACGCTTAGGGCTAAATCATCACTCTTTCATTCAACAAGTCGTGATATATGCTTCAGCTATAGGTTTCATGCACATCTTCTCCCCATGTCGTATTTTCATCACCACTACATGTACACACTCATCACAAAGGCGCTATATACAACCAACACGACTTGACTATTTCCCAATTAATCTCATTTACGGTTCATTCTTGATCACGAGGGGGAAACAAAATGAACCTCATTGCATACACTTCCATCCACTTGGGGGGCACGTTGCTCCTCTCATTCCATCTTGGATTCCATTCTATCCATCCACAACATACTGCATTGTCTTGGTGGAATTTACTTTTACATACTAGTGTTTTGCATGCTCACTTTATTATATATGTTAGACTGACTTTCTTATATGTCATTATCATACACACATGCGCGTTCACACCTTTATCTAGTGTGATCGTAGATACATGAATCTACACGTGACATGGATGTTTTCCTTGTACCCTTCATATACCGGTCATTGGGGGTATCCACATTCATATTATCTAGGTGCTATTGTTTCATTTTTTAACTTAACATCTTATACTATTTTCTCATACACGCTTTGACATATTGGTTATCATTCTAACATGCTAATGGGTGTTCCATGTGCAACATTTTTTTGTAGGATTACATGTTTCCATGACTACTTGTTTTCTTCTACTTATCTGTGTTCTTTGCCATTGTATGCGGGCTTTTTCCCTTTGCTTACATGCACACTTATCTACTTGTTTGTAGCCATTATGGCCTTGCGTGTCTTGTGACATCGTGAGTGATGTCCCATGTTTGAAACCCACTTTGTGCGGTCTATTTATTTTCTTGTGTGTTTACACTACTTTGTTTGGTAGTTTCTACATTGTCTGTGTATTTTCCACTTATTACATGCATGTGTTTTGGACTAACACTTGTTTTGGCTAGCCATCCCCTTTTGTGTGCACCTTAGTATCTACCAAGCATTTCCCTTTCCCCCTGCAGGGAAAAGTTCTACAGAGAGTGCGGTTGGTCCTCTTTTGGGGCTGCATTCTCCTTTCGGGGATGTCATATATGCCCTCAAAGAGGGGGAATCATTGAGGGTTTTCTACTAACACAATGTATTTACATTGGTTCACACATAATGAGTGAGTTTAGACCAGTCTACGAACTCCATACACAATGGCCTCAACAGACATGGTGTCCTTTGGTAATTCTGCGGAGTAGTTACAGGCTTGGGGGTTATAGTGGGTGTGCCTCTCTCACATTCTTGTTCTAGTGGCATCGATTGCTAAAAACTAGGACAATACAGAGATATCTTCACAAATTTCAACAGAAATGGTTAAAGTTGGAGGACACAACGCATTTCCTCCCTATACTTCTTTAGCCAGGGTGGTGTGAGATCGCCCAAAAACTTGTGACATGATAAGATATCCTTCTACACTCTTTTCTCAACATGGATCAGTGCACATGTTCCATTTACCCTTTTACTCTAGCGTATTTCACATTTGTGTACTTTACACATATGTATTTTACACATTGTTTTTACATGCATATATATTTGACTATTTTACACAGTGTGTTTTTATAGTGCGGTGCTTAGTGATAAGACCACTAGTTTGGCGACTGAGGTCAATCTGACCCATTCATTTGCATATTTTATTTTTCTAGGGTTTGATACTTCCTTTTGTATTGTAGGTCATCATACAACTCATTTGGTAAATCCAGTGTGATAGACACGTAGGGTTTCGAACCAACTTGTAGCCCTATTAGATTCAATTTCCGAGTTTTACAGAGATCGAGTGCCCATACTCGCGAGAAAAGGTGCCCTAGGGTGCCCCAATACCTTCCCAAGTGCCCTAGTCACTCGGATCTTATAGACATGGTCTTTGTAGGGTCCCAGAGTGATTGTCTGCACTTCCAAATTTTATTTCTAGATATGCGACACTCTGTGATAGTCTCTTGAATCAACTCGAGTCCTTTTCTTATGCTCGTCTTGCATATTAGGGTTTTTTTCCATTAGATTTGATTGTGTAATCACTTTACATTATTTTATCATACTTATTTACAATGTTTTAGTCCTCCCAACTAGATTAACATTAATACCCTATACCCCCATCTAGGCCACATTTTTTTAATCAAACACCACTTTATTCTACACACCGTACTTGCAAGTTTTGGTTAAGAGATATGGCTTGTCTCGCTTTAAACTAGGGAAATATCTTGGCATAAGCCATAAAAATTATTATGAGGATTACCCCAGGAACCCCAAAGTAGTTCACACCTTGAGAGAAATGGTGAACGAAACGGGAAGTGCTCCACTACCCAACTAACTAGTATGCCTTTGTGAGATTAACGTCAAAATTATCTTCACGTGACCCTAGTGAGATACAACTGAACACAATTTATTGCTCATTGTATCGAAGGGGGTAAAGTAAATTTGGGATACTCCTTGATTTAGTCAGTGTGACTTTCTTGGAAAACCGCACTCATGAGATAATTTGTGACACCTAGAGAGTGAAACAATAGGAAGCTTGTGGCTTGGAGCCAACTAGAATTTATCCATCGCGTTCTACGATCTCTCATGAAGTGAATTTTTTTCAGAGTCATAACCTTGTTATTCGAACAAGGGGAGAGTCCATTGAAGTTGGAGCCTAGTGTTATTCATCACGAAACTTGCGAAGTGTTACTTTTTCCTAGTTTTTCACTTGTCCTAAGATAAGGCAAAACTCGCTAAAGTTACACCTAGTTTTTTTCATCACCACTTGGTTTAATCCTTTGTTTTCTTGTTTCCTATTTGGGATAAAAGAGAACATACATATGTAGTGCTATCAAATATTGTGTCCACCACTTTTGCACTGCTTACATCCTTCCTTATTGCGACTGCGATAGTAAACATTGAAAGTGTGTTGGTACGTCTTTGTATCTTGATAGCCATCATCTTGATACCCATATTGATACTTCATTGTAGTTAGGTTGTCTCATCATTGAATTCCTTTGAGTTATTATGATGCTCACATCATATTGATATAATTTGTGATACTTATGTCTAGTTCCCTTTGTGAAAACTTGATCTAAGTCTCTAAGTTGTATTGTTATGCTTCTCGCATAACTAACAACTTCTTGATATAGTTAGACTTAGTTTGGATCCCAACATTGTCTTGAGTTTTGGAAAGTTTTTCATTATGCTTCTCTCATTTTGGTGACATCATTTTCATACTAAAATCTCACTTTTTCCACAAATCTTGATTAATGTGTCTAAATAGTATTGTTACACTGCTCGCATTTGTAGCTTCCATTTCCAAGTACTTAGCCTTTTTAGTATCTAAACTTGTTTTAGTATACCTTGTTGGGAGATTACGTCAACACCTTCTTAGTATTTAGGTCTTGTTTATTTTAAACTTGACCTAAGTGGTGATATTGTGTTGTCACTATTTGCACTAAACCTATACTTGAAAAACGTAGGAATAACTATTCTTGTGATTGGGTCATAGTCTTATACTTGATTTTTGTGTCCTAGATACTTGTTGTTACACATACCTTTTGATGGTGTGTCATTATTTATTCATTGGTGTCCTTAGTTCATATTTCCTTTGGACTTATTCCCATTATTTTATTGACATTCTTTGTGATGATTTGATGTCGTTATGCTATTTGGTTTTTTCCTAGGGTCCATTTTAAATCAACCTTAGAAAAACCTAGTTCATTATGCCTCCTATGACAAGGATGGGGCATAAAAAATTAGGGTCCAATCCCTTTGTTTTTGTCTAAGTTCATTTTAGTACATGTACACACTTGTCAAACCTTAGCAAAAACATTTCCTATCAAGCAACTCTTAAATCAAATTGAACATTGGAAAATTTTCCTTTGTATCCTTTGTGTTGCTAAATTTTGATTAACCATTTTTACATTTACAATTCCAAAATTATTGTCCAAACCTTGTTGGATTGTCAAAATTGTGTCATTACGATGTCTGTTTTCCTTAGATTCTCTTTAAAAATCACACAAGCATCCCCATATTTGCAAAATTTCTAGTTGGTTTTTGTTATGCTTGCTCAAATTGACATAAAAATTTCTTCACCGTGAAGGAGTTCAATCACACTATCTAGGTCTATACATTTGTATCTAACGATGCCAACAATGACTCGACTATCACATGGTTCCTCACATTTACAAAAATAGGGAACCTAAGTTTCGGCATTCCCATCAAAGGATTCCCATCATGACCAAACCTTGTTTGGTTATTCACGCTAGAGAAATCGTTCAGTCACCCCTTTCCCCACCTTCATCTCATAGTTCGTGGTATGATTTTGACGATTCTAATCCATGTTATATTTAATAGGGAAACCGATATCTATAGATCACACATCCACCATTAAAGGTTGAAGATTATAGATAATGATGTATAATTGATTATACAAAGAAATAACTTGAAATAGATAACAAATAATAGAGCTAAATGAGAAAGAGCTTAAAGAAAATAATAAGAACAAGAATAAGAACACATTACACCAGATATAAGTGGAGAAACTCAAGGAAAAAATCCACTGGTAAAGCATTGTATTTTATTAAGAATCGATACAATTTCACCTAACACTTCCACTTCACTCCTTAGCTATATTTCACATCTACAGAGCTATGTCTCACGTTTGTTCAATAGCTAAAACATTTAGTTAATCAGTCCATCCTACATACAGCTCACAGTCTTTAATACAATCTTGCATAGCCATTGTAGACAATCAGACAGTCAATCCCAAGAGGGATCACCCAATAAATTGGGTGGGTGAATCGGTTAGGCTGCTTCACTCTTTGAGTGTGAAAGGCTTCACACATTAAAGTTTGATCGATAAAATATAATCATGTTGGGCATGCCCAAGTGGCTAATCCCACTTGAAATTATCACCCCAACACTCCCCCTTAATGTTAAGTGGGAGAAAACAATCAGACATGCCAAGTTTCAGACCCATGAATCAACAAAAAGTGATTCAAGCTTAGCATGCTAACAAGGGAAATCCACAGATCTTCCCAAACAAAGATTCTTAAGACCAATGTTTTACAATATGAAGAATTACATTAGACCATGGAGCCTTTTATAAGCTAAGGCATACCCATGACTAAATCTTTGTTGGGATTTACAAGTAACTTCACAAAATAGTGACACATTTACTTATTACAATTGGAGGAAGTATTGGAAGTTTGAACATGCCGTTAAGAGGTGGCATTGTCATGTGCACTCCCCTCAAGGGAAACTCTGACAGCCCAACAAGGCATGAAACTTGTAAACTTGACAAAACACAATGGTTTTGTAAAGATATCTGCAACCTGATCTTTAGTTGGACAAAATTGGAGATCAATATCACCATTAAGGACTTTTTCTTTGATGAAATGCATATGGAATTTAATATGCTTTGTCCTTTGATGCTAAACTAGATTCTTTGCAAGAGAAATGCAGCTTTGACTGTCACATAGAAGAGTATTACTCCCTTTGACATTCATGTGCAACTCATCCAATAACCTTTTCAGCCACATAGCTTCTTTAGTAACTTCCATGACACTCCTATACTCTACCTCAGTGGAAGAGATAGACATTGTTGGTTGATTTTTGTTACTCCAAGTGATGACACTTGCACCAAGCTTGAAAATATATCTAGAAGTAGACTTCCTATTTGCAACATCACCAACATGATTAGAATCACAATAACCAAATAATTGTGCATCATAAGAAGAAGAATAAACAAGACCAAAATTGATTGTGCCTTTGATATATTTCAAAAAAATTGTTGCCATTTTCCAATGATCCTCATAAGGTTCTTGCATAAATATTGACACTACTCCTACTGCATAAGAAATATCAGGTCTAGTAATAGTCAAATAGATCAAACTACCAACTAGTTGCCTATAAAGAGTAGGATCAAATTTAGCACAAGCTGGTTTAGGATCAAACTTAACACCAACTTCAATAGGAATGACAGCATGCCTACAATCAAACATGTCAAATATCTTAAGTAGATTAATAACATACTGAGATTGAGATGCAAGAATAAATTTATGATCTTGAATGATAATCATGCCAAGAAAATGATTTAATAAACCTAAATCAGTCATTTCAAAATGTTGTTTTAACCTTTGTTTGATTTTTACAATTAGACTTTTATCACTGCTAGTAATCAAAAGATCATCTACATACAAGACAATAATGATAATATGATTGTTATCAAACTTGAAAAATAAATCATTATTAGAACAGCAGTTAGAAAAACCAAGATCTTGAAAGAAACAATTAATTTTAGCATACCAAGCTCTAGGAGCTTGTTTAAGACCATACAAAGACTTTTTAAGCTTACAGACATAAAGTTCCTTGCCAGAGCCTCAAAGCCTTTAGGCTAACTCATATAGATTTCTTATTTTAAGTCACCATTTAAAAAATCATTTTTGACATCCATTTGATGAATCTCCCAACCATATTGGGTGGCCAATGCAAGAAGAACTCTTACAATACTCATCTTGGCAACATGAGAAAAAGTATCAACATAGTCAATACTTGGTTTCTGAGTGAAACCATGAGCTACTAGCCTTGATTTGAACTTGTCAATCTCTCCTAGAGAGTTATATTTAATTTTAAACAACCACCTAGATCCTACAATGCTTCTTTTAGGAGGAGGGACTAGTTCCCAAGTGTCATTTTTATTAGAGCATTGTATTCATCCTTCATAACTTGAAGCCATTTGTCATCTTGAGATGATTTTTCAAAGGATTTTGGTTCTACCTCATAGAGGGTCATCAAGGCATGGTAAGATGTACTGACTTCTAGTTACTTTTTAAGATTATCAGTGAGAGTTTTGAACAAATTTTTAGCCCATCTAGAAATATTAGGCTGCAAGAAATTTTAGGATGAATCCCCCTCGATCTCCATCATCTCTAGATTAGGATAATCAACATCTTGAACTTTTGTTTCCATAATGTTAGTAGGAGGATTATCGGGATTTATGTCTAGAGTAGTAGAGGAGGGTTCATTAGGATCAACAGAGAAAGTTCTTTCTAAGACTTGAACATTTCTATTTTCAACAATGTCATGCTTGAATGGATCATAGACTCTCAAACCTTTAGTTTTACAACCATAGCAAAAAAAATACAAGCAAAGGAAGTTGGATCAAGCTTCTTCCTTTTAGCTTTTGGAATGAAGATGGAAGTAGGACTAGCCAAATATTCTTAGGTGAGAGATATCTAGTTTTTTCTTTGTCCATACTTCATGAGGAGTAGCTTGATGAAGAGGTTTTGTAGGTAGTCTATTTAAAATATAGACAACAATGTTCATAGCTTCATCCCATAAGAACTTAGGCACATTGGAAGCATGAATCATAGTCCTAGCCATTTCTAAGACAATCATATTCTTTCTTTCTGCAATGCCATTTTGCTAAGGGGAATAGGGAGTGGTCAATTCTCTTTGAATTCCACATGACACACAAAACTCATCAAATTATTTGTTGACATATTCACCTCCATTATCAGTCCTAATTCTCTTAATTTTCAGATTTGAAGCATTCTCAACTAGAGATTTAAATTCCTAAAATTTAGATAGGACATCAGACTTCTTCTTAATGAAATAAGACCAAGTCATTCTAGAATAATCATCAATAAAAAAACAACATACAATGCACCACTGAGAGAAGGAACCTCAAGTGGACCTCTTACATCACTATGGATCAGTTCTAATAACTGAGAGGAATTTGATCATGATGTTTGTGAAATGGTTGAGCATGTTGCTTACCATGTAGGAAAATTTCACAAGTTTCATGTTATGATTTTATCTTAGGAAGACCAACAACAAGATTTAGTCTAGACATATCATACAAAATCTTGAAATTTACATGACCAAGTATTTCATGCCATAGCTGAATATCATTCCTAGAAGAGGAAGCAAAACAAGATTCAAAGACAAAACCATCAAACAATCCATTCTTCTAGATCCCAGAAGTAATGAAATTTTTAAACTGATCTTTTACATACCATTTTTCTTGTAGAAAAATAACTTTATAATTTTCTTTGGTTAGCTGAGAGCAAGACAAAAGATTATTTTTCAGTTTAGGGACATACAAGACATTCCTAATTAAACCATTAGATAGCTTAACATTGCCACAACCTTCAGCTCTAATGACAGAGTTATCTCCTAGATAGATATTCTCTTTACATTTGACCATATCTGAAAAGGATATTAGGGATGGAAGTCATGTGTCCTGAGGCACCACTATCAATAATCCATTCATTGCCATTTGAAGTTGAGAGGGCAATATATAAAGCAATAGATTTCTCAGCTACATTTTCTTACTTTTGCTTTTTTTCTTGAAATTATTAGGCTTGTTGTTTTTAGCATTCTTGACTGATTTATTAATCTTGACTCTACAATCAGACTCTTTGTGTCCAAATTTTCCACATTTATTACAAGTTCCATTAAATTTGACTTTGAATGGTTGATTGCTTTTAACAGAGTTAGTCTTAGGATTAGTTTTAAATATGGATTTAATACTAGAATTCTGATTTGGATTAAAATGTCTAGTATGAGAGGGCTTATGAGAAGGCTTATGATTTTGAGAGAATAGATCTTGAGAAGTAGTCTCTTTTGAATCAAAGTTCTCCATGACTCTCTCTTCTTGAATCAACAAAGAAGACAAAGTGTCTAGATCAGGAAGATCATTCTCATTCTGATATTTGGAATTAAGAATTGAGATGTAATGTCTGAATTTTTCATGAATGTTGATTTGAATTATGAAATACAATAGCTTGTCTTGAAACAATTCACAGTTGCAGCCATCTAGTTGAGCTTTAATGTTTTTAATTTTAGCTAGATAGTTTACAATTTTCTCATCTCCCTTCATAGGAGTTGTAAATAGCTCTAGAACAAGCTTAATGATCTTAGACAACCTACTTCCTTCATGCATGGTCTCTAATTGCTTCCATGTAGCTGAAGGTGAGTCTAAATGGCCTATATGCATCAAGAACTCATCTCTAATGCTTTGCAACATGATGGATAGAGCTTCTTGAGATCTTTGAGAAAAGGAGCTAAGGTTTTCAGGGGTAGCTTGTCTCCCTGTGGGATGGTTTTCAATGCCGTCACACAAGATCCCAGAGCTTTCTAGCCATAAAACAAGCTTTCAAACACACTTTCTAGATGTTATAGTTAGTTGAATTCAAGATATGAGACTTATCCATTGAAAAACAATAAAACTAGCCATTTTAGATGCTCAGACAATAAATGAAGATAGATATAGCTAGAAAATGACTGAAAGAAGATAAATAGAGACAAAAAAAACTACAGATCTCTTAATTTGTTATACGACTACAAACAACCCAAATTTGATATAAAAAATAGCTTGAATTGGTCAAGTTCTGGATCAATTTAACAGGGCAAGGTCGTGTTCCAGTTACAAACTATTTTAATAGGCTAATGAGCTAATTAATTAATTAATTAATTATGAGCTTAAAAACATAGCACATTTGTCAAATATTTAAAAATAGCTAGATTTGGTCTAAAATTAGCTTGAATTGGTTAATTTTACAAATCAAGTTGTGGTTGAGTTACAGAGCTCAAGAGTTCTTTAGAACTTGCTTGAACGAGCTAAAGGACGAGCTGTCTAATTTGGAATCCATGAGACAAAGAAAGCTCGACGAGTTATTTAGCAACTCGATGGGGCAAGCTAAAAAAATGATCTACTTTAACAAATAAAATAAGTTAAATAACAACTCATACGAGGGTCAACACATGGCACAAATCAACAATACCAAGAAAGGCACGTGTCGGCTTTAAAAAGATCCTCGGGCAGACATGACACTTTAAAAATTAAAGTTAAAGCCTCTTTGGGTCCGAAACCGATAAAAAATGCAACAAAAGATAAATAAACACGCGTCAATACACTTAGCTTTAAAATAAAGCAAATACACATGTCACTTTTTATTCAAATCGCATTTTGTAATGCAACTAATAAGACAAACTGAAAATTAATTAAAAGATAGAACCGTATACATGTGTCTTTAATTAATTGGATCGCATTTCACATTCTGACACAATGTGACAACAAAGTCTAAGTCAAACAAGCCACTTGTCGAAAAATTAATGGCTTAAACAATTTATAAACCAAACTTGAAATAAAGTTCAGGTCCGAAAAGGAATAAGAAAGTTGTCACAATCTAAATGGTGAAGCCAAAGCAAAGAATGACACCCTGACACAATTAGAATACATGTCAAAAAATAATTGGATCACGTTTTACAATTCTGAAAAAGTCTGACAAGTGCGAAAAATAGAATACGTGTCGTCTTTCAATTAGATTAGACTTCGTAATTCATAGACTTAAAAAAATCTATGGAATGAAGACAAATTTTTGAAGCCATGATTCAAATAAAAAGATTGTAAAACCGTAAACAAGATAGAATACGACATGTGGAGAGTTAAAAAATGTGTCAATGCATTTCTAGTGGTTCACACTTTACTAAGTCTCGCCAAAAAACTCGAAAATATATGTGTTCAAATGCTATTGATCAAACTTCACAAAGTGCAACCAAAAAGACAATAGTAAAACGAAACACGTGGGAGCCTTTTAAATGGCTCATATTTTTAAAATCGACAAATGTGACAAGGTGGCAAATTTTAAGTGGATAACTACTGCCACAAATAAAAGACTGAAAAATGTGAAATGTGGAGCAATTATTGGCTCGATTTTACAAATAAAAATGCAAAGATAAAGATACTTTGAGAAATTTTATGGGATCGTATTTCACAAATCACAGAGGATAGATAAGTCAAGTCTAACAAGAAGGAGACATGCGTAAAGGCCTTATTGGCTTATGGATTACAATAAAATCGATAAATAATATTACTGACACCATGAAGCAAGATGGAGCTTTTTTATTGGCTCGAGCTTCATAAAAATTGATAAATGTGAAGCTAGATGGAGAAATTCTATTGGCTCAAGCTTCATAGTCAAAATAAGTCAAATAATTCTGTCAGGGCAAAGCCAAATGGTACTATAATATCGGCCCAAGCTTCACAAAGATAGAAAGATGTTAGATTTAAGCCACTTGGCACTCTAAGAGAGGGTGCGGCTTCAAGAGTGGGCGGGCTTCACAAAATAAAATGAAGGAAAATGAAGCTATTTAGAGCAATTTTATTGGCCCATGCTTCATAAAGACAAAACTAGCAAAAAAATATAGATTTTTACTACTATAATGGACTTAAAAGCCCCAAACAAACTAGATCTAATTAGATATTTCATATCCACATTCAAAAATAATTGTAACGACTATTTTTCAGTAGGAAAACTAGAAAAATAGATCACAGATGATGGATTCAAGCCATAAATGGCTAAAACGAAAGTAAAAGCAAATATCTAAGAAAAAATATTAAACATGATCTAAACAACCATTTAGCCCATATTTTACCAATATTTCAAACAATATTAGGCAGAACTGGAAGTTTAAACTTGGTTAGCTTGAACATGACTGTGGAACTTTTGGGTCTCAGATCATTAATAAACTTAAATTTTCTTCACCCTTTCAAGTCAAAATACTTCTAGATCAATCCTACACACGCACAATCACCAAGCTCTGATACCATGTTATATTTAGTAGGGAAACTGAGATCTACAGATCATAGATCTACCATTAAAGGCCGAAGATTATAGATTATGATGTACAATCGATTAGAAAAAGAAATAACTTGAAATAGATAGTGAATAACAGAGCTAAATGAGCAAGAGCTTAAAGAAAATAACAAGAACAAGAACAAGAACACATTACACCAGATATAAGTGGAGAAACCTGAAGGAAAAAATCCACTGGTAAAGCACTTGTCTTTTATTAAGAATTTGATACAATTTCACCCAACACTTCCACTTCGCTCCTTAGCTATATTTCACATCTGCAGAGCTATGTCTCACTTTTTTCAATAGCTAAAACATTCAGTTAATCATCCCATCCTACATATAGCTCACAGTCTTTAATACAAGCATGCATAGCTATTGTAGATAATCTAGGCAATCAATCCCAAGAGGGATCACCCAATAAATTGGGTGGGTGAATTGGTCAGGCCGCTTCACTCTTTGAGTGTGAAAGGCTTCACACATTAAAGTTTGATTAGACAAACTATGATCATGTTGGGGCGTGCCCAAGTGGCTAATCCCACTTAACATTATCACCCCAACAATCTAAACTATTCTTCCGATTCCCCTAGGTCTTTTGAGGATTCTAATATGAGTTATTACTCTAGTTCAAATCCTAAGTCGTGGTCCTCCCTTTCTTTGTAGGACCCCATTTATCCATCACCTCAACAACCTCTTCCTCCATTGAATATATTTGCAACTCCAAAGTCTTCTAATCAATCATCTAAGTCGATTCCTACGTTGCAATCTACGAACTTTTATGCAATCCAATTTTTTTGCCAACACTATATCATCTTATAGGTAAACCAATACTATCTTCCTCCACTTGTGAGATACCTAGGTCTGAATCTAATTCGTCTCTTGGGTCATATTTTATTAATCAATCTTCCACACCAGTTGGACCCCTTTCTTTTAATCAACCTACTATGGTCAAAGAAAAATAACCCATACCGATCGATTTATTTTAGAATGAAGAAGTGATCGAAGAATTTATGGGGCCACACGATGACATTCCCCTAGGGGATTACAAGCAAGGATTCTCTTTAGAATTCGATACGTTTACGTATTGTGGGGAAGAGGTTGATCCATTTTTTCATAAAACAATGGAATATCCTCATATCAACACACTTGATACTCCTCTTGTTCTTCCATCTTCGCCTTCTTCATTGCATGATGAAATGATTGGTTCTAGCATTGATCCATGAGCTATATTTTAATCACCCAATCAGTCTTTATCTATCATGATTCCTCAATCAAAATATCACCTTAGGTCACCACCTGGTAGCCCATTGTCTTATTTTATTTTTGGTTTCCTCCTAGTAGCCCATTATCTTCTATTATGGGGCCACATCGTAGTAGCCCTCCATCTTCTATTAGTGGGCCTTCTCTGGATATCCCTTTATCTTCTATTCTTGGGCCACGTCCTAGTAGCCCATCATCTTCTATATATGGGACACATCCTCGTAGCCCATCCTCTTCAATTTTTAGACAATATCCTTTTCATCCATCACATTATCCTTCTATGAATGATTATAGAAAGCCCACCGTAATTTCTCACATCAATCCTCTTTGTCGACTTTCTTCTCTCGACTTCTAGGGATCGACAAGTCACATATTAGCTTATAAGAAACCCAAACGGTTTCTTCATCAAGCTAAGATGAAAAATTCCATGAGCTCCAAATATCCCAAAAATTTAAACGATCATAAAGTTCAGAATCAAATGTGGTTCAAAAATGCACACCAACAAAACCATCAAGTATGGCAAAAGTGCATAAGATCTGGATAGGAGCTCAAGCTCCCACATATGAAATCCATGTATCAAGATAAATTGTAGTAATTTGTTGAGTACAATCTCACCACAATCATCAAGAGAGGAGATAATATGACTTTGGATAAACAAACATGTCTAGTTTTCCTTATCAAGGAAATTACAAAAATTGTTGTTGGATCTTATCATGCCAAGTGACATTATTGGTCCAAAAATAAAATAAAATGAGAAAACATTACAAAATCCAAATGTATAAAGATCAAACATTGCAATCGGTATTACATACACATGGATGTTCTTTCTTACCTTTTGTACCATTCCTCTACAAGTCATCCACCATTTTCATCCCTTTGATGATATTTTGGTTAGTCTACTCACACACATTTTGTAAAATTTTATCTTTATGATATCTGTTTGACCTTGGTATTTTATCACCTTCATAAATTAAAGAACGATCGACCTCTTAGAGATCCTATCACTATCTTCATCTAATAAACTTGTTGTGAAGAAATTTTAGACATATTTGTTGACACTAGCCAATGTTATCATCAGAATCCCTTCCACACCCTTCCATCAAGCCATAAGTGGTTCTTAACCCTTTGTTAAAACAAATCGAGAGAGATGAAATAAGTTTTCGGAAGAAAAAAATCTAAAAGCAAAAAGCAAATTGATATATAAATCTCTATTGGGGTATTTCAATATCTCTATTATCGGTGGCTATGGATGCCTAGATGGTAGTAGAGAAATATTGCAATTAGAATCAAATAAATCTCCATCGGGCAATGGATGCTCGATCTAGCAAAGTGGAGCAATGTACAACTATACTTCCACCTCCATTCATAAATCAAATTTGAAAATAAAACATTACTACACATTGGCTAGGCGTCTTCACTTATTGTCTATCAAAACTTCCTCTAAGAGGTAATAAATCTTCATGTGCAAACATTGATTTCAATGAGCTAACAGATTAGCATGTTACCAAGTGTATTTTTTGGACCTTTTTCAAAATATTTCTTTAGTCCATAACTTGTCTCAATATTTGTGCCTTTGGCTAATCAATTTTTCATCACTAATCTTCTAGCAACATTTCCCATATCTATCTATAACATTCACATTGTTCTTCCGCTCTGCTCTGCAACATCATTGTGTATAATATTTCCTTTTTCCATGTTCATGGGAACCTTTGTCCCCTTTTAATAAAATAATCTTCTACTTCTTTTCTATCATATGTTTCTTAGCCATCTTGCATTGGGGGCATGCTTGTTCCTTATTAGCTCTTCATTGACTTATGTTCATCATCACATTGGCGACATCTTCTGTGTAGAAGCTCTATGATGAGTTGATGAATGTCAGATCGATCTAGTAGACCATGATGGCCTCAATGATCTCGATCTAGATCTACTTCTAGCTAGCTGACCGTAATCCATGGCCCTATGACCCAATGGAACGACCCCATTATATAACATCTTGTAATATGTGGCCTCACCTGTGATGGCAGCACCCTCAAATACTAAGTCCTATACTCTGGATGTTGCCCCGCTCATTGGAGCGCATTGCACTCCACTCTCATACTAGAAAACTCAACATATAATTAGATCCTCTCAGTGCAACTAGTGGACCCCTTTGCACAAAGAACTTGATCCCATTGTGTTGTCATCCTTTGTAATTTTTGTGTCAAAGAAGCTAGATCACATGCACTCTGCATAGCCTACCTCGGCGGAGATCCCCGTGGCAACATGAAGTCTATCCTCCATCCTCCCCCAATAATATTGTGTGGTGGGGAGCCCCATCCATCCCAACCATCTCCATCTCCCCCATATCGTCCATCCCATCCATCCCTCAAAGGGATGTGTGGCGGACTCGGTGCATGTAGAGGTGATAAAGACACATGTAATGAAACCTACTATAATTATACATATAGTGGAACATGTCCCTATGGACCTTGTACCTAGGGGTTAACTTGCTATATGGGCTACTGTAGGGGAGGACCTTGTAGTGGTACTGTGGAAGATCATGTTGTGGCACCTTTATTCGGGGAACCCAACTGTCCGGCCTTGTGCTCGTAGATCTTTATGTGCCTCTCCATGTGCCCCTTCTTGTGCCTATGCTCTAAGGGCATGGCCTTGTAGGCTCTGTGTTGCTACTAATCCCAACCTATATAGCTTCTTATGGTATAGTGAGGTGCCATGGTAACACTATCACGTACCATGCTACATATTCTCTATTCTTCTCGTGATCCACTATCTCGTGGTCAAGCGAACCCAAGGCTATAGATCCACCTATAGGAAACTATCACAAACTCTTTGTGGTATGATCCATGGGCCAATGTCAAAGTTTCACTAGATTTTCACCCATACCATATCTCATCTCTAGGAATCCCCTGGATGTGGCCTAACTGGCACTTGGACTCTATCCACTTTATACCACTCAATGATGTAATCCTTGCTACCAATGATAAAGTGCTCAACCTCTACTATGTTGAGCTCTACAACATCCTCAGGCCACTGATACAATCTATATGGGTGTCATGTAACCATGTGGAGTTATATATCATCAAATGCCCACTTGTAGTAAGTCGTGTCTCTAGTGTGCCCACGAATATCGTCACTAACTAGATACCAACCCATAATAGATGGCTCATCCGGAGCCCTAGCTCACAGTACTCCTAATGGGCATCCTATGACAATACGAGCCCATGCCCATATTTGTAATAATGTAGCTAGACCCATAGTCTTATGACCATGGTAGGCTATCAAATGTAGATCTGAGTACAAGTTGGCCAAATGCATACACTAGCCCCAACAATAGACCTCTACACCGATTTGAGGCCATGAATAAATCCAATTAGAATAAGAGAGAAGTGTGTGCCATTCTTGTTAGGAAGTAAGATGCCGATGAAAAGAGGCATAAAGTAAAATAGTACCCATGCAAGCCGGTGATCAGCAAAACATCTACATATGTCAACAACCATGCCCCGGTGAGGTATGTTCACTACTCTGAACATCTCCAAAATACTCAGTAGAATATGGCCACAATGGGTATGTAACTAAGTTGCCCTAGATTGACACTCTCAATATGTGCCAAACATCCTCCAAAGGTGATACTCATCTCACTAGTCTCAAATATGAAGGTCCGACTCTCACTACGCCATCTCTCTCGCTAAGGTTATGAGAAGGTCATGTCCATAGTAATTTTTGGCATGCAATACACATGCGAGAGACCCATAAAATCTAGCATAATCTCTAAGAATATGCACTCACATCTTTAAAAATTAGCCTCATAGGCTCACACCCACCCATATCGCTCCCGTGTCTCCAACTGGGTAGACCAATATGTAAAATTAGGAAAATCACTCGTTAACGTCATTTTCTTCTAGAACACATCCTCTAAGTTAGTCTATTCATCATTGGAATTCTTCTACAAATATCCTAAATTATTCTAAAGTCGTGTAAAAAATGGCCTTCAAAGGTGCCGTGCCCATTTTAGCGTTAGCGTGCCCTAGTGCTAGAGACCCTTTCTCACACCAAAGACCTACATTTTCATGCAAGCTTGCCCCTATTGCCCCCATTCATGTGGTAATGTCGGTTGCCTCTACTTTGATGCTTGTGCACTCGCATAGGTGTTAGTTCCATGGATTCATGCTTACGCATGCATTTTCACGTATGTGCACCCATGCATGTGTTATTTCATGCTCACGAGCCCTCCACCATGATTGTGACCCTGGGATCGTGATGGCGTTGCCGCGTAAATTTCTACATGTAATAAATGCTAATAAATGAGCTAAAAGTTTAAATTTTTTACTTTGTGTACTTGTAGGCCATCCTTGGGAAGCCTCATGTAGTATTGGGTGATGTCTACATGGTGTTTATGGTCCTGAACTCACGCCATTCCTCTCGTATGTCAGAGAAAAATCACCAATAAAAGTGGTAAGGGTAACTAACAAATAACTAGCCGCGATGGTTTTTACCCCTGTGACTTGGTATTTATACCCGTTTTGACCCCCGCATCATGTATCTTGCCCTCGAAGTGCTATGGGACCATTGTGATTCTTTCAATTCCTCTAAGACTCGTCGCGATGATTATTTTTAATAAATAATCATTTTTCACTTGTTTTTGCTATGTTGGGGCATGTTTTTGCTTCTCGGCAACCCTTTCTGCTACTTGGGGCATATTTTTGCTTACCAACATTATTTAGTGATGTCCCATGATATTGTCATTATTCTCAATTATTTTATTCTTGGAAAATTTAAAAATTTAAAAATTACAAAACACCCAACAAAATTGGTAAAAAATTTCAAAAATCCAAAAAGTGTAAAAATTTCCCAAAATTGGTAAACAACATGCACGCAATTGAAGCCTGTATCAAATGCATTTTCCTCAAACATCAAAATTTTTCCTACAAAACATATTTCTTAGGTTCTCATTGTTTCCACACAATGAATCATGATTCGTTTTGATCTACCTCCATTAAAAAAGTTGGTCTCGCTAGCTATATCTGCACTCCTATCAACAATGAGTTTCTTGGTACTATTTCATAGTACACGAATGCTTTTTCATAGGACTACTTGTGTCCTCCATTATTCCCCTTGCATGTATCCTTTCTTGGGGCACCATTTTCAACCCTTTTCATTAAACATGAACATTCGAGAATATTTCGTTATAATTATTGATTTCCACTAATTAACAAGCATTTCCTCTTTTTGGTCAATTAACAACACTTCGTTAATTAACTAGCTTCTATTACATTCCGGATTCCTATTAACAACACTTCGTTATTTATAATCCTCTTTGAATCAATTAATTAACTATTATTAATTAATTAAGCCCTTTACAATGCATTTAATCAATAAACCCTTTTATTGGCTAAATCTCACTTTCAAATGCTTCAAATCTTATCAAATTCCTCCTAAATCACCTCCAAATAGCCTAAAAATCTTATTCTATCCTATTAATTAATCCTAATTGATTAATTAAAGCACCCCCAACTCCCATGAGTTGCTAACTCACTAGTTAAATCATCTAATCATGGTTAATTAGCCTAGAGTTACTTTATCATTTGTTCCACATTTATTGCGATTCAAGCTTTCCCCAAATAAAAATCTATAAAATGGACCAAGATCCTAACTTCATACCTTACACCATACTTTGAATAATATCTCATATAAAACATATGATCAAGAGCTTTCTCCATTAATTTGGCATAGCTGCTTTGCATCAATTCTACCATTGTTGAGTAGTAGAAGAAGATCCAAGCTTTGCCTTGTAGCCATTCTTTGGTGAGATCTTCTCCCTCTCTTTTGAGAAAAACATAATTTGATTTCTCATATATCTAATTAGGTTCATTTTAATTAGCAATCATTTAACTTAGTAATAATGCTTATAGATTAGATGAGTAATTTCATGTAATTTTCATTATGTATTCTCATAAGCTATGATCTTGATGGTTCATTGATAAATTTGAGCTTAGCTCTAGACTACTAGGTGTTAGTATTTTTAGTTAGCTATTGTAAAATTTTAGCATGTTCACATTACATATGCGGTCTTGAGTGATAGAAGAAGTGATCTAAAAATCCAAAAAAAGCAAACTTGCACACATTCACTCAAACTTTTGGTTTTAACAATTTTTAATGACAAATCGACATTACGATAGTTTTTGTATTTTTAATAAATAAATAAACTCGAGTACTATGTAAAATATAGAGAAATAAAAGAGAAAAATCACCAAAGAATTCGACATGAGACGTGATAACAAAGTTCGCACTTGAGGCCTACGCTTTGGGTCCAAATGAATGGGACCAATCTATTAAAATATTGAAAAATAAATATTTACAAAGGTTTCTACAAGAATCTAAAATTCTCATAGTAATCTCTTGCCAAAAATAATACTAGTCTCCTTTTACACTTTCTCAAAATTCCTCTCCTATCTCAAAATATAAGCTTTATGAAATTTACACATAGTCTTCGAACAATGTCTCAACATATACAACTGAGCCCATTTTATAGTTTTTATCACCTCCCTAGCCCAATGGTTGGGCCTCTCTTTACACCACGTAGAGACCGTGGTTTGAATCTCCCATATCCGCTTTGCATTTTCCATTTATGGCTTATATCCCACATAACCCAAATAAAGGATATGCGATCTATTTAAGTGGGAGGCTATGGCAATTAAGCATTGGCTTTAGAGCCATTTTGATCGCAGAGGGTTATGTGGCATTGTTTTTTGTGCTAAGTTTGGTGCTTGGAATATGTAAGATGGTTACACATTAGTTGGCAATTGTGCCTTAGAAGGAATGGTTGCGTGGAGGGATAAGGTGATTGTGTGGAGTCAAGCAATGTTTGGAGATAGGATATAATGCATAGGTGATAGTTTATATAAAATGTGAAGGAGAGTATAAACAACTTATGAGGAAATATAAGGGGGAATGTGGCTTCGTGGATAGGTCAACTCGGTTAGCCGAGTCGGTGATCCCTTTACAAAACAATGTTACAATATCCCACATATATCAAATAGTTGCAATATGAAGCAAATATAATCAAAATCCCTAAAATGTTAATATGAGAAGGAGGCCAAGACATCCCTCCATAATTGAGTATGTCAAACTCCGGCCGAGGGCCCCTAACCAAGAAATAGTGGGGCCCACCTTTCACACCGAGTGTCCAAGACCGACATCAATCAAAACTTTTAACCTTTCATATACATTGTCCACATGGCATATTTTTATTGGTCCACTTGTGTATGTGTTCAACTCGCGCGCAATCCCAAATTCATCAGTTGCCTAAAAATTTCAGCAAGCTATATATTTTGCATACATGCCTCTCATTTCGCAATCAAGATATCGCTTGAAAAACTTGAATTTTTCTCCATGCAATGAAACTACTTGTAACTAATTATGAGAAGATATTATATTGGTTTTTCTCAAATGAGGATCCTCTTGGATCACTCCTCCCCACTAAGAAACTTTTGGACCCTAAAAGTTAACTTAATTGGTAAATATGAGAGGGTAATTCTCTCTCACCTTTCCAGTTTCCATCCATTTCACCTTCTTTGGATGCATACCTTTGAACCCAACATGAAGATATTCAATATTACCCCTTCACAAAGTTCTGACCTTCCTGTCCAAAATGATATCATCTTGCAACTCATCGAGATACTCAGGTTCAAAATCATCAATGGAAGGCATAATGTTAGCATCATCATGATCAATAATCATAGGCGGTTCATATAATTTCAAGTTCTCAACATTTACAACTGAATAAATTTGCATATATGGAGGTAAATCCAACTGGAAAGCATTGTTACCAATTTTCTCCAATATTCGGAATGGACCATACCAAATAGGTTTCAAATTTTTACCTTCACCTGTCAACCTTTCTTTTCTAATGTGAAGCCAAAATGAATCACCAACTTGAAACTTGTGATCAATTTTGTGTTTATCATGCCTTTCTTTATACTTAGCTTGAATTTTCTCCAACTATTCTCAACTACATTGATGAACTTGTTATATTTTCTGCACAAATATTTTAGCTTTATCACAACCACTTAACCCATTAACAACAATGATCCTATCTAAAAGAGAAATCTAATGAAGATTTAAGCAGATAACCATAACAAGTCTCAAATGAAGACTTCAAGTAGAAGAATGTAAGGCACAATTATAAGCACGTTGCACATAAGATAAATTTTCATCCCACAATTTAGGATGTTTACCACAATAGCCTCTAAGAAAATGTACTGCATTTGTAGTTCACAACCTTTGTTTGAACATCGGTATGTGGATGGAAAATAGTGATTTTCTCCAGCTTTAGTGTCCAATTGACCAAAATTCCCTAAGAAATCTAGAATCCCAATCTGAAATAATTGAAGTGGGAAATCCAAAATGAAACCTATATAAAATGAAAGAATAGATGTGCAATTCCTTCACAAGTTATTTTTTTAGTACATGGAATCAACACACACATCTTGCTAAATCTGTCCACAACCACATATAAATAGTCATGTTTCTTTTGTGACATGGGAAAGCCTCCTACAAAATCCATGGAAATAATTTCCCATGGTCATGTAGGGATAGGAAGAGGAGTGTAAAGTCCTAATTTCCTGTTACTTGGCTTTCTCATGGCACAAAGAACACATCCTTTTATATACCTGGTTACATGTTCATGCATTCTAGGCCAATAACAATACATCTGTAAATGTGCAACTATTTTACCAACACCAAAATGACCAAAAATAAGAGAAGTATGAGCTTCCCTAATCATATGCACACACTCATTTTCTGGAATACAAATTTTACCAGAACGATATAAAAGTCCATCATACACATGATAATCCTTTTCTCCTACTTGTTTCCCACTCGTTAAATCCTCATACACTTCTTTAAAATCAACATCATAAGCATATTATTCCTTATAACTATCATGAGCCAAAGAACTATGTTGTAAAAGAATAGATGCAACAACAACTGGAGGTCTAGATAACATGTCAACAACCTTGTTTTGTATACCTTTTTTATACCTGATCACGAGATGAAACTACTGCAAGAATCCCATCCAATGGAAATGTCTAGACTGTTGTAACTTTGTTTGTGTTTGCAAGTACTGAAGGGGTTGATGATCAGTATGTATAACTGTTTCTTTTCCCATTAAGTAATGCTTCCATTTCTTTACACTCTGCACCAAAGCATACAACTCTTTATCATAAGTTGGATAATTTCTTACCGCACTCGTGAAGGTTTCTGAATGGTAACACATAGGTCATTTGTTCTGCATCAAAACTACCCCCATTGTGTAGTCACTAGCATCCATCTCAATCTCAAATGACTCTACAAATATGGAAGTGCCAAGACCAAAGCGGTACTAATTTTCTCTTTTAGTGCATCAAAATCCTTATATTGTTTTCCTCCCCACTGAAAGACCTATTTAATACTTTTCAAAGCATGCAAAGGAGATGCAATAAATGAGAAGTTAGAAATGAATTTCCTCCAATACTATACTGCACCAAGAAAAATCCTAACTTTTGTCACATTATTGGGTCTAGGCCATTTCATAATAACCTCTACTTTTGCAGGATCTATTTTCAATTCACCATTTCCCACAACATAACCCAAGTAAATTAAAGATGTTTTTCCAAACTCACATTTTGACATCTTCAAAAATATTTTTCTCCCCTTAATGCATCTAAGACTTTCTTGGATGTGAATAACATGATCATCCCAAGACTTACTGAAAATAAGAATATCATCTAAGTAGATAATAATGAAATCATCAATGAATGGTCTAAAAACATCATTCATAACTCTCATGAATGTTTCTGGTGCATTGCACAATCCAAAAGGCATCACTAACCATTCAAATAATCCCTATTTCATTTTAAAAGCAATTTTCCATACATCACCTTCATCAATTCTTACTTGGTGATAACCACTTCTTAAATCTAACTTAGTGAAGTAAATTGTATTCTTTAATTGATCCAGTAAATCATCTATTCTAGGAAGAGGGTAACAATTTTTCACCGTGATCTTGTTTAAAGCACAAAAATCCACACACATCCACCATGTGCCATCTTTCTTTGGCACCAAAATAATTGGTGAACCACAAGGAGATGTACTTGGATGAATAATACCTTTGGCCAAAAGTTCCATCACCTATTTCTTGATTTCCTCATTTTCAACCACGGACAATCTATACATACCAATATTGGGAAGAGGTGCATCTTATAACAAATGTATCTCATGTTGAACCCCTCTTTTGGGAGGTAGACCTTATGGATCCTGAAAAACATCATCATAGTTAGAAACAATTTTAACTAATTCATTACAATGTTTTAGATCACAATCCTTAAAAGAATTTTTGCAATCTTTCTCTTTGGCTTTGATCACCATGAGTACAAAAATCTTGCTTGAATTAACAAGTCTTTTCATCTATCCTACAATAACCAATGAAAGATTTGTTTTTACACGATGAGCTCGAACAATATACTCAATTCCATCTTTCACAAGCAAGTATTTATTTTCTTCCCTATAGAATATTGCTTTATGATCATATAAATAAGGACTCCCCAAAACTACTCCACAAATATCCAAAGGAACAACATCCAAATCAACCTCATCAATAAACTTATCTGTAATGGCAAATCAAAATCTACAAGTTCTAGTTACATGCAGCTTCACATCATCACAAACCCAACCCAAAGGATAAGGCTTAGGATGTGGATTAGTTTTGAGTCCCAATTTCTTAACAACCTCCTTTGAAATCAGATTAGCTTGAGATCCACTATCAAAAAGAGTATCAATTTTTGTATGTTTTGAAATAACTCTAAGGTGGAAAATCTCATTCCATTTCTTATCATCATGCATAGATTGTTGATTAGAAGAAGATGCAACATTTGAAGTACTAGTGTTGGAAGAAGAGAGAGAATGATTACCTTGAAAACTCATGGCCATGATCTTGGTTTTAGCCCCCCCGAACTGCACTCCAAGATCATGAACTGTAATATTTGTTTTCTTCTTATTTCCTTTCTTAACCATCCATTTAGGATTATTTTCAAGATGTAATTTCCAACACCTAGATTCATCATGGTTCTTTTTACAATGATTACAAAATGGTTTTTCATCTTCCTTCTTAATAGTAGAGTTTATTTTTTTCTTACCCTTTCCTTTTCCTTGTTCTTTCGAACCTTTTTCTTTGCCTTTGGATTTCTTGTTATTTTTTTTAAAAGAAGAAGAGGAGGAATCCTTAGTCATTTTCCCTCATGCTTCCAAATGGGTAGCTTGAACACACACTGCATCAAGATTAGTAGCACCTAAAACAAGAATCATATGCCTTAGGTAACTATGCAATCCACCAATATATTTAAGTAGTGTTTCTTGTGTGTTTAGGGAAATTCCAAGAATTAGAGCCCTTTTCCTAAATTATTATGTGTAGTCTTGAACACTTTGTCCCTTAGTTTTTCTTAATGTTTGCCAATCCATCATAGCTTGTTGCTTGTAACCAAGAGGATAAAATTGTTGTCTAAGATTTGAAACAAAATCGACTCAAGAAGTGATTTCATTACCTTTGGTTTCCTCTACTTCTTGAAGCTTACTCTCCCACCATATGAGTGTTGTGCCACCCATTCGAAGAGTTTCCAAATTAATCTTTTCTTCATCATCCACAATTCTCCAAATCCTGTAATATACCTCTATCTGCTTGATTCAGTTATCCAACTTCTCTGCATTTAGCTCTCTAGTATACATTGACAATTCAAACTTAATATCTAATTTTAATGAAGGAAAATCATATTTTTGAGTTTCACCTTTGGGAATATCAGAACTAGAGCTTTCTTCTTTTTACCTTCTCTAGTTACTTTTTCCCTTCACCTATCTTGGTACATTTCTTCCACCATTTCCTTCATCTGTAGGAATGATTGACAAAACTCTTCTTCCTCTCGATCCGCCATTGTAGGACTTCTAGATCATCTTGTACCGATTTAGGATCCCCTTCTACTAGATCTCCTTCACCCTTCTTAGATATAGACCTTATTAACATCCAACACAACAAATTGAATTCCAAAATCATTAATCTGATCCACAAATCAGCTAAAACCAACGATCTAAAAATTAAAAAAAAGAAAACTTGCACACATTCACTAAAATTTTTACTTTTAACGATTTTTAACAATAAATAGACATTATGATCTTTTTGTATTTTAATAAATAAATAAAATCAGCGAGTATTGTATAAAAAAATATCAAAGAAAAATCACCAAAAATTCGGCATGAGACGTGATAATGGATTTCGTGCTTTGAGGCCTACATCTCTAGGTCTAGTTGAATGGGACCAATCTATTAAAATCTTAAAAATAAATCTTTAAAAATATTTCTACAAGAATATGAACTTCTCACAACAATCTTTTGCCAAAAATAATACTAGTCTCCTTTTATTCTTTCTCAAAATTCCTCTCCTAGCTCAAGATATAAGCTTTACAAAATTTACACACGCCTCCGAACAATGTATCAATATATACAACTGAGCCCATTTTATAGTGTTTATCACCCATGTAGCCCAATGGTTAGGCCTATCTTTTACACCATGGAGACCGCAGTTTGAATCTCCCATATCTTCTTTGCATTTTCCATTTGTGGCTTATATCCCACATAGCCGTATAAAGGATAGGCAAGCAATTTAAGTGGGATGTTGTGGCAATTAAGCATTGGATTTAGAACCATTTTGACTGCCGAGGGTTATTTGGCATTTTTGTTTGTGCTAATTTTGGCATTTGGCATATGTAAGGTGGCTGCGTATTATTTGGTAGTTGTGCTTTATAAGGAATGGTTGTGTGGAGGGATAAGGTGGTTGTGTGGAGTTGGTGCGATGTTTGGAGATAGGCTATAATGTGTAGGTGGAAATTTAAATAAAATGTGAAGGACATATGAGTATAACCGGCTTATGAGGAGATATAAGGGGGATTGTGGCTTGGTGGATAGGTCAACTCGATTGGCCGAGTCATGCTATCCACCGAGCCCTTTATAAAACAATGTTACAATATCCCACATGTATCAAATAGTTGCAATATGAAGCAAATATAATCAAAAGCCCTACAATGTTAATATCAGAAGGAGGCCAAGACAACCCTCCATAATTGAGTGTGTCGAACCTGGCTGAGGGACCCCAACTAGCAAATAACAACGGCCCATCTATCCATCGTTGAGTTCTAAGATTGACGTTAAATTTTTTTAAACCTTTCATATACATTGTCCACATGGAGTATTTTCATTGGTCCACTTGTGCATACATTCAACTTGCGTGCAGTCTCAAATTCGCTAGTTGCCCAAAAATTTCAGCGAGCCATAACATTTTCATACGTGCTCGATTTCTGCAATCAAGATATCACCAAAAAGCTCAAATGTTTCTCCACACAATGAAACTTCCCATAACCGATTATGAGAAGATATTAGATTAGCGTTTCTTAGTGAGGATCCTCTAGATCAAGAAGAAACATTAGAAGTGATGACATGATGCTCATTAGACATAGAAAAATTAGATTTAGGAACCCATTGAGATGTAACAAGAAGAGAGGACCATGTAATAGAATGTTGTGCAGTGAATGAGATAAAACCTTGACACTCAAGATGCTTGATTATTCATTGTAAATCATAACAATCATTATCATTATGTCCATTAATTCGATGATAATTACAATATGGATGACCTTGATATTTTGCAAGCCGATAAGGAGGATAACAATGAGTAGATGACAAGCTAATCAATTGATGAGTGAGTAGATGAGGAAGAATATCTTGTTGCTTAGCATTGAGATCAAACTTGAGAGGCATAGGAACGAAAATATTTGAGGTTCACTGATATGAGCACATATAGAATACATAGAATGAGGATGAGAAGAAGAACTAGCATGAGCTTGAGAAGCATCCTTAAGATGTTAGATTTCAGATTTAAGAGATGTAATCATGGATTCCATAGCCTGAAATTTATCTTGAAATAAAGAATGTAAAGCTTGAACCCGACTCGAGGATGGGTTGATTAGATGGAGGAATAAGACAAATAGACTCATCAGATAGATGATCAAAAATATCACTCACTTGAGTGGGTGGCATATCTTTAGGAAAAACATGGTGTGTAGGGATTTTTGAAGAGCCTCTTTGTAAGGTGGGTCCATTTGAAGTAATTCAGATAAAATATATTTGACGAACCTTATGAGCCATGATAAGAGATGAAAGAATCAAAATGAGGATCCAAGCATGTTTGAATGGGACGTGTTCACCCAATGATTAAGAAAATATTGAATTAAATATATTTTAATCTAAATATGTAACACCACTGAATAAATATGTAATAAAGTACAAATTTTGACCCAAGCAAGTAAGCTAGAAAATAGGAAACCCTAGTTCCAAATGGAGGGATAAAAATACGTAGTTGATTCACAATGATACCGAAGTTGTGCTTTGAGATGAAAACTGATGAACATGAGGAGGGAAATGTCACACCAAAGCCTAGAAAAATTTAGAAGTGTCGAATAAGATGGACTGGGGTGCCCGGTATGGTTCGGGGCACTGGGCTCTACATACCTCATTTGGGTGCCTGTGACTACTTAGAACCTCATAAAATTAGTTTCACGGGGTCGCAAGATGTTTCCTAATATTTGTCTTTGTTCACATATATGTCGCTACACTACATTACAAACCCCATGTAGTTCTATGTGTGTGTGTGTGTGTGTGTGAAGGAATCATGCCCTAGGTGGATTTTTTGCGCATTGCACTTGATAGCGAGAAATAGCTAGATGTAGAAAATGTAGATAGATGTGTGCATGGAAAAATGAAATTCCCCTCCTATGAAGTGTATATAGAATAATGCAGTCCCTTTCCCTTGTGTGGATGCTAGATGGATGCTTGAATGCTCTTGTAAATTCCTTTGGATGCAACCTTAGGTGGAGATAGATAATGCTTAGTGTTTGGTCCTTTATTATTGCCACATAGATTTATATTTATATGATTCCCTTTCTCCAATTTCGTAATTAACCACTAAAAGGATGATTAGTAAAAACAAGATGCCCAAACGGCTAGAAGAGACCCAAAATATGTGAGAAAAGTACAAAGAGGTCGGGGGCCCAGGAGGATAGGGGCACTGGGCACTGGTGTCCAAAGTCAGAAATGCCAAAGTATGAAAAGAAAAATTGGGCAAGAAGGTGTGTGAGACCAAGAAGGAAAATAGAAAGAAAGAAAAGAGGCCCAAGACAATGGTCAATTAGTAATTTTCTTGCTTAGGAATCATATGAATAGTAGTATGTGATCAAGACTAGATAAATACCCAAAGTGCATGATTTAGTGTCTACACTATCATCCACACCTCTATGGGCGCTACTTCTTTCTTTCTTGTTTATGGCTTTGAGGTTGTTATTCCTCTTAAAGTACAAATCCCATCCCTATGTGTTTCTCTTCGCGAATTCATTTCTGATGAAGATTATCACCAAGAGCATCTAACAAAGCTTGAGTTATTAGGCGATTTACGTCATCTTCTTTCTCTTGAACACCGTTACGTTTATCAAGAGCGCATCAAACATGGTTATAATAAACATCTCAAGGAATGCAACTTTAACATCGATGACCTTGTCCTTAAAGAAAATCATAACATCACTACTCTAGAAAGGAGTCAATATGGAAAGTTTTCTCTCAACTGGATTGGACCATATATTATCATTCATAAGTATAAGTCTGGAGCCTATCGTTTGAATTTTCTTGATGGTAAACTTGAAACATAACCTCTTAATGCATTGAACTTGTGGACTTTCTATTGTTAACACATCTACTAATAAGAACTTACTCATCTCAGTGGTCATACATCCATCATTAGCATATTCCATCTTTCATTGTAATGATTTGGAATTATGTGTTCTATCGTCACTTTCCTATTTGAGATCTTAAATATAGGTACCACGGCTCTGCTCATAGCATATTCCTTATGGAAAAGTTCCTCCTTCTATGTGGGAACCCCACAATCATTACATCCATCTCCTTCTTATCTTCCTATTAGAACTACACTAAGGGTCCTTAGGTGTCGCTTATACATCTTATCATCCCCTCCTAAGTGGTATACCTAGCTATCCCAAGCTCTTCCATAAAAATTCAAAATTTAGGATGATCATCTAAAAGCTAATGTACTAAAAAAGAAAACAAACTTTTCCTTTGAAGGAAATTTATTCATAAAGCACGAATATAAAAAATAATAGACTGATCCTCGAAGGACAACTATCATGCATATTTTATCTAGCCATTTATAAAAGAAAAAATTCAAAATCCAAAAGAAAAAAATTAAAAATTAGACCACTCCCTCGAAGGATAACTGCCATCTTATATCCATGGCAAAAAGGCTTCCCACATTGATCAACCTTCTATATATTCAAAAGAAAAAGCATAAAGTTCAAAAGCAAACATCCTAAGAAATCTTCCCGCATCGATCAACTTTCTCATCCATAACAAACTTCCCGCATTGATTAGTTTGCACCATATTTCTTAGAGCTATGAACACCCACCTAACGAGTGTCATCCAAACCCCGTATGATGTGTCAAAATTAGGTTCATATGATCATTTTCCATACTATCCCTCATGATCCTTGGGATTGATAATAATCGATGGTTATGTGTTAACACCTATTATTAATGGTAAGTGCATTTCCTTTATTGGCTCCATTTTTTCCACTTCCAATCCGATTCAAAGAATCATTTCTTTGTGCACTCCTTACTATGATCGAATTTCATTTATCTCAATTTTTTCACCTTCTATCAAAGTTACATCCTTTCTCTTAACTATAACATGTTCTTGTTATATTCTTCCTTATCTAACCATCTCATCCATGCTTATGTGTATATTTTTAAGTGTCACATCAATCATATCATAAATATAATATATTTAACATATTTAAAAATCCATTATTTGCATCCAATATCCTACCATCTCTAACTGATCTGTAAACTCTTCAACTTTTGGAATCATCCATAGAAACACAAATTAAACGTTGTTGTTCTACTTTCTATTAGAAAATGATAGAGATAACTAGTGATTGAATTATGCTTATGCTTAGAATCCACAATTGCAGGAAAGGAATAATTTAAGCTCATAAACACCAACAAGTTTTATCCTAGAAACCTCCCAGAGGAGGAAAAACTAGTCGGGAAGGAAAATTGCTCTTTCTTCCCACTTTTATTGGCCAATTCAAAATAACAAATACACAATTTACAATAAGTATGAAAGAGATGTAGATAATATCTCACACTTCCTCTCAATTACTTGTTTGTTGTCTCAACACTCCTTTCTTCTACAAAGCACAATTCCAACACTAATAAATTCTTGCTCACTTGATTTCAAGTTTTGATGATCCTATTCTCTTCTAAAAACATGTATTTATAGCCTTTCTCATGTCCTCTCATGCACTGGAGAATGGGAAAGGTCATGGAGGAGAAGATACACAGACAACCTTCCAAATTCTGGGATGTTCATTTCATATTTTTATTTTCTATCCAAAAGAGCCAGGACTGCCATCTAATGTAGACCGGTGGTCCCAGGGCCACCGCCCTAGTTGGGCGATGGTTCTCAGAATCGCTGCTTTGCATAGAGTGGCGGTCCTGTTACTAAAAAGATAGAACCTCTGTGTGTTATTTTTCCTTCTTTGTGCTGATTATTTTAACAAAGTAGAGTCATTTTGGATCCCTATGGATCACTAATAACTACCTATCCATGTCAAATCACATTATCATCTACATATCTCATCACATCATACTCTAATTTCCAACACATAATCACTATAATCAAATCCATAATCACCATGCAACATTGTAATAATACAAATAAATCCATAAAATCATAATGAGACATCTACATCCAGTTTATAATCATCGTACAAACATCTACATATAATCCATAATCACCATGTAAGATCTAAATCTAACATAACATCATTCAAGCCATAAATCATAAACATCAATACACATGATAAATCATGACAAAAATCATTATATATATCTCATCATCATCCAATTACATCTATACATCCATAACATTCCACTAAGGGTCCTATCTCAAAGATGATAAATCATCAAACTATGTAAAATTTACATCGTATAGTCTCAAATATTTTCCCTGGGGCAAGTGCCTTTATCTGTCTTTAGGCCTCATCTCCTCCATTTTGGCTTGATCTCATCATGGCTACACCACACTCATTGTAATCCCGGATGGTGTGATTTGTGTTGCACCCCCTACTCCCTAATACTCAGCTAAATATGTGACATATCTATGTGTTCGCGGTAGTCTTGATGTCACGATGCACTCATAGTAGCATTCATTAGTTGCTAATGCTCTGTATAGATCTAGGGGCACATTATCTAATGGTGTCATCTGTCAAGCCCCTTGTGATGCCACTATTGCACCACTCTTTGCCTCTATTGTCAAAAGTATAGATATGAGGTCTCCAAATCAAGATTTGTAGGCTCCCCTGCGCACCTTGTACCAATCTCTCTATTGGGTGGCTTGGTCCCTCTCTTGAAATAATGCTACCACCTCATGATGCACCTCCTTTCTCTCCTAAAGCATGTCACCTCCCTCTATTGGTGGGTTATGTCACGCTTTATGCATAAGTGAGATATCTCCATAGTAACCCCTCCAACATCACCCTTAGGTGCGACATCCTCCTCCTCGTGGAAACTCCTTGTCATCCTCGTCCTCTCCCCCTTGGCCCTCTCCTCCACCATCCGGGCCACCCATGTTGTCTTCATCTAATCGAAAAACCCCACTTTGAATCCCACATCATTTTCACCATCCCATGGTGCCCTAATGCCCTCTAGTGGGTTTGACTTCTCGGACTAGGAAGGTCCCTCTATATTTCATCTCACCTATACCTAATTGACTCACCGGGCCCGTCTCGCACCACTCCAAACTACCACATGACTTGATCAAAATATACGACCTCTATCATCTTAGGCCTCTTCCCCTACACCCATCTCATCTCGCCTCATCCCAATCAACTCCGCATCTATCCCTAGCCACAAAAATAATCATGGTATGCCCGCCATCTAATCTAGTCCACATCTAACTCCACCAAGATATTAGTATACCACTTTGATCATATCTATCTCATGTCGCCATGAGTCCGATCGACTCGCCATCTTAAGAATCCAACATATAGATTGATGTGATCCCTTGTCGCCCATGGAAGCCCCGGTAGCTTGATCACTATAATATGCTCATATGCCCAGTAATGGAGTAGGAACCCCACATCTAACCTTGTCTTCCTCCTCTCAACATACATGCACAACTTATGGTATATCTCGAGCCAATAGTGTTGTGTCAAATGAAAATAGTGTCGATGATCTATAATGTCTACAACTACACTGTCGGTGTCCATGGGAATCTAGCACCCCTTAATCTGGTAGTGTGTAGCTAGAAATAACCATCATCACCAAGCATATAAATATGCTCCTAGCCACTCCATGCTCAAATTATGTCTCTATATAAAATTCCCCCCAGATGTGAAAGTGATTTATGGGGCATCAAATCCAAACAACTATGTCAAGACTCCCCAATCGCAAATGACCTTAGTCGGCCGACCTAGGGCCTTATATAGCCCACGACCCCAACCATCATCACTTTGTCTTTGGTGGTAGGTGACCTTACTCGATCGCCGCTAACCCACCATGTTTTTTATCAATGTTCCTCTTCTCTCCTCTTGAAAAATCCTTCCTTTCAAATTATATTTTCTTCCACTTTTGCCTTGTGTGGTCCTCATACCACATCTTTATTTGTCCCAATGGGCTTCATTATCTATCTCATCTTCCATTTTGCATCATCTCACCTTTGTAGCCATCTTCACGTTCCCTCTTGGGGCACCATTATTTGACCCTTGTCTCAACCATTTTAACATTTTTTTACACATATTTCATGTCTGCCTTTGACCCATTGGTTCCACGGCTTGCACATCCATTTGAGTGGATTCTCATTAGATTCTCATCTAGGATAATTTATCTCACCATCTTCTTTTCTCATCCTTTCCATCCTTCTTCATCCATCTCTTTCAAACACGTGATCGACTTCCTTCATGTCGTCAACCCCTAGTTAGAGGGGGAACACCCTCATAATTCTTCTTTTCATCTAATCTTATTTTTGTTTCATGGCTTGAACAATGCAAAAACTTGAAAAAAGGGAAAATGTAAACACCGATTATTGATATCGCTACCCCTCACCCCACATTCTCTCTCTCCATCATCTTTACATACATACCTCTCTTCTTGATTAAGAAAATATTGAATAAATAGATGCATAATTCTAATGTAATTTAGCAGTAAATAAATAAGCATTAGAATACATAATTGACCCAAATAAATAAGTAATTAAGATTTGAAACCCTAAGTGCAAAGGAGGAATATAATCACTTAGCTGATTCACAACCAAATCTGGACTATGCCAAAGTGATGACCTGATGAATAGAGAGGAGAAGTGTCACACATAACCTTATAAAAATGTGTGACTGGAAGATGTTCTGTCTTGGGGCACCTAGAAAGGTTCGGGGGCACTTGCGAGTGCCCTAAACCTGCTATGGGTGCATGTGACTACTAAAAACCTTAGAAAACCTCATTCCTAGGGTCACGAGATGTTCATATTCCTTCTCTTCTTTCCACTAGTAATTCACACAATGATCGTCAATGATAATCGATAACCTGCAATGAAATATTGACTGCAAAACCCTTAAGCATGTATCAAATCCCAAAAAGAAAAGAATGCAAATGAGGGGTCGATTGTCCTTATCTATCAAACAAGTGAACTTATGACTGAGCATTGCACTACATTTCAGACCCAATGTAGTTCTAGGTGTGTGTGTGTGTGTGTGTGTGTGAATTGTGCCTAAGTGGCTCTTATGCATGACAAACTTAATAACGAGTAAATAGATAGATGTAAGAGATGTGTGCATGGAATAGAATGAAATTCCCCTCCTATGAATTGTATGTATAATAATGCAGTACCTTTCCCTTAAATGGATGCTTGAATGCTCTTGAATAGCCTTTAGATGCAACCTTAGGTGGAGATAGCTAATGCTTAGTGTTTAGTCCTTTATTATGATCACATAACTTTATATTTATATGATTCCCTTGCTTGAATTTCGTAATCAACCTTGAAAATGCTAACTACCAAAAAGATAAGATGCTCAAATGGCTAGAAAGGACTCAAAATATCTAAGAAAAGTAAAAATAGGTCATGGGTACCCAGAGGGGATGGGGGTACACAGCACCTTGGAATCCTAGCTTAGGTGCTGGTGTCTAGGATGATAAATGTTGAGGTGTGAAATGAGTTATAAAGAGTGTAAGACCAACAGTGGCAACAAAAAGAAAGGAAAGATGGCCAAAGACATGGGATAATTACTATTTTTCTTACTTAGGAATCATTTGAATAGTAATATGCAACCAAGACTAGATAATTACCTAAAGAGCGTGATTTTTGTCTACATTTTCCCCACTTTATGTTATTGAGTGAATGCTCGATATCATAAAGTAGATAAGAGATGTATACCCGATACCCATGTAAATTAATGGTGAAAGCATGCTCAAAGACAATGAAAAGTGTGGAGTGATAAAAATGTGAATCGTGGAAACTAGAGAGGTGTAGTCACAAAATCATGCACTTTAGACACTATTTATCCTAGTTTCATACTACTATTTATAAGGTTCTTGAGTGAAGAAAGTACTTATTAACCCCAATCTTTTGACCATCTTGTTTTATTTTATTCCATTATTACGACCTTTTACATCTATATGCAGGTCAACAACTCTATCACCTCCCATTATTTTAGCCTCGAATGGGGCACCCAAATTAGTATGGTGGCGCCCATGGGTGCCTGGTCCCACTAGGGGCATCCCGGTCCCTTTTACACTTTCCCGCCACTTTTTAGGCTCTTTCTAGCCGTTTTAGATCTTTATCTTTTTGGTGGTCAGCCATTTTCGGGGTTAATTACAAAATTAGATCAAGAGAAACCTATAAATATAAAGTTATGAGACCATAATGAGGGACCTAACATCATTCACTACTATCATCCATCTAGAGTTACATCCATCTATTGCATTGGAGATCACTTGCATCCACATAGCTCCATCACAAGGCATATGGTAGAACATTTGCATCACACTTCATAGGGGAGGGATTATATTCTATTCCATGCACACATTCTATTAATTTTTTCTACATTTAGTTATTTCACGCTACTTTACAAAGTGTGATTGACACAAGAGCACCTAGGGCACATTATGCACACACTCACCATAACTACATTTGGGTCCAAAATGTAGTGTAATGCTCAATTAGTAATCCCATTATCATGGAAATAAGTTCATTTGACCCATTCATTTGCATATTTATTTTTTTAGGGTTTGATACTTCTTTTGGTCTTTTACAGTCTTTACATTATCTTGGATCTTGTATTATTGATGACATTCAATACAAGACATCAAAGGTTTTGAACCACCTTTGTGAACCATTGAAGATTAGTTTCGAGATTTTACATGTACCGGGGCACCCGGTTTATAGACTAGAGTGCCCCGTGCACCCCAGTCCCTCTCTAGGCACTCCAGTCTAGCTAGATACTCCAGATCTATGTTTTTTGGAGATCCTGCACAATCATTCCTACTTCCTGATTTTTCAATCATCTCTATGACACATTTGTGGGAGCATCTGTTATTTAGCTGAGTTATTTCCTCTTCTTTCTTGCACATTAGGGTTAAAATTTGCTTTTGTATAGCTGTTTGGTCACTTATATACTTTGTACTTTGCATTTATTTACTTTATTTACAATTGTTCATAGCTTAGATTAACTATCCCCACATACAACATACTAGTTAATTTTAGTTAATCATTTTGGTGAACCCGATGATTTCATGCTTAGGATCCTCATTTTTCATCTATCATGGCTCCCCAAGTTGCTCAAGTCTCTTTATCTACTTTACTTAAGAGATATCCTCATTGCCAAGTTGTTTTGCAAAAATAGCTAGACTGCATGTATTTGGATGACAATATGCCGCCACACAAAATAAGTCTTATATTCGGTCGTTTATCTAAGACTTTGATCCTAGTGATCCTCCATCTACTCAACCCCTATTAGATTCAATTCAAGCTCTACATGCTTTATTTCAAGACAAATTTAAGGCTATGGAATCAACCATTACATCCCTTAGATATGAAATTCAACAACTTAAGGATGTTTCTCAATCGCATGTTTTTGCTCATTCTACATCCTCTATGCAATCTATGTCCACTACATGTCATCTAGTTGAACCTCAAGACATGCCATTGCCTGAGCCTCTCATATTTGAGCATAATACTACACATGACATTCTTATTCAACTCCTTAGTCATTAGTTGATCACTCTACCACCTACTCATTACTATTCTCCTTATCGGTTAGAAAAATATCAAGGTCATCCATATTACAATTATCATTAAATCAATGGACATAATGATAACGATTTCCACACTTTTCCGCACATAATAAGACATCTCAAGCATTAGGGCCTTATTTCATTTGCTACACAACATTCTAATACAATTGATAACTCCCATTGGGTTCCTAAATCTGACTCATCTATATTTAAGGAACATCATGCCAGCATCACTCCAACAACTCCTAAGCAACAACCTCTTGCAATTAGTTCACCATCTCCTCCTATTCAGCCATCTACGACATCACCAAGTCCATCGTCTACCAACATTAGTTCACAATCTCCTATTAATAAGTCATCAATCATATCACCAAGTCAACTTAAGAAAGTTCCCTTCAGAGTTAGTGCAACATGGCCTCCTCTCAAATCTAAGCTCCAACCAATTAATTTTGTCCCAAAGAACTAATCCTCCTACTAGTGATCACGATATATTTTCAATCTCACCACCATCACATAGTTCTCCTATTGACTTTATCCAACATGGTTCCACCACACACAAACTTGGTCTTTGGTAGGTGACTCTTATTACTCTACCCTCCTGATGACACACTCATATTCTTATGGTTCTTATATGATTGTTGAGGGGTATTTTACCATAAAGAACCTTGTTTCATCTTACATTACCATATTCCTCCATTACACCACCACCTATACATACACACATCTATAATACTTTAACGCTCCTTATGCATCATCAATTAAATGAAATCTATAATGCTTCATCACCTTCATACATCATTTATCACATAGTACACACGTTATCATACACTTGGGGGCATATAAATCCCACATCCCCCCTAATCTTAGCATTTACGTATATCTCACTTTTTCATTCTCATACATCAATCTCATAACATACACATACTCATTACACACTTTAGTGTCATTATTACCGATGACACACTCTTGTGCTTCGGTTCACACTTGAGTGTTGAGGGATTATTACTACACCGAACATCACACACTTTGTACACTAAGTCCTACACATTACATCTAGTCACACATCACTCGTCATACATCATACATCATACATCATATTAGTTGTCATTAGGCATATAACATACTAATGTTGCATGTTATTCATCATACTAACTATTATACATATCACACATTTTTTACTGTTAGGTTGCATACACATATTGCCTTACATTCTACACATAGCATCTCTACACTGCATCTAGTGACATATGATTTCCATCATACACTGTGCATCTTCACATCATGAATTTTCTCCATATTATACTAGTCTCAATTATATACAAGTCTAGCATCATTTCATTATACATATTACATCACTACTCTACCTATACGTGTTACATCACATACTACACATTACACTTTATGCATTCTACACATATCACATCACGTGCTATACATTACATTTTACATACCTTACATTGCATTTTACACACCGCGTATTTCCACATTCTACTCATCACATGGTCATCTTTCATCATTACATATACTACATTGTTTTCTATTGCACTCACCACCCTATGATGCACTTTAGTTCCTCAGTCCATACTCGACTGCCGAGGGTTTAAAAATCAAATGGACCTTACACTCATCACACATTTACTATTCAAACTTTCATCATGCGACATTTCCATCCTAGTGACATATGATTTAGGCTAAATCATCACATATTCTATCATTTTGTAGTGGTATACACCTTAGGTTACATCACCACTCCCTTTTTTCATCTTGTAGTGATATACGCTTAGGGCTAAATCATCACTCATCCATTCATCTCATAGTGATATACACTTAGGATAAATCATCACTTATACATTCCATCTGGATCGTGATATACACTTCAGCTATAGGGTTCATGCATACATCATTTCTAGGTCGCATCTCATCACTACACCTACATATTCATCACAACGCTGTTAGACACAACACACACATTTCAACCATTTCCCGATGACACAATCTTAATTTTTGTTCATTCTTGAATGTTGAGGGGGAAAAAAAATGAACCTCATTATATACATTTCCATTCACTTAGGGGGCACATGGATCCTATCATTCCATCTTGCATTCCATTCCATCCATCCATAACATATTGCATTGTCTTGGGGCATTTACTCTTGTTTACAAGTGTTTTACATGTTATGCTAATTTCTTATATGTCATTACCTATACTATACACACATGTACATTCACTTCCTGGTTTATTTGTGATCGTAGATACAAATATTTTCCATGTGGCATGGATGCTCAACTTCTACCCTTCCTACATTGGTCGTTGGGGGCATCCACATTTCGTCTCTCATAGGTGCTATTGTTTCATTTTGTACTTAGAAATTTACATTTACTTGGTTATTCACGCTTTTGAAGATATTGGTTATTTCTTAACATGCTAACGAGTGTTCCATGTGTAGCATTTTTCTTACGAGGATTACATGTTACCATGACTACTTCTTTGTTTTTTTGTACTTGTCTGCCATTGTTTGCTTCTTGTATGCGGGATTTTCCCTATGTTTGGTGTGCACACTTGTTTTTTTTTGTGGCCATGATGGCCTTGTGTATCTTGTGACATCATGAGTGATGTCCCATGTTTACGATCCACTTTATGCGACTGTACTTGTCTTCTCTTGTGTTTACACTACTTTTCTTAGTAGTTTTTACATTTGTTTCGTAGCTTACACATTGTTTACATACTTTACACTTATTTTCTACATGCATGATTTTTCATACTAACACTTGTTGTTGGCTAACCATCCTTATTTGTGTATGCCTTGGTTTTTATCAAGCACATTCCCTTCCTCGCAAGATAGAGTTACAGATTACATGTAGTTGGTCCTCTTTGGGGCCACATTCTCCTATCAATGACGTCGCATGCACCCCCAAAGAGGGGGAAATCATTTGGGGTTTTACATACTAACATAGTGTATTTACACTAGTTCAGTTTAGTGCACTTTCTGCCCTTAGCATTGTGGTTTTACATATAATGAGTGAGTTCAGACTAGTCTATAAACTCCATACATAGTGGCTTTTATAGGACATGGTGTCCTTAGCATTCGGGGGAGCATTTAACGGTTAGAGGATATAGTGGAATTCCTCCCAATAATTCTTCTACTAACGACATTGTATCACCAAAAACTAGGACAATACAAAGATCTCTTCACACATAGTTCAGGGAAGCAGTTAAAGGTTGGAGGACACAGAGCATTTCCTCCTATACTACTTCTTCGGCCTATGGCGTCGGATCACCCAAAAAAATTCTACAAGACAAGATATCCTTCTACACTTTTCTCTCGACATGGATCAGTTAGGCATGTTCCATTTTCACTCTTTCATTTATGTATTTTACATTTACATATTTTTACTTTTAGATGTGTTTTTACATTGCATTTTTACACACATATACATACACATTTGACTACTTGATCATTTTCTCCTTGCAGGTCTGGTCATATGAGAAACAAATAGTCAAATGGGGGAAACAAAAACAACAACAACAACGTAAATAACAACACTTCGTGACAACACACACTATACTAACCATGCAAGTACACTACACACATTAGCATCAACACACGTGTTCCCCTAGGTTCACTCTCATCACTTTTTTTTACACATTTTCATCTTTAGTTTTCACGCTCCTCCATATTTTTTTCATTCCACGCTTTGTCTAGTCCTTTGGCACATTTTTAATACACTCTTCATGGACATCAAGTACGCATCTCTATCTACTTTATGTTACCGAGCTTTCCACTCACCAACATAAAGTGGGGAAAATGTAGTCACAAAATCATGTACTTTAGACATTATTTATCCCAGGTTTCATACTACTATTTAGAAGGTTCTTGAGTGAAGAAAGTACTAATTAACCCCGTCTTTTGGCCATCTTGTTTTATTTTATTCCATCATTACCAAACTTTTACATCCACATTCTCAGTCAACCTTTATCACCTCCCATTATTTTAGACTTAACTAGGGTGTTCATGGGTGCCCTGGTCCCACCAGGGGCACCCCGGTCCCGTTTTCACTTTCTTGCCATTTTTGGGCTCTTTCTAGCTGTTTTATATCTTTATCTTTTTGGTGGTTGGCCATTTCGGGGTTAATTATGAAATTAGATCAAGAAAACCCTATAAATATAAAGTTATGAGACCATAATGAAGGACCTAACCTCATTCACTACTATCATCCATCTAGAGTTGCATATATTTATTGCATTAGAGATCACTTACATCCACATAGATCCATCACAAGGCACAAGGCTAGGACATATGTATCAAACTTCATAGGGGGAGGGATTATATTCTATTCCATGCACACATTCTATTACATTTTTATACATTTAGTTATTTATCACTACTTCACAAAGTGCTACTGACATAAGAGAACCTAGGGCACATTATGCACACACTCACCAAAACTACATTTGGGTCTGAAATGTAGTGCAACACTTAGTTAGTAAGCCCACTATTGTGGCAACTGAGGTCAATCCAACCCATTCATTTACATCTTTCTTTTTTAGGTTTTTGATACTTGGTTTTTTTGCATGTCTTTACATCATCTTGGATTATTGACATTCGGTATAGGACAACGAATTTGATGTGATAGATAATGAGGGTTTCAGACCACCTGCCAAACCAATGAAGATCAATTTCAGAGCTTTTACATAGACTAGAGCACCTAGTTTGTAGACCAAAGTGCCCTAGGTGCCCCAAACCTCTCCAAGCACTTTAGTCTAGATAGATATTCTAGATCCATCTTTTTCGAAGCTCTACACAATCATTCTTGCTTCCTGATTTTCCAGTCATCTCTGTGACATAGTCCCACAAGTGTATGTTATTTATTTGATTTCTTTCCTCTTCTCTCTTGCACATTAGGGTTAGCATTTACTTTTGTATAGTTTATTTCTCACTTATATACTTCTTTACCGCATTTATTTATAATTTTTCATAGCTTAGATTAACTATCCCCACATACTACACGCTAGTTAATTTTAGTTAATCAAGAGGAGAAAGTGCAAAAAGTGATGATGATGATGACCCTAGGGTGGGAACGCATGTGTAGATGTCACCTTTGTACCTGTTGTTGATGTTGATGTTGATGTGATTGATGTTGTTCATGTAGGATGATGTTGACTACCACTTCCCATAAGGATGGACTTGTAAAAGAGAAGAATAAACAAGTAGTCAAATACACATGTATATGATCAAAATGTGTAAAAATTATGTAAGAAAGTATGTAAAATGTGAAAAGGAACATGTACACCTAATCCATGATGAGAAAAGAGTGCAGAAAGGATCCTGAAGATGATGTAGAAGAACGATATTTTCAAAGTGATCTCATGCAGCTACAACGACGCAAGTTTTTGAGCAATCTCATGCCAAGAACTGGAAGAAGTGTAGGGAGAAAATTCTAGTGTCACCCTCTAACCTTTAATCGCTTCTTCGAAATATGGAATACCATTGCATATGGTTTGTAAAAATCTTATCTAGTTCAAGCAATTCCAATCCAATGTGAAAGAAGAAAATGTTGTATAGTGTGTATGTTGAGTGCTAAAGGATTGTGTGTAATGTAAAAGTAATTGTGTGAAGAGTTGTAGACTTTGCTAAACTTTGAATAATAATTTTAATTTCCCCACAGTCACAAGCGTTCGGGAAAGGTCAAAGGCACCTAGGCGATATTGTTCGAATCAGGTGCTAGTGTATGTGTTATGATAAGGATCCAAGTCTGATGTTAAGCCCTACCTCGAGACTAATAATTATGTTGTAATGATATTGTGCTATGTTGAACTGTGTCTATAGACTATTATATGGGGTGATTGAGTCACCCAGTATGATTATCCCCCTCATTTGGGGTGTATGTGATGTTGTTGAGGAGTATGTGGCCCAAAGGAGGATCGACTCATGTGCTAAAAATGTGCCTTGCATGGGGAGTGTCCTTGGTGGAAACTAAGGCACACATAAACAAAGTGGTTAGGAAACAATTTTTAGCACAATCAAGGACAAACACTCATGTAAAAGATAATATGTAAGCTAAGTAGACAATGTGTAAGCTAAGACACAAGAAGACAATGTAAACACGTAAGAAGAAAAAGTAAACCACTAAAAGTGGATTTCAAACATGGGACACTACTCATGATGTCAAAAGACAATCAAGGTCGAGATGGTCAAAATTAGACAAAGTGTCCACACAAGACAAAGAGTAAAGCCCATAAATAATGGCATACAATAACAAGTGAAGGAAAATAATATCAAGCAATGTAACAGAAAACCATGGTGGAAAATAGATCTACAAATAAAATGTTGCACATGAAGCACTCATTAACATCTTAGAGAGATAAAAAGTATGTCAAAGTGTGTATAATTTGATAAAGTAATGTGCTATGAAAAATGAAACAATAACACTTGTATTGTATACGAAAGTGGATGCCCCCAAGAGCCGTTGTGGGACTGGTAATAGGTATTGCGCCAAGCATCCATGTTGCATGTGTGGATTTGTAGAATCTACAATCACAACTAGAAATCAAGTGAATGTGCATGTGTGTATGATAAATATAATGACATATAATATATCTATCTAACATGTGTAATAAAGTGTACATGTAAAAGCATAAGAAAGCAAGAGTAAATGCGACCAAGATATGTAGTATGCTATGGAAGATATGGAATGGAATGCAAAGTGAATGATAGGAGTAACGCATGCCCCCAGTGGATGTGTATGTATGAGATGAGGTTCATTTATACATGCCCCTCAATAGTCAATAATGAACCATTAAACAAGAGTGCATCATCGGGAAATGGTCTGAATTGTGTGTGTTAGAAAGATGTGATCAATAAAGTGTATAGCATAGAAAGTGCGTGAGTGTGGTGAGGTCCATTTGAGATGTAAACCCTTGGAAATTAATTATGGAATGTGTAACTAGAGTGCATCATAGGGTAATGAACGCAACATGTAGAAGTAGATGTAAGAAATATGTATCATGAATGTGTAGAGTGAATAGTGTGCATAGTATGTGATAGATGTTGCAAGAAAGAGGTGTAAATAACACATGATGTGTGAAGAGTATAATGTGTAGTGTGTAGTGTGTGAGGTTCATGTGTATAGTATTCCCTCAACAGTCAAGTGTGAACCAAAGCACGAGAGTGCGTCATCGGGTAATGACGATACTAATGTATCAAGATGTGTATGATGTATGTGAGATATTAAATGTGAAATGATGAGAAGATAAGACACATGTTGATGCTAGAAAAGGGGGAAGAAAAATGTGATGCCCCCAAATGTGTGATAATGAATGTGTTATTCGATGAAAGTGAAAGACAAGGGTCCTCCACCAATGCTTGTGGAGATAAAGGCATGTGACCATGCTCTAAGAGTGGTGGTATATGAGATAGACGCTATGTAGGTGAATGAAGCCTAAATGCATGTGACTGATGAGTATAATGTGGAGGTGATGGACATCTATGTGTAACCGGATGCAAAGGTGATGGACACCTATGTGTAGTAGAGCGGGAGGTGATGGACACCTATGTGTAACAAAATGTGGAGGTGATGGACACCTATGTGTAGGAGAGTGAGGAGGTGATGGACACCTATGTGTAAAAAATGTAGAGGTGATGGACACCTATGTGGAGGAGAATGAGGTGGTGATGTATACCAATGTGAAGGAGTGGTGCAAGTAGTGGACCCGGACTATGTGATGGACTAGCAAACCAAAGGTGAGACCGTGTGTGTAGGCCGAGCATGAACAAGCAAGCTAAGAAAATATTGTGTTTTAGTTTCGAGAGGCTGCAGGACCTATATGTTCTAGCTAAGGAAATGGCAACCTCAAGAGGAGGTTGTGGCCATGGTGTAGATGGTGGAACACCATTGATAGAAATGACTTGCTTGTTATGAATGAACTTTAGACATAAATGGGTCATGGAGATGATAGCTTGAGTTTCATGAGAGCCAGGAGAGACCTAAGAGCATGTCACAATCCTCAACTAAAGGAGCCACAATAAAATGCACGAGCATGGTGAGAGGACCAAAAGTGACCAGAATTTTGTAAAACCATATGATTTTGGAATTGGATATGAGATTTTTGATGATAGCGGATAGCCGATAGAAACAAGGAGTGCAATAGAACATGTGTTGATGCACCATGATGGATCAACTCTAGTGTTATTGATAGGAGTGGATCTAATAGAAGCACTAATGTGTAAGTGATCAAAAGAGAATGTAGCATGATAATCATAATCAGAGAAAGTAATGAGTGGTGGGGATGTCTCAATATGAGCAACTAGAAAATCAAGAGCCCCGATGCAGGAGGAGGCACTGTGCGATATGTATGATTTGTCGAGGATTCAATCATTTGTTTGTCATGTTTTGAGAGAGGATTGTTAAAGATTTTGAGCTTATGATTTTTATTGATAAGTGTAGAAGATATAGGTTCTGGAAGCTCAATTACATTATTATCGATCAGATCTTGAATGATATTACGAAGTTTAAAACAATGATATGTAGAATGTCCAATGCATTGATGATAGTCGCATCTAATATTTTCATCATAATTACAACCTTTAGGATGAGATGGGTCTAAATTTAGCGGAGGAGGAAGCGTAATAAGATTACTCTCAACAAGCTGTGGTAGTAGAACATGTGAGTGAAATTCAATTTTGTGTATGTATGCTTAGGTGGTTTCCATTGAAGTTCTTTGGTGTTAGATACAATGTTGACAGTAACCTTAGCTTCAGTAGGTTTGGGTGATGGCTTGAAAGTTGATTTACTTTGAAAACGTGTAGAGGATGAAACATGTTCCTGATATTTGAGTTTTCCTATAGATAAGAGCTTAGTTTTGTGTAGCTTAAGAGTATGACATAATTGATCAAATGAGGGAGATGTATCAAAGAGAACACTCTCCGGAGAGGTGGAAATAGAATTTTAATGAATAAATCTTGAAGCTCGAGTTCGTAAGTACATTAGGAATCCTAGCTAATTTATTTGTATCATAAGACATAATTTGCTAGATATTCATTAGATCCTTGTTTGAGATGAGAAAGTTGGGCATAAAATATCTTAGAGCCGATATTGATAGAGAAATGAGAAATAAAATCATCGGCGAGATGTGTGAAAGATGTTACCAAGTGGATAGGTAGATCATAGAACCAACGCATCGCATAATCTTGAAGACTGTGAGGAAAAATCTTTGCAAGTAAAGTGTGGTCATCTACATAGTCTAGGCATACTACATGAAAATATCAAAGATGTTATTTAGGGTCACCATGGCCTTTGAAAGTGGAAGCTTAGGGGTGACAAAATGGAGAGGAAAAAAATAATTGGAAATAACAGGCACGAAAGGAGTGTGAAGGAGTGAAGTGGAATCCAAAGATGGTGATGCCCGAGAAGTAGCCAATTGAAGTTGGTGAATTTGTATTTGCAGATCCTGATATAAAGAAGTTAAATCAAGAGTATTTAAAGAAGATCCAGGATGTACATTGGGAGTATTAGGTTGAATGATGGGAGTGGTAGTAGTAGGAATGGAAGTGGGAATATGAAGGGGTTGAGTAGAGGCCATGAAAGCTGAGGAGGAACCTACAAGAGGCACTGAAGCAACATCACGAGTATTTTCTAAAAAATCAAAGCATGTATGATATGTGGAATATGAGTAGGATTATCATGTAAAGCTTGAAAAAATTTGTAAGTTTGTCTAATTATTCTTGATCGACATTGGTATCCTCATCATATGATTGTTCACTATCGATGTTTCAATTTCATTAAGAGGAACATTGTGAGATTTGAAAAAACCCTATAAAGAAGGTGGATTCGAGTGATAGGTTCACCAAAATGATTAAGAAAATATTGAATAAATAGATGCCTAATTCTAATGCAATGTAGTAGTAAATAAATAAGTAATAGAATACAAAATTGACCCAAGAAAATAAGTAATTAAGATTTAAAACCCTAAGTGCAAAGAAGGGATAGAATGACTTAGCTGATTCACAACCAAATATTTATTGTGCCGAAGTGATGACCTGATGAATAGAGAGGGATAAGTTTCACATAGAACCTCAGAAAAATGTGTGACTGGAATATCTACCTAGACCGGAGCACCTAGAAAGGGGCAGGGGCACCTGTGGATGTCCTAGACCTGCTCTAGGCACTGTGACTACTAAAACCCTTAGAAAACCTCCTTTACATGGTCATGAGATGTTTTTGTCCTTTACTTATTTTTACTAGTAGGTCACACAATGATCACCGATGTCGTTGATAACCTGTAATGAAATATTGACTGTAAAACCCTCAAGAATGCATCAAATCCCAAAAAGAGAAAAATGCAAATGAGGGATCAGATTGTCCTCAACTGTCAAACAAGTGAAAATTGTGTATGTGTGTGTGCGTAGAATTGTGCCCTAGGTGGCTCTTGTGTGTGTCGCATAACATCTAGATGTAAGAGATGTAAATAGATGTGTGCATGAAATAGAATGAGTTTAACCTCCTATGAAGTGTATAAAGAATAACACACGAGTCCCTTGCCATTGAATGGATGTTAGAATGGATGCTTGAATGCTCTTCATAACCTTTAGATGCAACCTTAGGTGGAGATAGCTAATGCTTAGTGTTGGGTCCTTTATTATGATCATATAACTTTATATTTATATGATCCCCTTGCTTGAATTTTGTAATTAACCCCGAAAAGGATGCCTACTAAAAATATAAGATGCTTAAATGAATAGAAAGGACACAAAATATGTGATCAAAGTATAAAGATGTCGGGGGAATCTAGAGGGGATGGGGGCACCTAGCGTTGGCATCCTAGCTAGGGTTGGTGTCCAAGATGATAAATGCCAAGGTGTGAAAAGACTGACCGAGCTATAAAGAGTGTAAGACCAACAATGGAAACAAAAAGAAAGCAAAGATGACCAAATACATGGGTTAATTAGTACTTTTCTTACTTAGGAATTATATGAAAATTAGTATGTAACCATGACTAGATAATTAACCAAAGTGTGTGATTTTGTGTCTACACTTTAGTATGCAACCATGACTAGATAATTACCCAAAGTGTGTGATTTTGTGTCTACACTTCCCTTTCAAATTCCCTTTTTCCCTCCTAAATTTAATTTATCCCACTTATCATTATTACTCATACTTAATCATCCCTAATCATGTTTAGTTAATTCTAAACACCCATTTAATTTACTTCCTCTTCTTAAATATTCTATTTTATCCTTTCTAGGCCATCATTTAATAATTTCACCTCTCCATGGCCTTTATTTAATGTTTTTCACTCTTCACCTACCTATTTACTCATCCTAAGAAACCCTAAGTCATCATAATCCTTCAAAACCCTAATCCCACTTCTTATGGGCTCTTTTCCTTGAGCTTGTCACCTTCCCACCACCCAAATGAACGGGTCCCAGCAATCGGAGGCAACCCATTTGGATTTTTGTTGACCCTATAAAGCCACCCTTACCCCTCCCTTTCTCAAGATGTAATTTTTGAGATTTCGGGCTTTCTTGTGATCTTGCCTTCATTTCATGTTCTCTTGCAACTACCATCATCACTTTGGAGATCTTGTGCTTCAACCTTAGAGATTTGGAGATATTTTTCACCCTTACATGCTTAGGCCCTTTGTTGCAATTTTGTCACCATTTTCTTCATCAAGATCTTGTGTAGGTTTAGCTAGCATCGGAGAGCCCGCCTATGCCTTCCCAATCCTACGTTTTCATCTGCAACTCTTCATTTCAGTCCATCCATTTTTGGCCAACCATAGATAATTCAAATCATTGTTTAAACCAGATCTTGTCACCTTTGTCGACCCAACTTCCATTTTTTCATGTAGATACCTAGTCATCATCTCCCCGATTCCATAGTCACTTAGCCCTAATATATTTTCATTCTATCCTCTCTGTCATCTCGGATATGTTCTACCAAACCCCAATTCATAGTCTACTCAACCCAATCATTGTCAACCGGATCTGTCTTTATTGCATTCACCTTTAGATTTGATAAATTTCTTACATCCTTTCTTTTAGATCTAGTTCTAGATGTAGACACTAAATCACAAACTTTGGGTATCTATTTAGTCCTGATCACATACTATTATGCATATGATTCCTAAGTAAGAAAAGTACCAATCAACCCATGTCTTTGGCCATCTTTTCTTGCTTTATGTTTCCTCTATTGATCTTACACTCCTTCTATCACAGTATTTCTTTTCACACTTTGGCATTTCTCACTTTGGACACCAGCACCTAGCTAGGATGTCGGCGCCACACACCCCTGTCCCCTCTAGGTGCTCTTGATCTCTTTGTACTTTTATCACATCTTTTGGGTCCTTTCTAGTCATTTGAGCATCTTATATTTTTGGTAGTCGACTTTTCGAGGTTAATTATGAAATTCAAGCAAGGGAATCATATAAATATAAAGTTATGTGATCATAATAAAGGACCAAGCACTAAGCATTAGCTATCACCACCTAAGGTTGCATCCAAAGGCATTATCAAGAGCATTCAAACATCCATCTAGCATCCACACAAGGGCAAGGGATTGCATTATTCTGCATACACTTCATAGGAGGGGAATTTCATTATTTCATGCACACATTTATCTACATTTTCTACATCTATTTATTGCTCGCTATCAAGTGTGATGCACACAAGAGCCACCTAGGGCACAATCTCTTCACACACACACACAAAACTACATTGGGTCTGAAATGTAGTGCAATGCTCAGTTGTAAGATCACTCGTTTGATAGCTGAGGATAGTCTGACCCCTCATTTACATTCTTTTCTTTTTGGGATTTGATGCACTTTTGAGGTTTTATAGGTCACTTCTTTATTGTAAGTTATCAGTGACATCGATGATCATTTTTCAACATACTAGAAACAAGAAATGAAGGAAAGAAAAACATCTTACAACCATTCAAAGATGGTTTTCTGAGGTTTTTGTAGTCACAGGAACCCATAACTCGGTGCCTGGCGCTCACAGTGCCCCGACCCATCCTAGGTGCCCTAGTCTAGCATATTTCAGCATTTCTACATTTTTTTGGGTTTTATTGTGACAATTTACACTTTAGATTTTCCAGTTCTTTAGTTTTATACACCTCTAGGATCATAGCAAAATAGCTAAGTCATTTTATCTTTCCATTTTCACTTAGGGTTTTAAATATTAATTACTTATTTTCTTGGGTCTATTTTGTAATTAATTGCTTATTCATTTACTGCTACATTGCAATCAAATTTAGGCATATATTTATTTCAATATTTTTTAATATTTTGGCGAACCCATCACTCGAACATTCCTAGGGTCCTCATACTTCTATTTTTCTCATTCTTCTAGGATCCTCTCATCATGGATATTTATATTCATGATTTCTTTCTCATCCACCCTGAATTAAGAGCTAAAATCATTACTCTCTTGGCTACTACTCATGTTCCTTTTGATATTCATCCAGATGTAGTCTATAACACATTCATAGATGCATTTTCTCAGCACATTGCTTTTCCATCTAATCCTCTTGTTGATCTTGTTGTTTTTGAAAATGATCCACCTTTATACATCATGATTCACATCCACAATGTCGGTGTCAAACGAACTATTGTTGATAATGGCTTTAAGATTATTTTTTTCCGTTTATCCTTCATTGAAGATATTTACCTTTTTGATGTTAATGTTAGTACTTCATCTATTTATCTTCACACATATGATGGTTCTATTCATCCATGCATAGGCCATATCACTTTACCTATCTTTGTCGGGCCAAAAACCCTTCCTACGGTTTTCTTTGTCACTGACTTCCTAGTTCAATATAATTGTTTACTTGGTAGGCCATGGATTCATGCCATGCAAGCAATACCTTCTACAGTGCATCGATGTGTTAAGTTCTTACATGAGGGTATAGAATATACAGTTCCTCGTGATCGTGAACCATTCAAATATTGCAACCACGATTCAACCACTACACTCCCTACTCCAACATTAGTTACTACTAATGATCCACAACCCATGGATTCTCTGGCTCACTTGCCACCACTTGAAGGTGTTATTTGCATGTTAGACACTGTCCCATCCACATCATTTCCCCCTCCTAATTCTACAAGTGCTATCGTAATTTTTCAAGGGCTCATCCAAACATTGGACGTCGCTTCACCTGCTTCATCTTCTCATGAGAAACCATCATTAACAAGACCTCATTTCACATGTACATTCTTCATGAATGACTCTTATTGGGAACACATTCCATTTGATCTTACTTTCTCCAATACTATATGTATGCATGATGGCTTGACTCAGCTAGGATTCACAGTAGACGATATCTTTCCCCCACCTTACGATCCTCATCTTTATCATGGATTCATCTGCATTACTATTGTTTATGGGCTTCACATCTTTCATCTCATAGTATTTATTGCATGAGATCCTCATGATTCTCCACTTACACTTGGACAAGCTTGGCTTGACTATATTGGGGTACCTTAGATCACGATCATAATGATATCTCATTTCCTATGCCTTTCGGCCGTGTTTTCATTTGCAATGATTCCATTCTTGGGTATTCAAATAATATTACACATTGGTATGTGCATGGTTGTCCACCAACACCTTTCACTTATGAAGAGTATGTAATTCACATGTATAACCTGCCCCGTAATCGCTCATTATATGATCCCCACACATTATTGCTTACCAAGTTTCTGACGCGTCTCCATTTGGATTTGATCAGGACAATAATGATCTTTTAGATAGTGTCACTTGATCATTCTCATCCTTTCATGCTTAGGAAGGCATTATCCTTATTCATCCCCCCTTCTATCATTCTTAGGTGTCTTACATACTTTACACTTCACTTCTAGTATCTCACATGCATCATACACATCTTAATACACTTAGGGTATCTCCATTACTCAATGATGCACTCTCATGCTTTAGTTCAAACTTGAATGTTGAGGGCATACTATACACATGAACCTCACACATGACGCACTGCACTACACATTACACCCTTCACACATCATGCACTATTCACACCTCTTTCTCACAACATCTATCACATACTATGTGCACTATTCACTCTACACATTCATGATATATCTTTCTTGCACGTTGTGCTCATTACCCTATGACACACTCTAGTTTTGTGGTTCCTCAACTGTCAAGCATTTCAATCTAAGATGAACCTCACCACACTCACTTACTCACATTATAGGCCACTTTATTGATCATATCTTTCTAACTCACAATTCAAACCATTTCCCAATGACACACACTTGTTTTACGATTCATTCTTGACTGCTAAGGGGGCATGTATAAATGAACCTCATCACATGCATACCCATTCACACTCGCTTGGGGTCACGATGCTCCTATCATTAAATCTACATTCCATTCCATCTCATCCACATCATATTGCATATCTTGGTCGCAATTACTCTTGCTTAATCATGCTTACATATACACTCTATTACACATTCTAGTCGATTATTTTTATGTCATTATCTTTTATCATACACACATGCACGTTCACTTGCATTCTCAATTTTTATTGTAGGATTTACACATATCTTTACATGCAAATGGTTTCTTGGCACAGTACTTCATACCAGTCCCACAACGGCTCCTAGGGGCATCTACTTTCATACACACTACATGTGTTATTGTTTCATTTTTCATAGCACATTACTATATTAGATTATACATGCTTTGACATACTTTCTATATTTCTAACATGCTAATGGGTGCTTCATGTGTAAAATTTTTCTTGCATATCTATTTTATTTTGTGGTTGTTAGTTACATTTCCTGTTATTGTTTGTATTTTCTTTTCATTGTCAGATGTCATTTTTGTGGGATTTCCCCTATGTCTTGATTTTTCTTTGATTTTCTATATGCTTATGGACATTGCATCCTTGTTTATCTTGTGACATCATGAGTGATGTCCCATATTTGAAACCCCATTTTCACGATCTAATTTTTCTTCTTGTGTGTTATCTTACACAAAGTGTCTTGTTTTCTATTAGCTTACATCTTGTTTTTTACATGCGTATTTGTCTTGTTTACATTAACACTTGTTTCCAACCACTTTGTGTGTGTGTACCTTGGTTTCTACCAAGCACACTCCCCTATAGGGCATCAATTTTAGCATAGTGGTATGTCCTCCTTTAGGATGCATACTACTAAGTGACGCCGCACACACCCTAAACAAGGGGGGCATCTATTGGGTGAATCACCACCCCGTATAATGTCTTCTTCGGTCATCATACAACATAATTCCATACTAGTACAACACAATCATTAGTCACATCAACAGATTAGATCTTGATATGGGTCTTCATTACAACATAATCACTAGTGTCTAGACAAAAAAATTAGTGCCTCGAGTGCCCCGACACTTCCTAGACGCGTGTGACCAAGGGGAAGTTACACAACATTTTTCAATACAACATGTTACCATTTAGGCCTAATAGGTGTTCTCATTTATGAAAACCACATCAATGACAAATTCAATGTTGTAGGATGATGTCATGATGTTGTTTATGGTGCTAACATACTGGTTGATATGTTTATCAGCTACTACAATTGGATTCAGTGATGTGTGCTTACTCTAACAAGCCTATACAGGTGCCTAGGAGGTATATATTGGTAATGTGAGCTTCCTAGATACTTGGGAAGCATGTTGGCATGCTTTATAGAATTATTTTAGGGTGCTTAAGCAATTACACTTGTGGAATAGTGCAGGTACATGTGGCTCACCATGTTATAGGTGCTCATTGGGAGCAGGTATGATAGCTTGGAGGTGTGATAGAGTGTATTGGAGTCATTTGAGCTCATGGAAGCATGTAAAAATGTATATAATGACATATGAGGTATTTTGGGTCATTTTCAAAGGTTTCATGTTCATTTCTTGCATTATTTCAGTTGGCCCTAGTTGTTACTATGAGGATCTAACATGCAAACATAGGTAAGTCTTACTGACTTGAGAGATTGGGATAATGTGTTATCATAATGATGATTTTAGATGTTATAGGTATGAGTTATGATGCTCTTAGAAAAATTTCAAGTTCCCATGATGCAAATTTTACAAGATATCACTGATTTTTTGAGACAAGGTCAAAATCTAGTGCATTTCTAGCTTGAAGTACAACTTCAGATTCTCGTTGTGAATAGTGTACCTTACACGGACATTGTGGATTTAAAATATTATTCTAAGGTTATTTTATAAGGTTTCAAAAAAAAAAATGAGGTCATATGGTCGTCACTTTTTTATGAACAAATGTTAAGAAGGTAAAGAGCTCTAAAACCCTAGTTAAACCCTAACTAGGAACAATTTACATAAAGTGAAGTGTTGTGACCTAGTTTTGATTGGTTCATAAAAATTTATGATTGGATGTTGTATAGGACTCCTCAGATTTCTATAAATGTATGGTTGAGGTCATGGTGATATGTGGGCCCCACCTAAAAATATAAGTTTATGAAGAAGAATGTTTTAGGACAAGATGGTCCAAAGGAGTAGCATGAAAAAATGATTGTGCATGATTATTGGGAGTTTTTTTATTTCCATGAATGTTTCAGGACATATTCATGCATTTTCATGATGTTTTGAGGTCCAAACAAGTTTTCGGTCAAAGGTCGGTTTGGGGTCTCAAATAGTAGGGTCTAGTGTTTTGGCCATAAATTGAGCTACAAGGGTAATGTTGAGGTGATTCAAGTTGTTTAGAAACTAAATTCATATATATTTCTATAGATATATGGATTAACTCATGAAAATATGATTTAACAGGGTTTCCAAGACATTATTTCAACAAGAAGGTTTTTGCAATGAGAAAATGATCTGCTTTGTGAATGTTTTATGTTGTTTGAAGCATAATATGGATTGGGTGATACTTATTATTACATGTAATGTTAAAGGAAATGAATTTTTAATCCAATGAATCCATTTTTATATCTTTAATTCATGTATAATTGATTTCATGAGCTAACCTTTGAAAACATATTTTTTGGCAGGTTGATTTGGTGAATGAAAATGTTGATGTGGTTTGAAGTGAATGATGTTTCATGACTTGTAAATTTCTTATAAGTTTTCTAAAGGTTCTAAAATTTATTTTTAGTGGTCACATGGCATACTTTGGTTTTGTATAAGTTCTTTGGTAATCATATTAATTTTCCGGGTGTTGAAGAGTGCATGAAACAACAAGTTTTGAAGTTTGTAGAAGGGAACTAGACCCATTAAATGAAATAATTTGATTATTTGACTAAATATACGACCATATTTTAATTTTTTATGATGTATTATTCATATTTAAATGGTTTTGGGTCATGAAATAATGTACTTTTAATGTAAGGCCATTTTAAAGAATGTGCCCATGGAGTTTGAGCCATTGTTTTGGCATATGTAATGGGGGTTTTAGCTAGGAAGACCTATATGGGTCAAATTTAATTTTTATAATTAAAATTTATGAATTTTATAGAGGTGTGTGGGTCAAATTAATCAAGGGGGACTGACCTCTTGAGGTTAGAAAGGTGGAGAAGCATATAAAAGTATGTTTTTGGTGCTTTTGTGAACTAGTGAAGTGTGTGCAAGGTGGAGCAACCTAGGTGGATGTTATTTGCAGGTGTTGGAGCATGAATTGAGGTCAATTCAAGTATGTTGCAGGTTGAGAAAAATATGAGAACATGAGAGCAAGGGTTTGATGATTTTTAGAGTGATTGAAGAGCTTGTTTTGTGAAGATTGATCACCTAGGGTTTGAGTGAAGAAACGTGAGCTAAATATTAGATCTCCATCAGTTGTGGTAGAAAAAAAAATATCTACAAATAATAAGTTGGTTAAGTGGGTGCTTGATCATATTGGGGTCAGTAGCCTCCTTATCGAGTTGGTGTTTTACAAAATTAGGGGTTGATACTCCTTGTAGGGTTGGTGTTCTACTAAACTAGGGGTTAGTGCTCCTTGTGGGGTTGGCGACTCACTAAATTTAGAAACATATCAATATAAGATATATTTTTAGTGGGTTTCCTTTCCCTTGAGGGTTTCCCACTTATATCTTGTGTTCTTATGGTGTTACTTTACTTTCATGGTTATATGTTTTATTAATGGTTTATGGTGTGCGCACATTAAAAAGTCAATAAGTGGTTATTGTTATTGAGTGAATATGGTGCTTTGAGTTTGAGATCTGAAGTATAATTTAAGTTTTTATAAGGAATGATTCATCTCCTTCTTGGTTCATTATGCTTGTAACAATTAGTATCAGAGTGAGGTTCTTTTGCAAAAGTTTGACAACTTGAAAGGAGATCTTTGAAGCACAAAATGGCGAGCAACACTATGAGTGGAAAACCTCCAATTTTTTATGGTGTGAATTATAACTTCTAGATAATGATAATGAGGACTTTTATCATGGCACAAGGGTTTGATGTTTGGGCAACAGTTGAAAAATATAATGTCCCTCCTACTAATCCTCCAAGCATTAAAAAGAAAAGGCTAATTATACCAACTTATAGAATTTTTGTGCTATCCTAAATGGAATTGGAGAATCTAAAATGTTGAAAAATAATGATTAATTAGTTTGGCCAACCCTTAATGTATATGGGTCCATCACTAATATATAGTTTATTATTTGATAATATTTATATTTATATTTCTATTATTAAATATGCTAATCTAGGTATATACTTTAGGTTAAATATTTAATATCATAAAATGATTATATTTCTAATATTAAATATTATAAACCTAGGTGTATGTGTCAACCATTTTAGGTTGAAAAGGTGGGTTGGGAGACATATTTGATCACCTTATATAAAAATAACTTTAGGCCCTCATTTGATATATTCGAAATATATCAAAGGTGTGCAAATCAAGTGATTTGGTTTTACCCTCGTAAATAGGGTTTTGAAAGAGGAGGTGATCTTCATCGGATGTAAAATAAATTCTCTAAAGTAACATGTTATTTTCAAAGTGGGTTTTACCCTATTAGGGTTTTCCACTATAAATACCGTGTTACTGTGTTATTTATTTCCTATAAGTATTTCTTTATTTATTTATATTATGATGTAATCTTTATTTAAATATTTATCAGTAACATTATGTACTATGTAAGTTGATTAAATCAGTATTTATTACAATCCTCAAATTTTAACATGGTAACAGAGCGAGGTAAATTAAATAAATTAAGATCAAATGTTTTGTATTTTATTTATTTAATTTGTACGGGTTTTTTTCAACTAACCCGAAAAGGTATTTAAAAGTATATGGTCCCTTTTTTTTTTCTCCTTTATTTTGGCACTACATTTGTGTAATTAAACTCTCGGTAAAATTTTTTAGAATTTTTTAAATCCCTAATTTTTTTAGTTTTGAAAAAAAAACTATATATTAAAAGCCTTAAATCATATTAAAATTACATGGGATTGAGTCAATGTGACTGATTAAGCTTAAATCATATTTAAACTTAACTTATAAATCTAGACATATATAGTTTAAAAAAAAAAGAAACAAATCTAAGTTGGAATCATATTTTATATATATGGTTAATTTAAACCGCTTAAAATATAAATTTTATTAGATTTTGTTTATATATGTTTTAAAAAAACCTAATTGCTTACTTTTTTTTAGTAAGGGGGTCCGTGTTTATTGTTTGGCCATGAAGGGATTACTTTTTAAATCTCCATACTTATTAAATAAAACCTAACATGTGTCCCTAACCATTTATATTATCCATGTAAGGGGCGGCCCCATTCATTTATATCTTATAGTTTATAAAAATTATATAAATAAACCTATTTAAAGGTTTTTTTATATAAGAGTTAGAGTGGAGAATAAAATGAGATAATAAGGTATAAATGTGGAATTCTTAAGTATAAATGAAGAATTAAAAAAAAAGGGCTAGTTTATTGGTGGCTCACGTGAAGTGTGGTAATTATTTATTAAAATATTGGTATTATAGTCACATAAATTTTTAAAAGTTTTTAGCTCATAGGAATTATATAAAATATTTTGTAATATTTTCATAGTTTTAAATGTGTGCGGGGTAAAATTAAGAGTAAATGAAGGGAGTAGACAATGTTCATGAAAATAGGGATTCCAATTTATTTCATTGGTCGTATGAAATCACTTGTCCCCTATGTAAAATATGCAAGTTAATCTATACTTTCATAAATCTACTTGCACTGTAAATTTTTTTAATTTATGTCCTTTAAATCCCTTTAATAAGGGTTGTGTTTTTATATATAAAGATAATATACTATAGTTTATAATTTTTATGAACTATATGTTGTTTTTTATTTACATTCTATAAACTATATACCTATTTTTTTAAAGTGTACATATTTTTACATTATAAATTATAATAGGTTATTATAAAGTTTTATAGAAATACACAACAAGTTTTGGCTTCATTAAATTTGACAGTCAAATGACCATCACGGTAGACCAAACATAAGACAATATGATGGTCATTTAGATGTCAAATTTAAGCTCGTATGTTCTAGGAAACTTTCATTGTGTTAAAATTGACGGTCAAATGACCGTCACGCCAAACCAAAAAGTCATTATGATACCTTTTTAGACGTCCAAATTTAAGCTCATCGAATCTTTGTCTATATTTATTTTTTCTAAAAATTTGATATTGTTATGCATTCTTAGGGGTCTCTTCTTCACTTTTATATGGTTAGAAGTATTTTTATATAAATCTTGGGTATAATGCAGAGCCCTTTATATTGCAGGTTTTTATTTTGATCATGGGAGGTTAATTAATATTCATTATAATGACATAATTAGTTATGATCAAATAGTTTCTTTAGATCTATAAAATTTAGATCCGGTTTTAGTAAAAGTGTTATTTTTATTATCAAGTAAATATGTATTTAACTCTATAGTACATTGTATATTATAATTGGGTGTGTTTTATAGGTTTAGGAAAACAATGGCATCCAACTATTTCCGTCTTGACAAAACCCAGATCCTGAATTAAACCAACTACAACATTTGGGTCAAAACAAAATTTATGGCGAGGAAACTTTAATGATTTTTTCTAGATCTAAGGTTGTTCCCACCGGTCATCAAGAAACTGTAGATAACATGAATGCATTATTGCAACGAATGCATAAGGCTCTTTCTATGATTTTGCGCAATGTGAACGACAAGTATCTTTTACACATTGGTAATATCGAACATGTCCGAAAGAGGTATTGACACAACCGGGAATCTATGCATGAAGAATACTTGGTATATCAAGGATAGTAATGAGAGTATAATAGATGAAGGAATTCAAAGAAATGGTCTCAGTATATTTTTGATGATTTCTATTCTCGCATCTTGTTTTATATCTCGAATTTGAATAATTCAAAACTATGGCATAAAATGTTAGGACATGTTAATTATCGAAGCTTATATGAAATGTATAGATATAATCTAGTGAAATGTTTCTATGTGTTGTCTTCTTTTGTTGAAGTTACTTTATTAAATGCTTCTAAATGATGGTTTTGATTTAGATTTAGTAAATGGTCATGATAATGTTTTGATATTATACATGTTTCAAACTCTTACCTTCCTAGATAAGAAATTAAATTGGGCTCAATCTATATTAGAAATTTCAAATCTTATTAACCTTAGGAAAATGACCGTAAGCCATCATATGTACCATACATTAATTATCTTGTATGAACTTGATCCATGAAGTATTATAAATTCTAGATGGATATACAAAGTAAAGTATAATGTTGATGGTAGTATTAAAAACATAAAGCTAGACTTGTTGCTAGAGGTTTCAATCAGAAACTTGGTATTGATTATGTTGAGACATTTTCCCCTGTAGCTAAAATGAGTATTGTTAGGGCCTTATTTGCAATTGTCACTCAATTTGGGTGGGAAATCCATTAAATGGATACGAAAAATATTTTTTTGAATTACGATTTAAAAGAAGAACTTTACATGTTTCAACCTAAAGGATTTGAAGCGGATAATTTTAGTGGCGAATATTCGCAATATGGAAAAAATTTCATTTTAGAAAAATTTGAAAAGGTGATTTTTCGAGAAGCGGTCAATGTCCTGTTCACCTAAAATTTACAATATATATTTTTTGGGGTCAGCTTCGCCTACATTTGAAAACATCTCCTATAAAAACCTAGGTGATTCGTCAGGTAGTATACTACCACCAAGAACCATACTACCACCAGTACTTACCAACACCATTTTCTGAAGACGCGCGACTCATTGAATTTGCTAACACGCGACAAAGGGGTTACCTATTGATGCACGACATGAATATTTGTTGATGTGTGACTCATTGAATTTGCTGACACGCGACAAAGGGGTTTATTGTTGACGTGCGATAGGAATACTTTTTGATGCGTGACTCATTGAATTTTTTGATGCACGACAAGGAGGTATTGCAGATGCACGACTTAGTGAATTTGCTAACGTGCATCTTGATTTCCTATGACACATGACTTGTTTTTCTCTGACGCGTAACTCATTTTCCTCTAACGCGTGACTTGGTTTCCTCTGAGTCCTAACGCGTGACTTAGTGTTATACTTGACATGCGCCCTAATTTTCTCTTACTCGTGACTTACTTCTTTTCTCGATGCATGACTCTGTTGAGAATAATGGAAGGTGCTAGTCCTCTCGTAATGTGAAGACCTAAAAAGTAACTCGTAAATCTCAAAAGTCCTGTGCTCAAATATTTTAGAAACTCTATTGATACAGATATAGCGCAATTAACATCAACCATATATCTCGCCACTGAAAGAATCGTAATATTGATTATGTGGAAGGTAATATCAAGGTGGACATGCATTCTACATAGTATCGACCAAATGACACCTATGATGATACCATGCCAGATCTTGAAGATATACATGTTGAGATGTCGATCCTCAAGATATTCTTTATGTTGGGGTGCAACCAGGAGTGCATCAAGATATTACACATACAAATACTCATCAAAATGGAACACAAAAATCAATTTCAAATTCTGGTTCACGAAAGAGGAAACTAGGTGATTGTGATATTGCTCAAAATTCTACTCAAAAAGTTAAAACATTGAAAACGAACAAGAATATGTGGACCATTGGGAGGACATATAAGTTTGATTGAGCTACCAAATTTTCATTTATCGAACCTTTATAACCATGTAATTCAGAAGAGATCCCATCTGAATGTACATGTACAATATGTATGTGGAAATTGGGAAAGCAACAAAAATTGTAAATGAAGTTTTACACTATATAAAAACACTCGTAGAAAATAATATTTGACTATAATGGGGGTGGATGGCCGAAAATTAAAACACATAGGTGGAAAATTAAAAATAATGCATGCATGTTAAATACAAATGGATTATGAAGCGGAGCGAAAAATGCAAACATCTCATGGAAAAGGGAGGAATGATCACATCGCAAATTGGTAAGATGAATAAAAAAAAATACATACAAAACTTATACGCTTCTCTACTTTATTTCACATACTAAAGAAAGGAAGACCGATTTTAGATTTCCTCAATTTCGAGTTTTGTATCAATATAATGGAGTACCCAACGTACCTCGGTCCTCATTGGTCTTAAAGTAGTGCATGGGAAATGACAAAATACCTTTCGATGATAGAGAAGGAAGATTTGAAAGAGAATGTGAAAAAATCAAAGTTTATTTCTCTTTCAATTGATGAAGTGACAATAGTCGATAACACCGCATGTGTATGTATCTCATTTGGAACATAATGATTAAGTGGTTTGGCCAACCCTTAATGTATATGGGTCCATCACTAATATATAGGTTAATATTTAATAATATGAAATACTTATATTTCTATTATTAAATATGCTAACCTAGGTATATTAATTTAGGTTAAATATTTAATATCATGAAATGATTATATTTCTAATATTAAATATTATAACCTAGGTGTATGTGTCAACCGTTTTAGGTTGAAAAGGAAGGTTAGGAGACATACTTGATCACTTTATATAAAAATGACTTTAGGCCCTCATTTGATATATTCGAGAAATATATCAAAGGTGTGCAAATCAAGTGATTTGGTTTTACCCTTAGTAAATAGGGTTTTAAAGTAGGAGGTGATCTTACTGGATGTAAAATATGTTCTCTCAAATAAAAGGTTATTTTCAAAGTAGTTTTTACCCTATTGAGGTTTTCCACTATAAATATTGTGCCACCTATTTTATTTATTTCATGTAAGTATTTCTTTATTTACTTATGTTATGATGTAATATTTATTTAAATATTTATTGTAACATTATATAATATGTAACTTGATTAAATCCGTATTTATTAGAATCCTCAAATTCTAACATGGTAACAGAGTGAGGTAAATTAAATAAATTAAGATCAAATATTTTGTATTTTATTTATTTAATTTGTATGGTTTTTTTCAAAACCCAAAGGGTATTTAAAAGTATTCGGTCCCTTTCTTTTTTTCCCAATTTATTTTAGCACTATAGTTGTGCAATTAAACTCTTGGTGAAAATTTTAGGGTTTTTCCATTTTAAATCCTTATTTTGGGGGAGATGTAATATGATATGATTCTTACTTTCATTTACATTTTTGTAAATTATATGAAATTAATATTTGTTTGGAGATTGATGTGTGCACAGTGAAAGGGGCTTCAAATATTTACGTGTGAAAATCACATATAGAAAAGGAAAAGATTTATTACTATATGAAATAATTTTTATGTTTTCTATAATTTCAAATGTTTACAGTTAAATTTTCAGAAGGTAAATTCATAATCGTGTTCTTTGTCCCCTCTAAAAGGATTCGATTTGAAAAGCTATAGTTTATAGTTAATATATAACTATATCCTGTATAATTTGAAAACTATATTATTATTTTTAAATAAAAATATATAGAATATAGAATAAGATTTATATAATAATTTATATAAATATCATATTAAAATTTATATAGTTTTGGAAAAAAAAAAAAAAACTATATATTAAAAGTCTTAAACCATATTAAAATTACATGTGATTGAGTCAACAGACCATACTAAGTTTAAATCATATTTAAACTTAACTTATAAATCTAGGCATATATAGTTTTTTTAAAAATAAACAAACCTAAGTTTGAATCATATTTTATATATATGGTTAGTTTAAACCGCTTAAAATATAAATTTTATTAGATTTGGTTTATATATGTTTAAAAAAAACTAAGTGTTTACTTTTTTTTTTTTTTTTAGTAAGGGGGCCGTGTTTATTATTTGGCCATGAAGGGATTACTTTTTAAATCTTAATACTTATTAAATAAAACCTAACATGTGTCCCTAACCATTTATATTATCCATGTAAGGGGCGGCCCCATTCATTTATATCTTATAGTTTATAAAAACTATATAAATAAACCTATTTAAAGATTTTATTTTATATAAGAGTGGGAGTGGAGAATAAAATGAGATAATATCTTAGGTATAAATGTGGAATTCTCAAGTATAAATGAATAATTAAAAAAAGGGCTAGTTTATTGGTGGCCCACGTGAAGTGTGGTAAATATTTATAAAAATATTGGTAGTTATAGCCACATTAAAGTTTTAAAATTTTTAGCTTGAGGAATTATATAAAATATTTTGTGATATTTCCATAGTTTTAAATGTGTGCGGGGTACTATTAAGAGTAAATGAAAGGAGGAGACAAGGTTCGTAAAAATAGGGATTTCAATTTATTTCATTGGTCGGTGTGAAATTATTTGTCCCCTCTCAGAAATATGCAAGTTAATCTATACTCTCATAAATCTACTTGCACTGTAAAATTCTTCTAATCTGGTCTATGTCTTTTAAACCCCTTTAATAAGGGTTATGTGTTTTATATAAAAATAATATAATATAGTTTATAATTTTTATGAACTATATGTTTTTTATTTACATTCTATAAACTATATACTTTTTTTAATTTTAAAAATGTATATATTTTTACATTATAAATTATAATAGGTTATTATAATATAACCTCCCTAAAATTATACAAAAACTATTTTTAGCTTCATTAAATTTGACGGTCAAATGACCATCACGGTAGACCAAACATAAGACAATATGACAGTCATTTAGACGTCAAATTTAATCTCGTATGTTCCAGAAACTTTCATTGTGTTAAAATTGACGGTCAAATGATCGTCACGACGACTAAAAATAAGTCATTATGGCAGATCATTATGATCATTTAGACGTCAAATTTAAGCTCGTGGGATCTTTGTCTATATTTATTTTTTCTAAAAATTTGATGTTGTTATGCATTCTTAGGGGTCTCTTCTTCACTTCTATATAGTTAGAAATATTTTTATATAAATCTGGGGTATAATGCAGAGCCCTTTATATTATGGGTTATTATTTTGATCATGAGAGGTTAATTAATATGCATTGTAATGACATAATTAATTATGATCAAATAGTTTCTTTAGATCTATAAAATTTAGATCTGATTCTATTAAAAGTGTTATTTTTATTATCGGTAAATATGTATTTAACTCTATGGTACATTGTATATTATAATTGGGTGTGTTTTACAGGTTTAGGAAAACAATGGCATCAACCTATTTCTGTCTTGACAAAACCCAGATTCTGAATTAAACCAACTATAACATTTGGGCCAAAACAAAATTTATGGCGAGAAAACTCTGCATGATTGTTTCGGATCTGAGGTTATTCCCACCGGTCATCAAGCAATTGTAGAATAACATGAATGCATTATTGTAACAAATGCAGGAGGCTCTTTCTATGATTTTGTGCAATGTGAACGATGAGTACCTTCTACACATTGGTAATATCGAACATCTGAAATAAGTATGGACACAACTTGAATCGATACATGAAGGATACTTGGTATATCAAGGATAGTAATGGGATTATAATAGTGAAGGAATTCAAAGAAATGGTCTGTATATTTTTTATGATTTCTCTTTTACATCTTGTTTTATATCTCAGAGTTTGAATAATTCAAAACTATGGCATGAAATGTTAGGACATATTAATTATCGAAACTTATATGAAATGTATAGATATAATCTAGTAAAAGGTTTACATGTGTTGTATTCTTCTCTTGAAATTACTTCATTAAATGCTTCTATGGTTTTGATTATGATTTATTAAATGGTCATCATGATGTTTTGATACTATAGATATTTTTGAAACTTTTATCTTCCTAAATAAGAAATTAAATTGGGCTCAATATATGTTAGAAAGTTTAAATCCTATTAACTTTAGGAAAATGACAAGAAGCTATCATATGTACCATGTATTAATTACTTTGTATGAACTTTGAGATGTGAAGTATTATAGGGGTCTAGGTGGCTATACAAAGTAAAGTATAATGTTGATGGGAATATTAACAAACATAAAGATAGACTTTATGTTAGAGGTTTCAATTAGAAACTTGGTATTGATTATGTTAAGACATTTTCCCATGTAGCTAAAATGAAAATCATGAGGGCCTTATTTGTAATTGTTGCTCAATTTAGGTGGGAAATCCACCAAATAGATAAGAAAAATATTTTTTTGAATTGCTATTTAAAAGAAGAACTTTACATGTTTCAACCTAAAGGATTTGAAGAAACTTGAAAAGATAACTATGTTTGTAAGTTGAGAAATCCTTGTATGGTTTAAAACAAGTCATTAGAGCTTGGTATGCGAAAATTGTTTCCTTCTTTAAACTGTTAGGTTTTGTTAATTATTTTTCTAACAATGATATATTTATCAAGCAATAAGGCTCACATATTATCATTATATGTATATATGTTGATTATTTTCTTATTCTTGGTGATAAATTCTGATTTAATTCATAGGATTAAAGAGAAATTGAAGCGTATTTAAATGTATGAGTTAGGTCTCTCACATCATGTTCTTTGTATTACTATATTTCATTCTATTTTTATTTTTCAAAACACAATATGCAAACCATTGTATTGAAAAAGTTTCTTATGATTGATCAAACCATTTTCTACTTCAATAGAAGTTAGAATAAATATTGACCATAAATCGCATATGAAAAAGGTTGATCCTATTTTATATAACGATGTTAGTTGATAGTTTAATTTATCTAACTATAACTAGATCGGATATTTCCTATACAGTAGAGGAATTACTTCAAGGTTTATGTAGGAAATTTTTTTAAAAATCATTGGAATCTTATAAAAGAAATTTTTAGATATATTAAATGAACAATCAATTATGGGTTGCATTATACTAAGAATCAAAATACTATCTTATATTGATTTTTGATTCTAACCATACTTGATGTGTTACAAAATATACTTGGATATGTGTTCAAGTTTTTTGGTGTAGGAACCATTACTTGGAACAACAAATGCAATCAACAGTCTCCATTTCTTCTACTAAGGTAGAGAAGTACAATGGAAGAAGTAAAAAGTCATGTGGCTGCAACGGATGTTGGTAGAGATACACATGGAAGTTAAAGTAAGTATTCCTCTTCTATGTGGTGGTCAGAGTTGTATTACTCTTGATTAAGAATCCATTTCAACATCAAAGGATGAAGCACATTGAGATACATATATGATTCACCCATGAGAAGGTGCTAAGTGATGACATAAATATCAAGTTTGTGTTGGTGAATAGTAGGTTGCTTGACATCTTCACAAAGTCCCTAGTGTTGCAAAGTTTTGTCACTTTCGTGAAAAACTTGGATTGTCAGAGTTGTCATTGAGGGAGAGTGCATTACAATGTCACCTCCTAATGGAACTTGGTTTTGTAAAAAGACCTTCGGAATTTTTAAAAGACCTTCGGGAAAGTGTAAGAAAATACCTTCGGGCATGTATACCTCATTGACTTCTTTTTAGAAATAAGTGTAGAAAGATCTTAAAGGTGGTCTTCAATAAACTCTTTAGTGATATTGAGTTAAGGAGGTCCTTGGTTATAAAAGACTCCTATATGATTGAGTTCAATAACATTTTATGAAAACCTATGAGAACATGTAAAACTCATAAATCATACTTAGCCACCGATCATGGGATGATCTTTGGGATTCCAAATCCTTAAAGGTAAATTGAGTATGATAAAGGTGTTATAATTCCTTCAACCAATATGCTAGCCTAAAACCTTTATAGTTTAAGGATTGTAAATCCTGTAGTGTACCACAGGAAGGTAATCTATTGGAATATGTTATGTTATCCCACTTAACATTAAGGGGGAGGGTTGGAACATAATGATTAAGTGGTCTGGCCAACCCTTAATGTATATGGGTCCATCACTAATATATAGGTTAATATTTAATAAATATTTTATATTTCTATTATTAAATATGCTAACCTAGGTATATACTTTAGGTTAAATATTTAATATCATGAAATGATTATATTTCTAATATTAAATATTATAAACCTAGGTATATGTGTCAACCATTTTAAGTTTAAAAGGTGGGTCGGAGACATATCCGATCACCTTATATATAAGGACTTTAGGTCCTCATTTGATATATTCAGAAATATATCAAAGATGTGTAAATCAAGTGATTTAGTTTTACCCTTGGTAAATAGGGTTTCAAAGGAGGAGGTGATCTCACTTTGGATGTAAAATAAGTTCTCTAAAGTAAAATGTTATTTTAAAAGTTTTTTTATCATATTGGAGTTTTCCACTATAAATAATGTGTCACCTCTGTTATTTATTTCCTGTAAGTATTTATTTATTTACTTATGTTATGATGTAATATTTATTGTAATATTATATAATATGTAAGTTGATTAAATCCATATTTATTAGAATCCTCAAATTCTAACAAAGATCCATGTCTATACTTTAGAAATTCATATAAGGACACCTTATATTTTGGGTGTTATGAAAATGGTTGAAAATTGTAATGCCGAAAACCTACATAAAATAGTTGTTTCTCATTTGAAGGATATTGTTGGAATGACTGATTATGAAATTGCTATGAATTTGGTATACATCGGAGCAGATGATGCATCCGTCATGCAAGGTAACAGTAAGGTAGTGTGTGTAGATTATAAACAACATTAGCCCCATATATGCTACCACCATTCACTGTATGGCTCACAAAATGAATTTAGTGAATAAAATGGTAAGCAACTATGAAAATGTTGCTAAAGTAGAAGACCTTATAAGAGAACTTCATGCCTATATGGAAAACAACCGAAAGCGATTTCTTGAGTTCCAAAAATTCGCAATTGGAATTACAAATGGAAAAAAACTTATGAAGGATGTTGAGATAATATAGATTTCTTTGTATGAATCTACATGCAAAGTTCTTGAGGAGTATCCTTCGTTTGTTTGTTTCATGCACAAATATCGCCATGAAGTTGATAGGGTGAGGGACTTGTTGTTCCGTTTAACGGATTTGGAGACATTACTTGCATTGGTTGGTATTCTTCCAATGTTGTAGGAGATCAATACACTAATGAAGCATGCATAAGGGAGATTAATCTATATTTTAGATTTTATACAGATGAGAAAAATGGTATGTCAAAGTCTTGATGTCTTGTACTATTCCCAAGATAGTTTTGATACACCTGTTTTTGAGAATTAGAAATCTTTGTTAGATCTTAAAAGTCCTAGTAACTATTTGAGATTTAATATCCACGATCACCTCTACCTCAATGTTAATGCTACGGACATACCACTACACATTTTGTAAAATGTCAAGCTATTCCAGGATGGAATGAGAAGATGTTCATGTGACACATAATCTCTTTGAGTCTCATTATAGTTGAAACATGAAATTAGAGAATGCTTCTCCAAAGATAAAATTCTTGAAGAAATGGGTGTGATGAATCATAATTTTTGGAATACTAAAGGTAGTCGTGTAGACTTTGTAAGAAAGTATTTCCATAAATCCATGGGTATAATAATAGAACATTTCACAAAGACTTCAAAGTTCAAGGGTATTGAAATCAAAAGTTTACTCGAATGTTGATTTATTAAAGTTTCAATCAACAAATTTTGTAAAATTGAGGAACCAATATAAAAAAATAGACAAACCTTCAAAAGCGATGCTATTACAAGGTTGTGGTGAGGAATCTATAAAAGTTCTATCTTGCAAGAAGACATCGGTGAATATTTCAGATTATATGAGTTATGCCAAATAATGATTTTGGGGTCTGTGGAGGACGAAAGGGTTTTCAGTGCTTTATCATTTATAAAATCAAAATTGAGAAACAAGTTGCATAAAAATATGGAAAGTTACATGAGGTGTTATGTATCTCGCTTACTCCATGGAAACCTATCCTTTCGACAGAGAATTACACATTGGAATTCCCTTTCCGAAAGAAGAGGTGTGAATAATACAGCTACAAGTACAACTGTTCCCAACGATGAGAGTAGAATTGACGTATCATCACACTCTATAAAAGAGAACATCAAGTTTGAAGAAGCTACGATAATGGATTGTTTCAACTTTAAATATGTATCTCCTTGACCTTACTTTTATTATTTTTCACCTTACATTTTAATTGTGGTTATTTATTCAATTTCATATTAACTCTACTGAGATGTAAATATTGACTAAGGAGACTTTTTAACAAATTTTGTTTCAGCTCTTGTTATCGTTAAAGATGTTTCATGTTACAGGTGTATATATTTACATTTATTTAAATACAATTATTTCATATTTTTTAAAATGTGGGTTGACATCCATCCAAGGAAACTTGCACTTCTTGAGACCGACATTGTCGAGCAACTCACCCATCTATCTACTAATCCATTTCTCGTGTTGAGTTTTCTTAAATCAAAGATCTAGTACACTATGAAGGATGATTTCTCATATTCCTTCCATATGATTTTTTACAGACCATCTAAAACACAAGAGGTAACTTAAACCATATCATATTACATTTCTTGATTTTTACAATTATGTTTAATTTATTTTTAGATTTACGAAATGCTTTGATATATTGTTTAAACTTTGTGGGATAAAATCACACAATCGAATTTTACAAAGAGGAAGATTTTTCCATATTAAGATGTTTATTTCATAACACATTCCAAATTTTATACAATTCATCATCCACGATCCTGCTTGAAGCTAAATCTACATCCACATAAAATTCATCATTATCCATATATATTTTAATGTCATCATCCACATCTAATGTCATCATATCACTATCATAACCCTGACACTCCAATTATTATTAAAATAATTATTTATCTATTTTAAAACAATCCTGACACATTCTAATTTTTTAAAACAATTATCCATTATCATCATTCATCCATCATCTAATGTCTCTAATGTCTTTATCGTACTACATTCTGAATTTTCTAGATTCCATGATCGTGCTTAAAGCTAAATCTACGATCCACATATAATTCATGATAATCCATATTTATGATTATATTCTAATGTCATCATCCACATCTAATGCAATCATCATTATAATTAGAGAGAAGAAGATTTAACTCTTAGTATTAAGATGTCCGTGTCATACCATATTCCATATTTTCTTAAAACAAATAATTAACCATTATCATAACACCATCACATTCAAATAAAACATAAACACCATATACAATCTAGAAATTCTATACATAATATAAAGGAAGATATAAAATTAAAGATTATAAATTATTTCAAGTTTCAAATTCTAAATCCATATAATAAATTTCAAATTCTATACATAATTTAAAGGAAGATATAAAATTAAAGATTATAAAGTATTTCAAGTTTCAAATTCCAAATCCAGATAATAATTATCAAATATAGATTATAAAGTATTTCAAACCCTCAATCATGAAATTTTTTAACCCTCAATTTTCTGTACCCCCTTCCTCAATGGCTTCCACTCTTGTACTCCTTTCAGTTTTCCCAATGGCTTCTCCACATGTACCCCTTTCCCCAATGGCTTGAATAATCCCAAAACTAATAAGATCTTCTGCAACATTGTCTAGATTCTTTACAATTCTTTGTTCTTCCTTTATTGCATCTCTATGGGATAGAAAAATTTGGATCTACAATTTCCTTGATTTTAAATAAAATTTCAAAGTCGAAGCCATGCTCTTTAATTATCCGCTTCAGTGTATTGTTTTGTTTGTTAACCAAAACAATATTTTCCTTCAAATTCTTTGTTGCGGATAAACTTTTCTTCGTAGTTTCCAAGTGAACTTGGAAAACCTTTGCTTGACTCTTCAAATTTTCATATTTCAACTGCAAAAAAGTGATCTCAATTAAACATATTACTAAAATAAGAAAATGTCAAATTAACAAAAAATATTGTTTTGAAGTGATAATACTTACAACCGCTCTATCTCTTTCGGCATTTGCAATCGCTACCAGATCCTTGTCCTTAGACCATTTGTTAAAATATGCCTAGGCTTCAACACTAATATTTTCCAATTTGTTTAATGCTTTATCCAAAATGTCATCTTTATAGTTGTTATATGTGACAGTCCCACTTCTTACTTGGGTAAGTAAGGAATCCATCTTCGCATGTTGATTTTGGAATGCAGCGTATAAACTATCCCTTTGCCAATAATTTTCAAAATGACTTATTATCTCATTGATTAGTACTTTTTCCATTTTCTCCCATTCTATGAGCTGACTGATATGAGGTACAATAAACTCATCTACATGGGATTGAAAATCGTAACCAATTAAGTTCTCTAAAAGAAATGGTAACAATTGTTCACTATCTATATCTGAAGAAGATGATCTCGCTGGAGAGGTATGGGGGCTTTCGGGTTGATCAACTGCTACTTGATTCTACTTTTATGTGCCCTGATCCTATTTACGATAAAATAAATCACTATCTAAAGGGAAATGTAATAAAAGCTGAATAAATTATGTTGAAATAGAAGTATAGTTGTTGGCCTTGAATCATCTCACATGTATTGAAAAATCATGTTGGGTCATTGCTATTAATTCCCAAGTAATCTTCATCTAAAGTTATATTATTTAAAACTCGATATGCTCATTGCGCTAGGCAAGCCACCGAGAGAGAGGGTTAGAATTCGAAATGAGGAGGCAATGTTTAGTGTCCTACTAGGGGCCGGAGGAATTGGCATGTGTTTACCAATGTTCTTTTTCTTGATCCTCTGGTTGGCATTTTGAATATTATTGGAGGAGGGGGGGTGGTTTCATTGTTTGTACAGAAGGTGAAGGACTGCAATGTGCTGAAAAGATCAAGAAAAATCATATGAAAAATGTGTATAACTATGTAAAAACTACGAAATTATATGAAGTACTATTCAAAACTTGTACTAAAGCAATAAAATAATACCTTGTTGTTGAGGGGTAGCTTGTCGCGGTGGTTGAGGTGGCCATGTTGGAGTAGTAATTGGTGGTTTCGAGAGGTTTTTGTTGGGATTGCTGAGGTGGTTGTTGAGAAGAGACAATTGCATGCAACTGAACGAAGTGAGTTGGTGAAGACGGTTGACTTTGAGAAGTACGCGTATAGTCCAAATTCCCTGTAATGTCAACAATAGTCGATTGTATGTCAATTCAATATGGTAAAATTTAAATGGTAAATTGAAAATACAAAATGGGAATTTGTAAATAATAAATGTTAAGGTATTACTTCTTTGGTGTTTAACGAATTCAAATGGTTAGCGGTTCGGAGATGAGTGAACTTCCATTTCAGATTGTGAATCTGCAACGTCTCAGTGTGTTGTTGGCCTCTTCCTCTTGATGCTACCTTTTTTCAAGGAAGGGCCTCCAAAAATATTCTCTGCAAATAGTAAATATTTAATCAGATTCGAGATGAACATCCTGTTAGTCTAATGTTGAAATACAAACTTTATAATTTATACATGTTGTTCGGAAATAGAATTGACAAATTCATCAATGGCTCATCTCGTGCTTTAGTAGGAATTGGTTTGTCTTTTAAATTTAGAAGGGCCTTGTAATATAAGTCAAGGAGATAGTTTGTGGAGTACATCACCGGTTTTTCCGAAAGAATTGCATTTGTAATGTCATATTTTTTTTTGGATAAAAACGTGTACCAATCAAATTTTTGCTTTCCGATAGTAACAAAAATGTATGCAATAGCCCAGTTTGTTATATCTATTTGGCACCCTACAAAACTATTCTAGCTTGAAAGAAGGAAATAATAGTGGTAAGAAAGTGGTGTGCAATTCCTTGCGTATCCACACCACGTCTAGATTTATTGACACGAGTTGCAAATTCCAAAACAATGTTGGAATTATTATCAATTTGAATCGTATTAAAATAAAAAAGCTCAATACCGAATGATAATTGAAAACTGTTGACACTTACAATCAACATGGAACCTGAAATTTGATTCTAGGTACTTCTTATCATCTTCGATGAGTGTTACCTTCGTTGTAACAATGGGTAAATTTTTTAATGGGAGGCTTGTTAACCGATGAATATCAGTTGGGTCGACACCAAATTAAAACATTCGACTGTCATCCACAGTAATAATAAACAGATCATCCTCTCTGTGGTGTACGAAGATAGTTCATAATGTCATGGTATATTTCGAAATGGGGCATCCTAACAAGACCACCAAAGTCACATGCATCAAGCATATCCTTGTATTCCGTATTCATTTGTACAACTGTCTAGATGTGGGGGCACAAAAGGTTCCTGTAGATTATTTTGGCCTTGGATAGGGCTTGGACTGGATTTTCCTCTTGATTTTTGTCTTGGGCTTGGGCTGCACTCGTAGTCGCCATTGTATTTTTCCTTGAGCTTGATTGTACCTAACCTAGATTCCTGTAAACAAGAAAATTCGGGAGCTGGAAAGTGTAAACATGAAAATGACCGGTGGCAGGCTATTTATAGGACAAAATTAGGGTTTCAAAGCCTAAGACGCGTCAAAAAAGTTTCTTGACACGCGACTTGAAGGCTCTTTGTCACACATCAAGGAACTCTATTGATGCATGACAGGGAATATTCCTTAACCTGTTAATAGGTTTCCTTGACACGCGACAAAGAGCCTTCCAGTCGTGCATCAAGAAATTTTCTTAACACGCGACATAAAACCTTCCAAATTGCACGTCAAGAAACTTTGTTGACGTGTGACTAGAAGACTCTCTCATCGCGTGTCAATAAAATTTATTGACGTGTGATTGTAAGATTCCTTGTCACACGTCACTTATGTATCGTGTCTGTAGTCTCCCTTGAAAAAATAGCAGGTGAAAATTTAGTTCTGAAAAAACTAGAAAATTTTCCTTTTAGTGAAACCGGTTCTGGGGATATTCGTCAGGTATTTTCCACCTCCAATTTCCAAGAGGTCTCTTAAAATGAACCCCGATTTGAAGACACCGATAAAGAAAACTATGTTTATAAGTTAACAAATTCTTGTATGGTTTAAAACAAGCTCTTAGTTGGTATGTGAAAATTGTTTCCTTCCTTAAATCTGTTAGGTTTTGTTAATTGTTCTTCTAAAATTATATATTAATCAAGAAATAAGGCTCACATATTATCATTTTATGTATATATGTTTGATGATTTGCTTATGGATATGAAAATTCTGATTTAATTCATAGGATTAAAGAGAAATTGAAGCAAGATACTTTGAAATGAATGAGTTAGGTCTCTCACATCATGTTCTTTGTATGACTATATTTTATTCTTTTTTTTAATTTTTCAAAACAAAATATGCAACTATTGTATTGAAAAAGTTTCTTATGATTGATTGTAAACCGTTTTCTACTTCAATGGAAGTTGGAATAAATATTGACCCTAAATCGCATATGAAAAAGGTTGATCCTATTTTATATATGAGGTTATTTGATAGTTTGATTTATCTAACTATAACTAGATCATATATTTCCTATACAGTAGGAATTACTTCAAGGTTTATGTAGGAACCTTTTTTAGAGATCATTGGAATCTTGTAAAAAGAATTTTTAGATATATTAAAGGAACAATCAATTATGGGTTGCATTATACTAAGAATGAAAATGCTATCTTATATGGATTTTGTGATTCTAACCATATTGATGTTGTGTTATAAAATATATTGGATATGTGTTCAAGTTTTTTTGGTGTAGGAACCATTACTTGGAACAAAAATGCAATCAACAGTCTCCATTTCTTCTACTGAGGCAAAGAAGTACAATGGAAGAAGTAAATAAGCCATGTGGCTACAATGGCTATTGGTAGAGATACACATGGAAGTTAAAGGAAGTATTCCTCTTCTATGTGGTGGCTAGAGTTGTATTACTCTTGATTAAGAATCTGGTTCAACATCAAAGGACGAAGCACATTGAGATACATATACGCTTCACCCATGAGAAGGTGCTAAGTGATGACATAAATCTCAAGTTTGTGTTGACTAAAGAGCAAGTTTCGACATCTTCACAAAGTCCCTGAGTGCTACAAAGTTTTGTCACTTTCATGAAAAGCTTGGATTGTCGAGTTTTGATTGACGGGAGTATGCGTGACAATGTCACCTCCTAATGGAACTTAGTTTTTGTAAAAATACCTTCGAGCATTTGTAAAAGACCTTTGGGAAAGTGTAAAAAAATACCTTCGGGAAAGTGTAAAAATACCTTCAGGCATGTATACCTCCTCGGCTTCTTTTTTAGAAAGAAGTGTAAAAAGATCTTAAAGGTGGTCTTTAGTAAACTCTTTAGTGCTATTGAGTTTATTGGTAAACATCCAATACAAGCATATTGTTAAGGAGGTCCTTGGTTGTAAAAGGCTCCTATATGCTTGGGTTCAATAACCTTTTATGAGAACCTGTGAGAACATGTAAAACTCACAAATCATACTTATCCATTGATCATGGGATGATCTTTGGGATTCCAAATCCTTTTTACTAAAAGGTAAATTGAGTATGATGAAGGTGTTACAATTCCTTCAACCAATATGTTAACCTAAAACCTTTATGGTTTAAGGATTGTAAATCTTGTAGTGTATCACGAGCAGGTAATCTATTGGAATATGTTATGTTATCCCACTTAACATTAAGGGGGAGTGTTGGAACATATTGATTAATTGGTATGGCCAACCCTTAATGTATATGGGTCCATCACTAATATATAGGTTAATATTTAATAATATGAAATATTTTTATTTTTATTATTAAATATGCTAACCTATGTATATACTTTAGGCTAAATATTTAATATCATGAAATGATTATATTTCTAATATTAAATATTATAAACCTAGGTGTATGTGTCAACCATTTTAGGTTGAAAAGGTGGGTCGGGAGACATACCTGATCACATTATATAAAAAGGACTTTAGGTCCTCATTTGATATATTCAGGAAATATATCAAAGGTGTGCAAATCAAGTGATTTAGTTTTACCCTTAGTAAATAGGGTTTTAGAGGAGGAGGTGATCTTATTGGATGTAAAATAAGTTCTCTGAAGTAAAAGTTATTTTCAAAGTGGTTTTCACCCTATTGGTGTTTTCCATTATAAATATTGTGTCACATGTGTTATTTATTTCTAGTAAGTATTTCTTTATTTACTTATGTTATGATGTAATATTTATTTTAATATTATGTAATATGTAAGTTGATTAAATCTGTGTTTATTAGAATCCTCAAATTCTAACATGAAATGGGTAAAATAATGCATTGTAAGAATGCAAAGGAAGCATGAGACAAAATTCAAGTTCTCTTTGAAGGTGGTTCAAAGGTTAAAAATTGAAAAATTCAAACTTTTAGAAATCAATTTGAAAGCCTAAAAATGAATGATAATGAGTCAATTGTTGCATATCTACTTAGAGTTGACAAAATTGTGAATAACATGAAGGGTTTAGGTGATGAAGTGAAAGAAGAATTTGTAGTTCAAAAGGTTCTAAGTTCCTTGTCTTCTAAGTTTGATTCTAAGGTGTCTGCTATAGAAGAAGAAAAATATCTAACCACTTTGACATTGGATGAGTTACATGGTACTTTGACTACTTATGAAATGAGGATAGGTGACTCAAAATCAGCCAAGAAGGAGATTGCTTTTAAATCTGAAATGAAAACAAAAGACAAGGAGGTAAATAAGGATGATACCACTCTAGATATTGAAGATGAAGAGCTCTTTGCTATGTTGGCTAAAAGAATGAAACAAGGTTCTGGTAAGTATAGAGGTAAACTCCCTTTCAAATGCTTTAATTGTGGAGAAGTAGGACATTTTTCTGCTAAGTGTCCTCATAGGCATGATGATGTTGAAGATCAAGAGGAAGAACCTAAGAAGAAGAACTACAAGTTTGGAAAAGGTAAGAATTTTTTTAAGAAGCCTAACTATAAAAAGGAGAAAATAAGTTTTTACTCAAATCAAGATGATGATTTTTTAGATGTTAGTAGTGGTGTATCAGATTTTGAATCTAAAATGAGTATGAAAGCATAGGTAATGAAGCTTTATTCATGACTAAAGAAGCTATGAGATCTTCAGGTGATGGTTCTTCTCTATTAGGTGATTTTATTTCTGGTTATGGTAACTATTCTGATAAAGAATGTGAATATGACATAGATGATTTTGAAAGTGTCAAAAGGGATCTTGAACAAGCTAAAAAAGAAAATAAAAACTTACCTTGTAGATTAAGGAATATGAAAATTAGTTTCATAAGATGGATGAGCAATATGTGATTGAGTCTACAAAGCTAATTGAAGCAAACAAGGTGCTAGAAGAAAATGTGAAGTTTCTTATCTCTAACCTGCAGGATAAGGAGAAGTTGTGCACCAAGTATGAACAAGATATAGATTTTTTGAGGGCTGAGCTATTAGAAATCAGTAAGAAGACTATGTCCTTGTAAATTTTTTAAAAGAGTGATAAAGATCTAGATGACCTACTTAGGAAACAAAGAGCTGCATATGATAGGACTGGTTTGGGATTCAAACAAGAGTCTAAGGAAAAATAACTTGAGCAAGAAGTTGGTGTTTCAAGAAAAGAATCAGATAAACCTATTGTGAAAGAAGAAAGTAAGGTGACTCCTATCAAGAAAAATGAAAGATCAAGGTTCATTAGACAACCCCAAGCTTCAAGGTATGAAATAACTTTCAATGGTTATTGCTTTACTTGTAATGCTTTTGGTCATAGATCTAAAGAGTGTAGAAGATATCCTAGAGATGATCATCCTTGGAGAGACAATAGGAGTGAGTTTGTTAAAAGAATTATATGTTATAATTGCAATGAACAAGGACACACTTTGCTAGGTATTGTTTACATGATATATCTAGTCAAAGTGAATGTCCGAAAATGAAGAAATCAGTTGTTTTCCACTACTATAATGAGATTGGTCATGTGGAAAGAGTATGTTTTCATGCCTACTCAAGACAAAAGCAAATGAATCAGAGGCCTAGAGGGTATGAGAATAACTTTCAAGGTGCTAGATTGCAATGTAATGACTCTAGAAGAACATGGGAGCCAAGAAAAGACAAAGTTGTCCCATCAAGAGTAGTTGACATTGAGAAAAGAACTATAACACAAGGTTCAGATCAAAAAGGGAAGATGAAAGAGTTTTGTAGGTTCCCAAGAAGGCTTGGGACCTCTTTAATACATTTTTTTAGGTCTCCATGGAAAATGTATGCCTTCACTATGCTTTTTGAAGGTATACCAATGCAAATTAAGAATATAGGTGAGGGGGAGCAGTCTATGTCATTTTATGTCATCTACACAAGGTCAATATATGTTAATGTTTTCTCCTCACAATCTTGTTTTGGTTCATGATGTCATTTCTTATACAAATATCATGTCAAATTATCTTGCATCTCTAGGTTTTGCTTGCAAAGTTTTCTATATCGTATGTGCATGAGCTCTCAAGGTATGAAATTATTCAATGGTGAGTCTTGAGTGGTTAGGTGTCATCTTGAGATGTTTCTATATGATTCTTAATGGTTTAGTGGCCTTAATCATCATTCTCTTGTCATTTGTGTCCAAAATATTGGTCTTTATTCTATCTCTGGGTCTGTGTTGGTCTTCACCGCCATGTCTCGAGTCATAAGATTTTTATTTTGAGTATTAAAGAAGTATAAGTGGTCTTGACATATATGTCATTGTGTCTCTCATGTGTATGAAGAAACAAGCATGGTCATTTTCATTGAAAATAGGTTTCTTGCATTCATATCAGGAATGTTGTCTGTATTATCAACATGGATGCCTAGTTTGTGTCATGTTTTTAGGCATATTGGGTATGTATCATGAGATATCAGAGTGGTGTATAGGCATCCAAGTTATCTTAAAATATGATTTATGGTGATCAAGTTTCAACTTGATCATTTTTCTCCCAAGAAGGTTGACTGTGACGGTGATATGGTAATGAGTGCACTAGTTTGTAAAAAAATGAAGGCTACAAGTATGTAAAGTGACTACTCATGATGAAATTTCATTGGATAAGGTGATCAGTAAGTTCAAATAAGTTGTTTCAAGATGATGATGCTAGTATGAAGAAGATAAGAGAAATTTTTGTCAAAAATGTCAGTTCACTATTCTTGATTGTGCTTGCACAATCCATTCAAGCGAGTACATGGAAACTCAATTTTGAATAGTCAAATGATTGAATTTTGGTTTGAAAATTTTCAATAATCATCTAGACATGTGGGGCTAGAGGAGGTGAAATTTTTAAGCTTCAGGTATGCATACTTTCTTTGTTATGCATGACAGTATTAAGAAGTTGCCTTTGTGACCTAGAAAGGGCTATTTGAGAAGTTGACAGTGGTTTTTTGGTCTACAATATGAGTTTTCATGATTTGAGAAAGTGATTTACATTTGATATGTGCCTCATGAAGTGTCAAAATGCATGAATAAGATGAGCTATATAGTCTATCTCAGTGTTTTTGGTTATTTGGTTGTTGTGCATCATGATTTGAGCTAGAAAAGTGCACTCTACAGTACAGTGGTAGAGTTGACTATGTCTAGGGTTTGAAAGATGGCTTCCCTCAATTTTGACATTGTTCTTGAAATATCCTTATAGTTGAAATTTTTTCAAGATGCTTGGAATCTTTTGGTTGATGATCTTAGCTAATGTATACTTGTATGAACCCAATAGTGCTCCATGAAGGAAGAATGAACACCTACAGTCTCTAGGAGGTAGAGTTGAGTTGATTCAGTGGCATGAAGTGATCTTCAAAGATTATTCTCATATTGAAAGGTAAGATTCATTCATTTACCCATGATTTTCAATGAAATTGTGTAAGAAGAAGGTCTTAGGTACTTGATGAGGCTTGAAAACTTGCATTTAGCTCAAAATAGCACTCTATAGGCCTGTAGATGCTTGTTTTTGCATGGAGTCAATGAAAATGAAGTCATAAGATGATCTCTTAGTATTTTTGCATGAGATTTTCATGATGGATGCATATGAAGTAGGTCATTCAAGGGTGAATTGATCAAGTTTTAGGCCTATACATTGATGTTTCTCTCTAAATATAGACTCGAGATAGTGTTTCAATGATTTGAGATATACTTTTACATGACTAAGGGTACTTTGTGAAGTATGATGTTGATACATAACTGTGGGTGAGCTTTTACTAACATGACTGATAAGCCTAACTCAATTTTTGAATCTTTCTCAAAGAGAAATAAGTTGAAAAGGTGTGAGATACTAAAGTGTATGAGAAGAAGCTAATCTACCATGCTACATTACCTTGTGATAGAGGGTTGATGTTTAAAATATTGTATTTTGTGTAATCAAGACAGGGGGAGTTTGGATGAGTCCTCAAAGCAAGAATTTGTAGGTGTTTGAGTGCCAAAATACATGTTTTTTCCTCTCAAAGGTGCTTTTGATTGGGTTAAGGTGTTGATTGTCTTTTAATTGTGTTGAAGTGTTGTTGAAGCAAGAAAATTGTTGATTCAAGGTGTGTATGGGCTCTCTAAGATAGGGGGAGTGTGTGTTTGATCTTCCTTAGAGTGAAAAGGTGTTCTCAAGACCATTCAAGGTGAAAAATTGTTGGTTACTCCTTGATATTGATTGCAGAGGTATGTGTACTGGCTCAATTCAAATTGAAAATGAGTAAAGATGACCTGAAAAGTTATTTAGAGACTATTAAAAGTTGTAGAGTTGGATTCAAGACATGGTTCCAAGAATAAATGATCTATTTTGTGCTTAAAATATATAAGAAGGTGTTGTAAGTTCAAGGGGAATGTTATTTGATAAAATTTAAGTATGGATGAAATGTAGACAAATGTCAAAATTGGCCTAATTTGCTCTAAAAGGATTGTTATGGTCTCATGATATTGCCCTTAAGTGTGAAAGTATGAAGAAGCCTTGATATGCATGTTTTGGCCTAGAAATGGTGGATTCTTGTCTAGAATGTTTGTGTAATGATGAAGTATGACCCTTTATAACATTTTTGGCATGGATCAGAGGTAGTATGGTATAGTCATCTGTTGTTACAGTGCTCTTGAGTAGTTCAAAATAGGGTTCAAGGTGAAAAATGCCAAGCTTGAATGCATAGAAGATTGGATATGATGTGGTAGCCCATTGCAAGGTGAGATATGGTTTGTTCCATGCTTGACTAATGATTCTTAGATGTTGGAAGTTCTTATTCCAAGGGGAGCTTGTTGCTTGCATGCCTAAAATGAAGACAAGAATCAGATTTTGGGAAAAATCAAGAGAAAGAGTCAAAATAAGCCCTTTCGCTGATGTTTCTAACAAAAGCATGGAGGTATGAAGCTGATGAGGTGAAAAATTCAAGTTACAAGTATGCCTTTTTCATTAATGTAAAAAGGGGAGAAGTCCGGGTGTTTTCCATCAATGACAAAGGGGGAGATTATTGGCATGTAGGCCTAATAGGTGTTGTCATTGATGTAAAACCAAATTAATGAAAAAGTGAATGTTGTAGGATGATGTTATGATGTTGTTTATGGTGCTAACATACTGGTTGATATGTTTATAAGCTACTATAATTGGATTCAGTGATTTTTGCTTACTCTAGCAAGCCTATATAGGTGCCTAGGAGGTATATCTTGATAGTGTGAGCTTCTGGATACTTAGGAAGCATGTTGGCATGCTTTATATAATTATTTAAGGGTTCTTGAGCACTCACAGTAGTGGCATAGTGCAAGTACATGTGGCTCACCATGTTACAGTGCTCATTGGGAGTAGGTATGACAACTTGGAGGTGTGACAGAGTGTATTGGAGACATTTGAGCTCATGGAAGTATGTAAATAGGTATATCATGGCATATGAGGTATTTTTGGTCATTTGTAGAGGTTTTATGTTCATTTATTGCATTATTTCAGTTGGCCCTAGTTGTTACTATGAGGATCTAACATGCAAACATAGGTAAGTCTTAGTGACTGGAGAGATTGGGATATGGTGTTATCATTATGATTATTGGAGATGTTAGAGGGATGAGTTATGATTCTCTTAGAAAATTTTTAGTTCCCATGATGTGAATTTTGTAAGATATGACTGATTTTGTGAGACAGGTCAAAATCTAGTGCATTTCTAGCTCGAAGTGCAATTTTAGATGCTCATTGTGAACAATGTGCCTTACATAGGACCTTGTGAATTTAAGGTATGATTATAAGGTGATTTTATAAGTTTTAAAAAAATTAGATCAGTTGATCATCACATTTTTATGAACGAATGTTAAGAACGTAAACAAATCTAAAACCCTAGTTAAACCCTAGCTAGGAGAAGTTTGTAGAAAGTGAAGTGTTGTGACCTAGTTTTGATTGGTTCATAAAAATTGATGATTGGATGTTATAGAGAACTCCTTAGGATTTCCATAAATGTATGGTTGAGGTCATGGTGATATGTGGGCCCCACCTAAAAATAGTATTTTCTGAAGAAGAAGGTTTTAGGACAAGATGGTCCAAAGGAGTAGCATACAAAATTAATGGTGCATGATGATTTGAAGTTTTTTATTAATTTTCATGAATGTTTCAGGAAATTTTCATGTAGTTTCATGATGTTTGAGGTCTAAATAGGTTGACTAGTCAAAGGGTAGTTTTGGGGTCTCAAATAGTAGGGTCCAGTGTTTTGGCCATAACTTGAGCTACATGTGGAATTTTGAGGTGATTCAAGTTGTGTTGAAATTATATTTATATATATTTCTAGTGATATATGGATTGCCTCATGAAGAGATGACTTGACAAGGTTGGGTTTCCAAGACATTCTTTGATAAGAAGGTTTTTGGCGATTCGGTACATGATACATTTTGTGCAAGTTTGATGTTGTTTGAAGAATGATATGGATTGGGTGATGCTTCCTATCACCTGTAATGTGAAGAGGGATGAATTTGGAATCCAATTAATCCATTTTGAGATCTTGAATGCATGTATAATTGATTTTATGAGCTAACCTTTGGAAACATATTTTTGGTAGGTTGATCTGGTGAAGGCAAATGTTGTTGTGGTTTGAAGTGAAGGATGTTTCATGACTTCTAACTTGCTTAGAAGTGTTATTGAGTGGTCACATAGAATAATATATTTAATTATAATTGATATGGTGATCAGATGAAGTTTCTAGGGTGTTGAAGGGTGCAAGAAATAGTTGTTTTAAAGTTTGTAAAGGGAACTGGGCCCAATAAATGAAATAATTTGATTGGTTGATTAAATGTGCGACCATATTTGAATGTTTTATGATGTATTACTCATATGTAAAGGGTTTTGGGTCAAAAAGTGTACTTTTGATGTAAGGCCATTTTAAGAATGTGCCCATGGGGTTTTGAGCCATTTTTGGCATATGTAATGGGGGTTTTAGCTAGGACAACCTATATGGGTAAAATGTAACTATTGTAATTAAAATTTATGAATTTTATAGAGGTGTTTGGGTCTAATTAATCAAGGGGGACCGACCTCTTGAGGTTAGAAAGGTGGAGAAGCATATAAAAAGCATGTTTTTGGTGCTTTTGTGAACTAGTTAAGTGTGTGCAAGGTGGAGCGACCTAGGTGGATGTTATTTGTAGGTGTTGGAGCATGAATTGAGGCTGATTCAAGTGTGTTGCAGGTTGATAAAAATAAGAGAACATGAGAGAAATGATTTGATGATTTTTAGAGTGATTGAAGATCTTGTTTTGTGAAGATTGATCACCTAGGGTTTGAGTGAAGAAGTGTGAGCTGAATATTGGATCTCCATCAGTTATGGCAGAAAAAAATCAGATATCTACACATCATAAGGTAGTTGAGTGGGTTCTTGATCATCTTGGGGTGTTTTATCCTCCTTGTGGAGTTGGTGCTTCACAAAATTATGGGTTGGTTCTTTGTGTAGGGTTGGTGCTCTACTAAACTAGGGGTTGGTGCTTCTTGTGGGGTTGCTACCTCACTAAATTAAAAAATATATCAATATAAAATATTGTTTTAGTGTATCTTCTTCCCATTTAGGGTTTCCCACTTATATCTTGTGTTCTTATGGTGTTACTTTTCTTTCATGGTTTTATGTTTTATATATGGTTTATGGTGTGCACACATTAAAAGTTGAATAAGTGGTTATTGTGATTGAATGCATATGGTATTTTGAGTTTCAGATCTGAAGTATAATTTGAAATTTTTATAAGGACTAATTCACCCCCTCTCATTCCATTGTGCTTCTAACACAACACATTTCTCAAAGACATCGAGACAACGGATTTTACAGGGCACACGGTCCTTAGAACTTGGCATGCATGCACTACACAACATTTTCTACTTTCGCGTTGGATCAAAAAATTTTAAACTAAATCAGATTTTTACACACCATCTGCAGTGGTGTTCTACACTTTGGGAAGTGGTTAAATTTTGGAGGATGACACCATACTTTTCTCCCTACACTTATTAAGTGTTTGGCATGTGATCACCCAAAAAACCCGTTCTTCTACATCATATTTAGGATTCTTTCTACACTTTTTTACTCATCATCGATCAGGTTCACATTTTACACACTTTCTTACATACGTTTTACACATTTTGATCATATACATGCATATTTGACTACTTTTTCATTCTTCTCTTTTACAGTTCCATCCTTATGGGAAGTGTTAGTCACATCATCATCATAATCAATACATTAGCAACAATCGACATCAATAACAAGTACAATCACAACATTTACACATACATTCTCGCCTAGGGTCATCATCATCACTTATTTTTCACTTCCTCTTCTCTAGTTTCCACACTTTTCCTTGTCTCTCAACACACTTTCACCATCGATCTACATGGTTATTAGGTACACATCTCTTATCTACTTTATTTTATCAAACATTCACTCAAAAACATAAAGTGGTGGAAAATGTAGACACTAAATCACTCACTTTGGGTATCTATTTAATCTTGATCACATACTACTATTCATATGATTCATAAGAAATAAAAGTATTAATTAACCCATGTTTTTTGCCATTTTTTCTTGCTTTATGTTGCCTCTATTGATCTTACACTCCTTTTAACTCGGTTTGTCTTGTCACACTTCATCATTTCTCACATTGGACACCAAAGACACCGGCCAAAACACTAGCACTAGGTGCCCCTGTCCCCTATGGGTGCTCCCGACCTCTTTATACTTTGCTCACATCTTTTGGGTCCTTTCTATCTATTTGGGAATCTTATATTTTTGGTGTTCATCCTTTTCGGGGTTAATTACAAAATTAAAGCAAGGAATCATATAAATATAAAGTTATGTGACCATAATAAAGGACCAAGCACTAAACATTTGCTATCACCACCTAAGGTTATATCCAAAGGCATTATCAAGAGTATTAAAACATCCACACAAGGGAAAGGGACTGCATTATTCTACATAAACTTTATAGGAGGAGAATTTCATTCTTTTATGCACACATCTATCTACAATTTCTACATCTAGTTATTTCTCGCTATCAGTGATACCCACACAAGATCCACCTAGGGCACAATCTCTTCACACACACACATAAAACTACATTGGAGTCCGAAATGTAGTGTAACGCTCGGTTGTAATATCACTCATTTGATAGCTAAGGATAGTTTGACCCCTCATTTATATTCTTTTCTTTTTGGGATTTGATGCACTTTTGAGGGTTTTGAGGTCACTTCTTTATTGTAGGTTATCAGTGACATCGATGATCATTACACGACATACAAACGACAAGAAGCGAAGGAAATTGAACACCTTGCGACCATTTAAAAATGGTTTTCGAGGTTTTTGGCAATCATAAGTGCCCATAACTGGTGCCAGCAGCACCCGCAGTGCCATTGATTCATCCTAGATGCCCTAGTCCAACATATTTTGGCATCTCTACATTTTTTTGGGTTTTATTACATCAATTTTCGCTTCATATTTTCCATTTCTTGATTCTATATACCGCTGGGATCATATCGAAATAACTAAGTCATTTTATCTTCCCATTTACACTTAGGATTTTAAATCTTAATTTATTATTTTCCGGGTTTATTTTGTACCTAATTTCTTATTCATTTATCTTCTACATTGCAATCAAATTTAGGCATGTAGTTATTTGAATATTTACTTAATCACCAAATCTCTTGCGAAGTCCCTTCCATTTCATCTCGGTTCATTACCACTCCATATCTACCTCTAAGGCCTCACGAATATGCATTTTCTATCATTTTTTTAGTTTATGTGCTTGATCGCTATTAATTGAGCCCTACAAGATTGGGTCACCATCGACTACACGGGTTTGGTTTAATTTTCTTAGATCAAATCTACATTTTATCACTTTCATTGCATTTTAGAATCACATTACCCAAATTCTGCTACATCCAATTTATCAATATTTTATCTTATCTTTATCAAAATGTGGGTTGACATCCATCCTAAGAAGTTTTCACTTCTCGGGTGACATTATCAAGCAACCCACCCATCTATCTACTAATCCATTTTTCATGTTGAGTTCACTTGATTTGTAGGTCACCTATCTCACTACGAGGAGGATCTTTCTTTTGTGATCATATTTATCTTCCTTTCATCTAGAGGTACCATAAACCCTCTCATACTTGGTGTTACTTGTTTCTTTTATTACTATTTCACTAATTTGGAACAGGAATGAGGAAATTTGTTCAACATGTACAATATTATTACTGTTTAGATTTTCTTGATTAACATTATGATATGTTTTGGATTAAAACATTTATTTTCAGTAATTGATTAGGCACTAGATGGATATTTGATATGAAATTATAGTTATTGATTATTGTTAATGAAAATATGTTGTTTATGATTTATTTTAAAGTTGATTAATTATATTTGACATATAATACACTTTGGTATTGTTGTTTTCCCATGTGTATATGTTCTTAGAATTTAAGAAAGGGTATCATCGGGAGAGAAGATAATATGCAGTAATGGGTATTGAAAGAGAGAAATTGTATATGTCTAACAATGCTCAAAAATACGTCAAAACATAAGTTGGTCAATATAACTCTTTCTATGATTTAAGCCTTGTTATATCAAGTATCATTTATACGACATGTCGATGTTAGTCGTAATGAAAAAGAAGAAGTATTGTGCACTCTCAATTAGGCAAGGAGCATAATATTTCATTTCAAGTTAGTCAAATGGTATGTAGTCACTTTACAACAATGGCTCGAACATGATAAGGTTTAACTATATTCATTTTTGTATTAAAAAATTACTTTGTTTAAAATAAAAATATAAAAGCAAGTTATTTGGTCTCCAATATTTTAAGCCATTTCAATTATATGGTGTGATTTAACCCCCGATTATATTTATTTATATAATGTTCTTGTATTAGGATAATCGAGCCACTTGCCTAAGATCTCAATGATCCATTTCATGTTAACTTGTTGAGCTACCACCAATCAAATTTTGCTCATTAAACGAGCTATGTGTTGCGAGTTCACCATATTATTAAATATCACCATCATCACATTGTATAAAGGTTTCATACTCACTAACTAATCTATAATATCTTCAAACTATGTCAACCCCAAGAGCCCATGTAGGAGGGATTCTACCAAACCAAAAGACCCATGAACCCCGAGACCACCGTGTGAATGATCAAATGATCTAAGCACATGATTGGTCGAGAACCATGATCCATTATTGACTACAAGTCATATTCTTGTTTTGCAAATCAACCATTTTTTATTTTGTGTGCGTGTAAGTAGAAAAAAGAGTCTATTGTCTTTTTTTCAAGGTAACATGTTATACCTAGGCACACATGTTATTAGGATCAAAATAAGTGAAAAAATGATCGATGTGGTATTTACCTTAGGTTGGAATCAAATATGAGTTCGTTGAGCTCAATCCTACCCCATATGAAAATATAGCTAGAACCTTCCATTGATCAATCGATCGTGTAAATAAGTGAATCAATTATGTGAACTAGTGAGTGATCCTTGAGACCCTTCTCCATAGGAGCAATGTCACTTTGAACCAATCCTTGATGTAATCATGTGAATTTGTGATAGGAAACTATAGAAAACTCAAACTAAAGTTAAGATCACTTAAAATTTAATTGATAAGAATTAATCATGCCCAAGGTTGATCAAATCATTAGTAGGATATAATTAGCCATGAACCGTGATATTGATTAATCATGAAGTTGATTAATAAATCAAATGGGGAGTAAACTTGATAAGGGGCTGAAAATAGAAAGGTACGAATCTAAAATTAAAGAAATGGCAATCGATTTTGGGAAAAATAGAAAACCAGAATCTATAATTAAAAGAATTGAGAATAGGACAATTGGGTGAATAATATTAAAAGAACAGGGATTACTAACAGGCACAAGAACATAAATAAGATATCAGAGGTAGATATTTTACAAGAGAAATTCATTGTTTTCAAAGAGAGATCACGGTGACATAGAGATATAGATAGAGATCATAGGCAATAGGAGAGATAAAGATTTAAAAAAAGATATTTTTGGAAAACATATAGGATCATATAGAATGCATAGGTTTTCCTTTTTAAGTCTGATTTAATTCATAAAATTTATTTGATTGAATGTTAGTAAATTTTATAATTTGATTGATTATATGAAGAGATTTAGGGTTAATATAGAAAATTGATCACGTAAAAACTTAGATCACGATTTAAGCGATCAAAGTTCATAGATCACAAATATCCTGCGAAGATCTGTAGAGGATTGGCTAAATGGTCTAGTCACTGTGATAAAGTAGAATGGACGTAAAATCTGTTCTAGCCCCAACATATTTTATGACATATCACGGTCGCTTTCAAAACATTATATAAAATTTGACACGAGTCTTTAAATAAAATCATCTAGAAGGTCACGTTCAATTCCAAATCATTATATAAGTCTTTAACATGAATATTTAGTTCACACTCTCTGAGAAGTCCAAATGGCCAAGGCTTGGAATTATCCAAAGAGGGGTTACAATTTGATTCCCCCTTCTCAATCCTTTTGATATACCTCTATATCAAAATTTATGTAGTTAAACTAGAAAATAATAATAATACAATAAGTGATTAAACTTAGAGAAAGAAATTAGGACAAATGATCTTAGTGATAAATGTGACTAGGATTATAAATGTTAACTTTAGAATCATTAAGGGAGATTCAAAACACAATAACAAGAATGTGTTTTAAAGGATATTATGAGTGATTAACTAAAATATGAACTATTCTAGACTAATCTAAAGTTATTGTAACAATAAGTAAATTAACAATTAATTACAATGTGTATCCAAGAAAACTAAACACAAAAGTATGAAACCCTGATTGTAAAATAAAGGAAATAAAATACTTAGCTGGTTCACAATGATGTCAAGGATATGCAGAGCTAGAAACATATGAAAATGGAGGTACATAATTTCGTAACCATGCTCATAAAATTGTGCGACTTTCGAATAAGGGCAGACAATAGCACTCACCAAAGGGGCTAGGGTCCCCGTTGGCTCTCTAGTCTTGATCTGGGCTTTGTAGTCCTCACAATTTTTCAAGATCTAATTTTTCTTTGTTGGAAGAGTGTCACAAATATTCACTTTTGCCACTTCATATGTAGGCTTTTTTATATTTACTTTATATACTTTATGTAGCTAATTTAAATACCCATATATTTAAATCCAACATAAACCTTAATGCAATCCATTTTTGATAACTGTCATGAACCATGTGCAGCTGCATGAGAGAGTATTGAACCTATTCATCCTCTCTCAATGCTCTGTATGAGCCCATACATAAAATGTATCCTTTGGTTCTCCTTTATCATGATATGATATATATAAGTGAAGACTCCTAAGTGTCTACCTGGGTTCCACCTATGAATTCCATAGGCATCTGACAACTTAGATCATAGTGAAATCTCGACAGTGTAATCAACAACTTACACCACTTTGCACAAATTTTTAGATTCATGTATGCCATGCTCAATTCCATGATGGCACACTCGTCATTAGGAAATTTATCGTTTCACCTTAATCACTTATTTAGTTATATGGATTCACAAACGTAGATGTTGTAAATAGCTACAAGTCTTGAACAAGGTACAAATCTAGTTTAACCTACATGAAGACGTACCTCTATGTCATCCTATGATGCCTATGGGAAAGTAAGTGTCTTCATAACAATTCACCTTGCTACTAGACCACTTCCCTTCCCGTAGCCATCATAAGTTGATATAAGGGTGTGTACCCAGGAGGTCCAATCTGTCTTTGTAACTCTATCAAGTTTTGTACTTAAAGCAACACCATACCACAATCCAATCTCTTGATGAGACAACTCATTATAGCTACTAAACAATAGTATCCTAATGGTGACAACCATCATTATAGGGATACAAATGTGTATCAAATCTAGTGAGTTAACCCGCCTAGAATCTGTATTGGAGCATGGAATTTAATGTTTTCAAGGTAATTATTAATCATTAAAGAACAGTTTAGGCCTCATGACACCTTCTCCATGAATGGGTCGTACCTAAGGTCTGGTTTATGTTGATCCCAGGGCCACATCGCTTAATTACCTTTCTACAACTCATGCCCAAGATAACCATAAATGGATAACGATACTATCTTGGTCTATGATCAGTATTACTATTTAAATACTATCAAAGCTTAATCAATTAAGCCCATGTTTCTATAATTCTCATTATAGAGATATGTATCTACATATAGCTAATTATTTAGTTATGTCTCATACTTTTATTTTTCAAGTACCATAGACTATCGATGCAAAATCAACATTTTAGCATAAGCACTTCACTTTTCTTAGTTGTAGCTTAATTAAGAGCATTCATTTGTTTTATTATATCCATCAAGTAAGTTATGTTTGGAGTATCTGATATGTTAGATTGGATGCACTACTTGCCCATTCATCTTCTCTGTTATAGCCTTTTTACATAAGATCTTAATCTCTTTTATAATGTTCATATACTAATCCTCTTTAGAGATAATAACAGTGTTGACTAGGGTTAGGGTTCAGATACTATGTTCTTTCCAACTTAGTAAGCATGTTTCCATTTTACTTCCATTGTAACTGGATATCATACTTATATGCTCATAATGATGCATTATGGGACAACCCCTTTTAAATACATTATCATCTCCTAGAACAAATTATCACATTTCTACAATTCCTAAACAGTGAAACCAACCTTATTATATCTTCATGTCAACTTCTTTGGCGACCATAGTTGTATGAAAATGTATCTCAGCTATAGGACCAACACCCTCTTCCTATAATTTGACGTAAGTCTACACCCTCCAAATTTCTTTATGGTTATATTAAACTTATCTTTATATAAGTGTGGACCCTAATCCTTCATAGAGGTATCAACGTACCTTGGTACTTGATTATTTAGCATTGTATCCTCTTTCACTTGAATACTCAACAGACATAGATTGTCTACCTGACAACACAACTTGACCATAAATGATTAAAATATCGCTACGAGAGCAATAGTCAACCGCATATGGTTTACTATACCATTTTGGATATAACTTCTATACTATTGTTTCATCAACATGGATCACATTATCCATGAAGTCCTTTTTACTTCATTTGCAATTTATCTTTCCGAATGCCAATCATTCTACTTGTTCCATTACTATTTTCTTACATGGCATCACATCTTAGTCCAAATATGAGTAGGTCTCTACCATTATTGACAATGGTTAAACTTTAAGATCATAATTTATGTAAGTTGGATTATATTACTTGACCTTTCAAGGCATTAGATATGATCCACCACTTAAGAATATTATCCTATTATCTATCTACCGAAACTATTGTTATTTACTTTTTGTCTCATTAATAATTACCTCTATTCTTATTAATTGAATTCACAGTAGTTGAGGTTAGAGTGTTGTAGGGTGTCCATACATGCTACCAATACATATTCATATCTTTTCAGTTAAGCTAATTGGTCAAGTTCTTAAGACCCCTATGGTATAAGGTCACTTCACCGGATATACCAAACATGATTTAAATAAGTAGCACCCAACTATATACTGATGATATGCAACAATGTTGCATGCATCATTATCTATGTTGTAATGCCATCCTACTTTCAATAATACTTGAAATAATATGAGTTATTTCTTTATTTACTTTCGTTGTTAAAGAGTGACATAATAGAATATTTTCTCAATATATTTATTTGGTATACAGTCCATAAGGATTACATATTTTGCAACTTATTGACAGTTGTTAACATAACCAATAATATTTTCCAATGTATAAAATTTATTGTGAACCATAATACGAAATGACTCTTGCACCCAAATGGAAATCAAAACATCATATTTTATATTCATTCGAATAGTTGATCTGTAAATATCTTTGATTGCATCTCAGCAATTAATGAGTATGATTAAGAAGTCAAAAATGTCTAATCAAACTTGAACATAAATTGTAACAGCTTATTTGCCTCTGGTTAAAACAGAAATATTTTCTACACATCATCAATTATCACCTTTTTTAAACACGACCAAGGTGAAGCTCATAAGTGAGTCGAATATCTTAGCTCAATAGCCCTCATATTCACAAATAAATCTTGACTGAAAATTATGGTTTCAATACATTCCAATCATTCATGCATTCTAATGCAAATACAAAATGCAATCATCCAGACTTTATTTACCACAAAATTCCTTTCACCCTACACTAAAATGTTGATGTACAAAATTGCACATGGTCAGTCCAACATGACTGGCATGAAAAGCCCTTTTCCCTGCTTAATGACTTATGCAATATAATACTTGATTAAATGATATGCTGCAACATTAAGATCATAATAGAAACACAATAATGCAAAGAATCATTCATCATATATTTTAGAATAATTTATTTTTATCCATCTGAAAACTATTCACTGTCATAAATTTTAAATTCCTTAATAAAAGGAATTCACAGGAATAGACCACATAACAACATAGGATAAAAGCATTCATAGAATTCATTTCACTTTCAATATTGAGATAAATTATAAGTCTCAGTAAAAAATTCTAATAACATGTAATTCTATTATTCTATTATTATATTATTATATCCTTAAGATATTCTTCCTGGTGTCCATAGGGACTGTTCTCTGCGTGTTACTCAATGCGTAACAGAAATTCACTAGAAATGGGTATTCAGAACAACAACCCTCAAAAACATTCTTCCTCCTTATTTCCCACTAGACGTCCTTTACTAGAATAGGTCGTTAATGATTTTTGAGAAAATATTATACACTTCCTTTCATGCATGACTGATATACTCTTATTAGAATAGTTTATTCTTGTTCTTTAATCCTAGTTAATGTATCTTACTAGGGAATCCTTATTTTTCCCAGATATAACAACCACCAAACTCAACATATGATATTATACTACCAAATTCCCAAGTTAGATGTTAATAAGGTAATTTTTAATTACCTATAACTGAATCGAGATCCTTCAAAATACATGCAACCTTCTTATTTAATCAAAACATGTCCCTGCTAACGTCGATATTAATCAACACCTCAAGGGGAATAACTTAATACTGGCTTATTCACATGTCAGGAGGTCACCTTATTTCCTATACGGTGACCGATAAAATATAACTAGATAGGATATACAAAATTTAGAGCCCACCAGACAATCACTCACACTCAAACAAGCTACTTGTATTACAAATTAGGTTAATATAACATATATGCGGGTATCAATCATTATATGCGCTCTAGAATGACTAAATGAAACTAGATCAATTAAAATTGACCAAATTATAAAATCCCCTTATGGGTTTTTATTGCATATTGTTGTTGGGTTCCCTAACATGAAATCGACCCCATGGTCCAGAAGGAAAATAATTGGAAATTATACATGGTTTTAGCTATACGGTGAAATCAACAAAAACCCCATAATACCACAAGTTACAGTGCATACCACTTAAGGTATTGTCCCATAATCGTATAAATATTTCAAGCATCTGGGTAAGACCCAGAGTTAATGGAATAATATTGAAAATAGAGAATAATAGAACTCAAGGAAAAGAGTTTGTACTATTCAATAGTATAACAACACACAATATTAACAGCCATATTCAAGCAGTATAAAAACACACCATATTAACAGTTATCACCGCAACTCTTTGAAAACTTAATCACAACCACTTATAATTTCACAAGAATCAAACAATACTCAGTAACAATCTTCCTCAAGTACATAGTTCAAACCCAAGAAATGTTGCAGAAGATTATCTATGCAAATACCAGATTGAATAAGATATTAAGAGGGGGAAAGAAGAGTGATCCATGCCTATTAAAACTGAAATCCTTCCACCTCGCAGTCCCAACAACATTCCTCACTACCAAGACGTGATTACCAATGTTTCTTGCACAAGGCCGCACAATACACAGTTCCAAATAAAAACTCATCTATATCATGTTTCCACCTTATATAAAAAAACTTGACCTCCTTTTATCTTCTAAAATTTCCATCGAACTAGCTTTCAAAATCTGCATGCAAATTGGTTCCAAAAGTGGAGTTTTCGAAAGGAGAAGAGGAGTTCATAGTTGTAACATGCAAGAACAAAAATGGATTTCCAACATGTCTGATAGCTTCTTCAGGAAGCTTCACTGCTTCCCAAGCCTAACTCCTCATTTAAGTGCATTTAATATTTTTAATGCCATTTAATATCCAACCAGCCATCCACCACTGCCTCAAATTTCTCCTCCACAAATGGTGGGATTAACACATTTTAGAAAACTTTATATTCCTTTTCCAAAATTAACCACTTTGCATGGATAGGTGTATAACTAACTACTTGCATGGTGAACACCTTTATCATAATCATGGTTTGTGATTAACTATGCCTAGTAAGTGAAATCATCAATTACATTAATCAATGTATTAAATAATGCTTGGTGGGTCTTCATTTAGTAATTCGACTTATAGATCCTAAAGCCTCATGCATGGCCTATATAGTCAATAAAGATACCCATAAATAATTGATTTAATGTCAAAATATAAGTAATATTAATCAAAACAACTATCTCATAGCCTCTTGATTATTTTAATAATTGAATGCCTCTATATAACTTAAAATGTTCTTCAATTAAGTACATAAACTTATAGAAGTTTACCATAACAAAGTTTGCATGGAGGATATTCGGATAGGTCGAAGGTGATGATTACAACAACTTCATAACCATGCTCACCGACGAATTAATCAAACATTTATCCCATACTACTTAATGTAAGAATTGATCAAACTTACTATAATGGTCGTGTAAGAAACCAAGCTCAATATACAATTTAGTACCTTACTCAATATCATTATTTCCTCATAATGACTAAAGTATAGAAGTTGTGTATAAGTTCAACCATATTTTTGTAACTTTAACTCACCCAAAGATGCAAAAGTAAAACAATAATAATAGCCATGAAGGTACAGATGCCAATTATGCATCCCATAATGAAAGTTCATCTTCTCTAACTAGAAGGTATTTCACAACACACAGCATGACAACATAGCCATCTGAGATGATTAATAAAACCATCATCTACAAAAACAAGGTAGCATACCAACATGTAAAATGAATTACAACATTAATTAGTTTGTGGCTACGTGACAATAGGATCCATTGTGATGTCATGCGTATAATTTTGCATGAGTATGCATACCCTTTTAGCTATGCATATGTTTCCATGGCGGTACATGAGATAGCATATCGGTCTTGGTTGTTGCACTACTCACAAATTATTTTAATGCTTCAATTTATTTTATGACAAAAGAGAATGAGGGATTGAGGGGTGTGACAAAATTCACAATAAGATCAATGGATTCATCGAAAACCCTAGAATGAAGAAAACACGATCCAAGCATCAAAACCTAAAAAAGGAAGAATGTAAATTAATGGGTTGGATTGACCTCCGCTGCCACAATAGCGGGCTTACTAAACTGAGCATTGCACTACATTTCAAACCCAAATATATTTTTGGTGAGTGTGTGCATGTCGTGCCCTAGGTGCTCTTGTGTTAGTCGCACTTTGTGAAATAGCGAGAAATAGCTAAATCTAATAGAATGTGTGCATGGAATAGAATAGAATCCCTCCCCTATGAAGTGTGATGTAGATGTGCTAGTTTGTGTCTTGATGATGGAGCTATGTGGATGCCAATGCAAAAGATGGATGTAAATCTAGATGGAGTGATAGTATCAAATGATGTTAGGTCCCTCATTATGGTCTCATAACTTTATATTTATAGGGCTCTCTTGCTCTAATTTTGTAATCAACCTTGAAAAGGCTGACCACAAGAAAGATAAAGATAAAAAATGGCTAGGAGAGGCCCAAAATGTGGTGGGAAAGTGTTATAAGGATCAGGGCACCCCCAGGTGGGACTAAGGCACCCTGGGCACCCCAATACTGATTCTGGGTACCCCAACTAAGGCTAAAATAACCCAAGATTTTAGAAAATGGTTGGGCATATGGGTGCAATAGGCCGCAAATTATGAAATAAAATAATAAAGATGGCCAAAAGGATGGGGTTAATTAATACTTTCTTCACTCAAGAACCTTCTAAATAGTAGTATGAGACCAGGATAAATAAATGTCTAAAGTGCATGATTTTGTGACTACATTTTTCCCCCACTTTATGTTGGTGAGCGAAAGCTTGGTAACATAAAGTAGATAGAGATGTGTACCTAATGTCCATGAAGAGTGTAGTATAAAACATGTCGAAGGACTAGACAAAAGCGTGGAATGACAAAAATATGGAGGAACATGGAAACTATAAATGAAAAATGCACAAAGAAAAAGTGATGAGAGTGAACCTAGGGTGGAACGTGTGTGTAGCTACTTTGCAGTGTGTAGTGTACCTGCATGGTTAGTAAAAGCATGTGTGCTACCATGGAACATTGTTGTTGTTGTTGTTATTGTTTCCCCCATTTGACTACTTGTTACTCATATGACCAAACCTGCAAGGAGAAAATGATCAAGTAGTCAAATATATATATATATATATATATATATGTATGTATGTATGTATGTAAGAGTAAATATGATATGTAAAAGATGCATGTAAATATGCTAATGTAAATATAAAGGTAAATGGAACATGTGCACATGATCCATGTTGAGAGAAAGAGTGTAGAAGGATATCCTATACTATAAGTTTTTATGTGATCTCATGTCACCTTAGCTAAAGAAGTGTATGGAGGAAATGCTTTGTGTCCTTGAAGCTCTAACTGCTCCATTGAATGTGTGTAAAGAGATCTTTGTACTAGTTTTTGGGTGACCATGTCCTATAAAATTTGTTGTGTATGGGGTTCGTAGACTGGTTTGAACCCACTCGTTGTGTATAACTAAACCGGTGTAAATATGTTGTGTTAGTATGTAAAACCCCCAAATGATGCCCCCCTCTTTGGGGGTGCATGTGATGTCACCGATAGGGGACATGCGGCTCCAAAATAAAGAGTGTAGAAGGATATCCTATACTTGTGATTTTCTTAAAGGTAAATGGAACATGTGCACATGATCCATCTTTGCCGAGAGAAAGAGTGTAGAAGGATATCCTATACTTGTGAGTTTTTAATGTGATCTCACGTCACCTTGGCTGACCATGTCCTATAAAATTTGTTGTGTATGGGCTTCGTAGACTGGTTTGAACCCATTCGCTATGTATAACTGAACCGGTGTAAATATGTTGTGTTAGTATGTAAAATCCCAAATGATGTCCCCCTCTTTGGGGGTGCATGTGATGTCACTGATAGGAGACATGCGGCTCAAAAGAGGACCAACCACATGCACGTTATAACCCTAGAAAGTGCTTGGTAGAAACCAAGGCACGCACAAACAAGAAGGATAGCCAAAGACAAGTGTAAACAAATAATGCATGCATATAGAAAACATGTGTAAGCTACACGACAATGTAGTAAATGTAAACACACAAGAAAGTAAGTAATCTACAAAAAGCGGGCTGCAAACATGGGACATCACTCACAATGTCACAAGACATGCAAGGCCATCATGGTCATAAAAAACAAGCAAGTGTGCACACAAACATAGGGCAAATCCCACATACAATAGCAAACAATGGTAGATAAATACAAAAAAGAAAAGAAGAAGTCATGGAAACATGTAATCCTGCAAAACAAGTTCTACACATGGGACACCCATTAACATGTTAGAGAAATAACCAATATTTCAAAGTGTGAATAACCAAGTAATGTAAAGTGATAAGTACAAAATAAAACAATAGCACCTGAAAGAGACGAAGGTGGATGCCCCCAGTGACCAATATAGGAAGGGTAAATGGAGAGCATCTATGTCATGTTTAGGAGTCATGTATTTGTGATCACACTAAAAAAGGTGTGATCACACTAAAAAAAGGTTTGAACACGCATGTGTGGATGGTATATATAATGACATGTAAGAAATCAATCTAACATGTGTAGTAAAGTGATCATGTAAAACACTGGTAAATAATATTAAATGCTCCAAGACAATGCAGTATGTTGTGGATGGATGGAATGGAATGCAATATGGAATGATAGAAGCCACATGCCCCTAGTGAATGGAAGTGTATGCGGTGGGGTTCATTTTGTTTTCCCCCTCGGCGAGTCGAGAATGAATCATAAAATAGAGTGTGTCATTGGGAAATGGTCGAATAGTGTATGTTGTGTCTAATGCGTTGTGATGAATGTGTAAGTGTGGTGATGAAATGTGGCCTATAAATTATGTGTGCATGAACCCTATAACCGAAGCGTATATTACGACTAGATGAATATATAAGTGATGATTTATCCTAAGCATATATTACTATAAGATGATAGAAATAGGTGATGATTTAGCCTAAAGTGTATGTCACATGATGAAAGGTAAAAATAGTAAATATGTGATGAGTTTAAGGTCCATTTGATTGGTAAACCCTCGGCATCGAGTATGGACCAAGGAACTAAATTTCATCATACGGTGGTGAGTGCATCGCATAGAAGATAATGTAGTATAAGTGATGTCCATGTGATGAGTAGAATGTGTAAATAAGTTATGTGTAGAATGCAATGCTAGATGTGTAGAACGTGTAAGGTGAAATGCATAAGACAACTTGTAATATATGTAGATAGGATAGAAACTTAGTGCTAGATTCCTATATGATGAAGATTAGTATAACATGTAGAATATGTGTGAAGATGTGTGGTGTAATATGTATGGTATGTATGTAGCAAATGGATAATGTGATATGTAGGATACTTAGTGTAAGACATGTAGACAAAGGTGTGGAGACAATACATAGGTGTCAAAATGGTGTAGAATAAATGTAGAATGTAGGGTGTATGACACATACATGTATGATGAGGTGAAATGTGTAATTCTTATAATGTAGTGTGGGGTGTTTAGTGATAAGCCCTCAACAACCAAGTGTGAACCAAAGCACAAGAGTGTGTCATCAGGTAATAACAACACTAAAGTGTGTAATGAGTATGTGTATGCTAGGAGATTGATGTATGAGAATGCAAAATTGAGATATGCGTAGATGCTAAGATTATGGGGGATGTGGGGTGTTATTCCCCCTAAGTGTATGATAACGTGTGTACTATGTGATAAATGATGTATGAGGGTGATGAAGCATTATAGATTTTGTTTAATTGATGATGCCTAAGGAGCGTTAAAGTAGGAGATATATGGGTGTGTATAGGTGGTAATGTAATGGCAAAATATGGTAATGTAAGATGAAATGATGTTCTTTATAGTAAAATACCCCTCAAGATTCATATAAGAACCATAAGAATATGAGTGTGTCATCAAGAGGGTAAAGTGACAAGAGTCACCTACCAAAGACCAAGTTTGCATGCAGTGGGACCTTGTGGGACAAATTTTATAGTAGAACTATGCGGTGGTGGTGAAAGTGAGGATATATTATAAGGATTAGTTGTTGGGATGAAATTAATCAGTTGGAGCTTAGATTTGAGAGGAGGCCAAGTTGCATGGAGTCTCAAGGAGACTGCTTAGGTTTATTTTGTAATGCAATAGACGACTTAGTAGGAGTGGTTTGTGAACTAATTTTGATATGTGGTTGAATTTGTTGACTTGGGGATATCATAGGTGATTTATTAGGTGACATTTTCAGTTTGAAGAAGGTGAAGCGAAAAAGTGTCGTGATGCTTTGAGTAAGTGGATAGGAAGCAACATCAGAAATAGGAGAATCATGGGATGGGACTATAGTATTTTTCTGACTAGGAGAAGAAGTATTATGCACATGTGAGTGATTGTCAACATCAAGCATGTAATGAATAAGAGAAGCATCTAGAACTTTTATAGAAATATTAGAGGGAGACTCACTAGTATCTGCATAGCATGATGTAGTAGTTGTAGGTGGGCATGCAAAAAAATGTTGTGCATTTAATGAGATAAAGACCATGATTCTCAAGATGTTTGACTCTACGTTGTAAAGCATAGCAATCATTGTCATTATGTCCATTGATTCTATGATAGTTACAATATGGACGACCTTGATATTTTGTAAGCTGATAAGGAGGATAACAATGAGTAGGTGGCAAAGTGATCAACTAATGACTAAGGAGCTAAGTAAGAATGTCATGTGGCGTAGTATTATGCTCAAACATAAGATACTCAAGCAATGGTATGTCTTGAGGTTCAACTAGATGACATGTAGTGGACATAGATTACATATAAGATGTAGAAGGAGCACAAACATGCGATTGAGAAGCATCCTTAAGTTGTTGAATTTCATATCTAAGGGATGTAATGGTTGATTCCATAGCCTTAAATTTGTCTTGAAATAAAGCATGTAGATCTTGAATTGAATCTAATAGGGGTTGAGTAGATGGAGGATCTCTAGGGTTAGAGTTATCAGATAAACAATCGAATATAGAATTGATTTGGTATGGTGGTGTATTGTCATCTAGATACATGTAGTCTAGTTATTTTTGCAAAATAGCCTAGACAATAAGGATATCTTTGAAGTAAAGTAGATAAAGAGACTTGAGCAACTTGGGGAGCAATGATAGAAAATATAAGAAAAACCCTAGAATGAAGGTGGACTCGAATGTCGGGTTCACCAAAATGATTAACTAAAATATGAATATTCTAGACTAATCTAATGTTATTACAGCATAGAAGTGAAGTTAACAATTAAGTACAATGTGTATCCAAGAAAAATAAGCACAAAAGTATGAAACCCTAGTTGCAAAATATAGGAAATAAATTACTTAGCTGGTTTACAATGATGCTGAGGATATGCGCGATTGGAAACTGGTAAAATAGAGGTAGAGGCTGTAGTAACCATGCTTTAAAAAAATTGTGTGACTTTTGGATAAGGGAGGATAAGAGTGCCCACGGAAGGGACTAGGGCGCCCGATGGCTCTCTAGTCTTGATCTAGGCTCTGTAGTCCTCACAGGTTTTCAAGATTTGAATTTTCTAGGTTAGAAGAGTGTCGCAAATATTCACTTTTTGTTACTCCAAATTCACACCAAGATCAATGGATTTGTAAAAACCCTATAATGAATAAAACACAAATCCAAGCATCAAAACCCCAAACAAAGAAGAATACAAATGAATGGGTCGAGATGACCTCAACTACCACAATAGTGGGCTTATTAAATTGAGTTTCGCACTACATTTTAGACCCAAATGTATTTTTGGTGAGTGTTTGCATTTCGTGCCCTAGGTTCTCTTGTGTCGAGTCACACTTTGTGAAATAGCGAGCAATAGCTAAATGTAAAAAAATTAATATAATGTGTATGGAATAGAATAAATCCCTCCCCTATGAAGTGTGATGGAGATGTCCTAGCTTGTGTCTTAATGATGGAGCTATGTGGATGCCAAGTGAAATAGATGGATGCAACTCTAGATGGAGTGATAATAGTAAATGATGTTAGGTCCTTCATTATGGTCACATAACTTTATATTTATAGGGTTCTCTTGCTCTAATTTCATAATTAACCCTAAAAAGCCAACCAAAAGCAAGATAAAGATAAAAATGGCTAGAAGAGGCCCAAAAAGTAGTGGGAAAGTGCTAGAAGGATTAGGGTGCCCCACGTGGGACTAGGGCGCCCATGGGTGCCCCAGTACTAAATCTTGGCATCCCGACCGAGGCTAAAATAATGCGGGATATCGAAAAATGGCTGGGCATATGAGTGCAATAGGTCATAAATTATGAAATAAAATAAACAATATGGCCAAAAGGATGGGGGTTAATTAATACTTTCTTCACTCAAAAACCTTTTAAATAGTAGTATGAGACCGGGATAAATAAATGTTTGAAGTGCATGATTTTGTGACTACAATAAGATATAAGTATGATATCTAAGCTAACTTGAAAAAATAAATATCAATATATCACATACCTTGGAGAATTTAATTATCATTAGTGGTAAGATCTAGTGGCTTGATTATAGCTTTTAAACTATATTAATACTGGTCTAAACATATGTTGTATATCAACAAAATCATAATAGTAAGTGTATATCGTTTAAAAACATGTTAAAATGAGGATTATGGGATAATATACTATTTTATTTATTCATATTCAATAAGGTATGAATGATGTTTTTATTATCCCAAATTCACCCCCTGGGTTAATTTGGATAACTCGTAATAAATGGACTTAGCCATTCAATTTCTTGGACGTGTGGGAGACCATCGATTTCAGCCCCAAATGTCAAAGGAAAAAGACAACTTAGGATGGCTCGCAAGTCAAAATTGAGATAATACGAGTTGTCCGGCAAGTCACGAGAAAAGGTTTAGAGCCATATATTCTTGTCACATGTCAACCATGTGCTAATCACTTCTTATTTTTGTGCAAGAACATGTCTCGTTGTCTCACGTCAACCATCTTCCTAATACATGTAAATTGTGTCTTCGACGCTTGTCATTGCCTTTCCCTTATCGTCTGCAACAACGTCCCTTATTGACACACAATAACATGTCTTCATGTCACGTGTCACCACCATCTTCCCGATGTGTGGCAACTATTTCTTGTTGACTCGTGTCAATCTTCATTTTCTATCACACGATAACTTTCCACCCCATCACATCGTCCATTGTTAACCCGCGTCAACATTCCTTCTTGACACACATCAACCTTCCCTCATTGTCATGTGACAAAATTTCTTCTTTTCGTGTGACAACTCATTCCTTTATTGGAAGACAATCGCTTTTGTTCTTGTTGGGCATCGAGTTGGTCATTCTGTCAGTGTCATCAAGGAACATTAGCTATAGACCAGGCATTAATAACATTGTACAATGTAGCTCAACAACTGGTTTGATGAGGTATGGCACCCATGTTTGTCATGTAAGAAAAGTACCATTAGAAAGCAAACCAACATGGTCTCCCATACCTCTGTACAGGTAATTAATGAAATATTTCGGTTGGTAGCTCTCTCTCTCTCTCTCTCTCTCTCTCTCTATATATATATATATATATATATATATATATATAATTTTCCCTCATTTATGGGGAGAGATTCTAGAATGTAAAGGAACTCTACCAAAATTGTTCCAACACTCTTGTGAGCCGCAAGCCTTGAATTTATACAATTTATGAAGGATTTGATGTTAAATCTCTAGATTTGCATAAATAAATTAAGCAATAATTAATTGAAATCAACACATGAAATGAAAACTACATAAGATAGAAACCAAATGTAAATAGAATGGAGCAATTTCTATTGAATATGAGAGGGAATTTTATACAATTGTTTGCTCCTAAAATCATGGAGTCAAGTCTTATCATTTTATCCCCATATCTCTCCTTTATTCCCTAGTCTTACTCTCAATCCCAAGATATTCTCACACACTCTTATCTCTATGATTTGTGCATGACAACTAATTATGCACACTCACATATTATTTAAATATTAAATAATACTAATATTCAAACCATATGTTCACACTATGAACACTTATTTCCTAACATTCACCCCCTTAGTGTGAACATGGGTGAGTTCATCTAAGACTGCTCATGTTCTACAATTTCCAATGGTTTTCAAAGAGTACCATCAACTCCAACAAGATTTCTAGTGGAACCATTAACCACTTTGTATGTAATTTTCTAAGAGATTCATAAACTCTCAAATTGGTTTTCTAGTGGACCACCAACCACTTTCATAGCAACGTACATGTTTCCCCACCCTCATCCTTACATTCAAGGGAAAATATAAGAAATATTGCTCACACAGAGCTCACTTATTACAAGAGTGAACAGGAATAAATCATCTGTTCTTATTACATCACATAATGAAAATTAAACACACAACAAAAATAAATGCCACAAATTCATTGTGTGGCCCCTTCGCTTGCGGCTAGCGAGAGGTCACTAATTAACCTCCTTCCTTCGTTGCCTCCTTCCTCCATCATGATGATGTTAACTCAGTCAAATTTGTCTTTGAGGCTCATTTTACAATTCTATTAGGTGTCGATTTCAACCGATAATTCACCCTTACAATAATAATTAGCTTTATATTTAACCAAAATAATAAAGCATATCAAATTTTATTGCTCGAAATCAATCACTAATTTTTTACAAAATAATTAGAAACGCATCAAATTGTCTCCATGATATCTCTTGAAATATGAAATGGGTTTCGTAATGTTTTGAAATTTTTTCCAATAATACAAATAAACAAACCCAAAAAAATCAGAAAATTCCAAATTTGGGTTTTTGAGAAAAACACGAATTACTAGTCATTTTGTTTTTAAGATCAGAATCCAGAAAATGGCGACGAAAGCTTCAAAACTCTCAGATCTACATCCTAGAGGCTATGGTTTTGTCCTGCAATCACTCTCATAGATTTTCCTTTCCTTCTCTAATACCAGATGATGCTAAATATCTATATTTTCATAAATAAATTAAGCAATAATTAATTGAAATCAACACATGAAATGAAAACTACAGAAGATAGAAACCAAATGTAAATAGAATGGAGAAATTTATATTGAATATGAGAGGGAATTTTATACAATTGCTTGCTCCTAAAATCATGGAGTCAAGTCTTATCATTTTATCCCCATATCTCTCTTTTATTCCCTAGTCTTACTCCCAATCCCAAGATATTCTCACACACACTTATCTCTATGAGTTGTGTATGACAACTAATTATGTACACTCACATATTATTTAAATATTAAATAATACTAATATTCAAACCATATGTTCACACTATGAACACTTATTTCCTAACATGATTTTTTCCTTGTGCCTATATTGTAATGGATTGTGCATCATTTTAAGCAATAAAATTGGTGTTTTGTGGCTTTTCTTGCCCTAGCTCGAGTTGTGTTGCCTCCTTTTCCTTTCATTGCATTTTCAGGTATATTATGCATGTTATATTCTTTTGCAGGATTTAAATTCGTTGTGCTCCACAAAATTGGAGGTTTGAATGTGTTCTTTGAACTATGGCACTTTTGTTTGCCCTCTTCTACCTCATTTTCTTCCATTTTCACTCACTAAGGATATCTCCACCCCTTTTCTTGGTGTTATCACCTCCCTTAGTTTAGGATTTTCATCTTATGCATCTCTCTCTTCCTGGTCCCTTGAAATCTAGGTTAGTGTTAGAATAGTTACATTTCCCTTCCTAGGAGTAGTTTTAGCATTAGAATAGGTAGAGGAACCAACCTTCTCTAGAGGTTTGTCTCATTCACAGAGTCCCACACCTTGAGATAATCCCATGTTACCCAATTACATTGATTTCTCATTCATAGGTTCATGACAAATCAGAGGGTGTTGTAATTTGGTGATAACAATTTGTATGGATCAAATTCACGATTCTATTTAAATTATTATTAAGATTTTGTATGCGTACTGACTAAAGAATGTGTACTTGGAAAAATATTACGAACAATTATAGTTCTTTGTTTGTAGTGACAAACTAGGCATAGTATTCTTTCAAAAATGAATTCCTTAAGTGGTATGGAACTCTTAATAAGGTTACATTTATAGGTATCCTATTTAGGGTTTGTTATGTTTTTTGGGAATGAACAAACTAGAACTAGGGTTCTTGTAGCATAACGAGAATGAGTGGTATAGGACATTCGGGAATTTTGTGTTATTTATGTTTTAATTCTACTTTTTTCTTTTCTTGAAAACTTGGAGATAGAGATGTTTATTTTCCAATTTCCAGTTGGGAAAAGAGTATCTTTTGAGAGATGTGATAAGATTAGGGTGTGACGGTACATATAGGTATAGATAGCCTAGTACATAAAATCACATATGAAAATTGCTAAGAGGACATACATGGTAGATTACTGATTAAATGGTATGATATTCTCTTGATTAGTTATTTTAAACTATTTCATGCTCTAGCATCTTGTCATATTTCAGGGATTAGGTGGGTACCTATTGTTATCCTTAGAATTTTGGCCAAAATAAAAATCATTATGTTATGATTTTAGGATGTATATTATTCCTACTCCGTATTAAATCTGCTAGTTGATTAGTGACTATTATACACATGAAACTCTTTCTTTACTCATTGATTACCACATCTTACTTCTTGTGAAGGGTAAGGCCACTCTAATATTATGAGAGTGATTTACGAGGGATCCGTAAGGCTCATGGTTAGAGGTAAAGCACTCGATGATACTCTTCCTCTCACAACAATTTGATGACATAATGGATCTCTTATGACTAGTGACATGGTGTCACTTTGAAAAATGTATCATTGTATTGTTAGTGAGATATATGTATTTATTATGAGATTGGAATTTGTAAACCTTGTCAAATTTGATATTTATAATGTATGAAACTATGTAAATATCCTATGTTTTTTATATAAATGAAAGATGGTTTTTAAACTCGTGTCAAAAATGGTAAAGTAAACTTATCAATGAGAGAATGGACTTATAGCTATGGATGATGAAATTGATCATAATGCTTGCGATAAATAGAAGGAAACCATGTGGTTAAATTATTGTGATGGATTTGTGATTATTTTCATATAAAAAAATGAATATGTGAATGGTTAAATAAATAAACTTAACTAATGAAATCACCACTTGGTTTATGCTTGATCTTATGTATGGATGTATTGAAATGGAATTATGGATACACATGCTTTTAGAGTTAACTGGAATGCCTTATGTAGTAATGGATGAAATACTAATATGTGAACTCATTTAAGTTATTAATGTGCACATTAAAGTTTATTGAGATAAAATGAACATTGTATAAATGTATGTTATTATTATTATTATTATTATTAGTATTATGCCTCTTGCATGTGAATGTATGTTTAAGTAGGACTAGGAAATTAAGGGGCATCAATTTTTGTTCCCGGTTAAAGGGTGATTATGGCTATCAAAAAAATTGGCATGTTTTCTCGGTCACCTACCGTGGGTCACTACACTTTGTTATTCGAGTGTAGGTTCAACACTATGGCCTTATTTGTGTTCGATACATTTCTAAAGTTAAATTCTCCTTTTTCTTGTGTCATGCCATAATTTAAAATGGAAAGGACATGGGCAATGTCTAGAAGTGGCGATGTTGATGATGCCACTAATATGAACACCCAATGTTGATGAAGATGTTGCAGAGGCATCAACAAGAGAATTTGGATCAAATTCTTACATTATTAACTAACACTTGATATCGGTTATGGCTCTTGAGAATAGAGTTTGGGATGAAGAACCAAATGTGGAACCTAATGAAGAAGAAAAGTAGGAAATGAGGTTGAACAAGGTGATGAAAAAATGACAAAACTTTTAAAAATGCTCAGGATTAGATAGTGTAATAGGTGCCCAAAAGGAAAGATTTGAAACAAAAGCGCTAAGGACCTTAAAAGGGTTATTCCACCAAAGTACTCGAAGGCGTATTAGGAGATGAAGTTGATGCATGGATTATTAAAAGGGATAAGTATTTTGAGATTTAAAACTTCTTAGAGGAAATAAATGTGGTATGTGTCACATACTAGTTTATAAGTGAAGACTTTGCTTGGTGGAACAACAAAAATTATTAGCGAAATTTGAATTCTAAGAACACTACACATGAGTTATTTGTGAATCTTTTCAATCGAAGATGGTTTACAAAACTTTATTGTGATAAAAAAGTGGTTGAGTTTCATAATTTGATCCAAGGAGATCTAACAGTCACTCAATATTGGGATAAGTTCATAAAACTTCTCAAATATGTGCCCCAAGCCAAAAAAAAAAAGAGTGGTTCCAAATCTACAAGTTTATTATATGGCTCTGATCTCGTATTGGACTTAAGGTAGTGTTATCGGTCTGCAAGTGCGCACTTTAATTAGGAAATCAATCGACTCGACTTTGGTCGGTCTGATGGTATCTCCTTCAAGTTGTGGTTGCCTCGGGTTGAGGAGAACCTCAATAGTGGGCAGGTTCCCTTGATGGATCACTTAAACTAACTCTTTGGGAGGGTTTAGGGAGAGAAAAACAACACAAACTTAATGAAAGTGGGTAAATAAGGTGATACACCAATGTTTTGGAAACTCAAATTTGCACAAGACACAATCTTTGTTTGATGTTATAAGGACCCACAAAGTTCACTTCAACTACTAATTGATTGACTTAGACACTCACAAAAGGCATGCACAAGCTTCCAAGAAAACATGGGAGGGAAAATCTGGGTTCTATCCACTTCCAAGATGATTGGGGAACTAAATTTGCACTTAATATGACCTGTAAAAGCTTCACAATAACTTAAAGAAGGTGTTTGAAAGTTTATTAAGCATGCGAAGGAAAGAAAAATTCATTGAAACATACCATAAGTTGTTGTTACACACTGCTAAAAACTACAATTGGAGGAAAATAGTCTTTATTCTTCAAGTAGGTTATGCAATACAAAATGGCATGGCCTAAGCACATGACCGAGTAATTAGCCCTCTTAAACACTTGCACAAACAAGGTATATGTAGTAAAAATTCACCCCAAGTTCCAAAATAGATAAGAAGGCTAATTGGAGACAAATCCAATTTTATCCTTACATGCACAATTACAGTCCACTTGCAAAAAGTACAATTTCTAAAAATAATCAATTATTTACTATGCACAAAAGGGTAAAAATAGCATGGTTTATCTCCTTGGTCAAACTATCTTTTGACTTGGTCAACATGCTTTTGACTCTCCTTGGCAAGTGTACGGTCTCTTGGAAGGATTAAGGTAAAACTCCACCTTATCTTATCTATAAAAATATAATCTTGGCTTATTCAACACATTCAATGCATGGTTTTATCATTGGTCTTACTCGTGATTGGCTAATAATTACCCCTTTTGATTTGATAACACATGGGCATGCGAGAATCTAATCACTATTTTTCCTTTATAACAACATGTATTGGTTAATAATTGGCTTTTGACCTTGACTAAGGTTTACTTAACCCTTCCTCATGCAAAAATTAATCATGTAAAGCATTGCAAAATAATTTTCCAATATGGCCATCATGCATATGGTTCAAAATCAATATTTTCTTACCATGATTATGCTAAATATGGTTAATAATTTTGACTGGATGTCCAAAATTTACGGTTGGAAACCTAAAATTCATTGTGTCACTTGTGCTTGAGAAGCTTCTATGTTAGATGTGTGTTTGGAAAAACTTTCCAAAAAAACCTTGACCGTCATAGATGTACCAAAAGCCTCAATTCTTTTTGTTGTGCCACTCATTTGTTACGCTCGTGTTGCTTTTTTTGGGTTCATGGCTTGACCCTTGCAATTTTTCCCTTGTCTTAGCTTAGGGCAAGATTTTTCTGAAATTTGTCTCACCACCATTCGATGTGGCTAGAGATAGTTTTATTTTTATGGGGATTGAGTGATTTCGAGTTGCATCCCATCTTTACGCATTGGGTGTGTTTAGAGCTCAAGTTTTGGTGTAGAAATGCTCTCTGTATGGCTTGTAAGGCTCAACTTAATGTTATTGGGATATGTTTGACTTTCCTCATGAGAGCTCTACAACCTAGTCTCCAACGGCTCCTAGGGTTCACTTTTCAACTCAAGCTTGCTTGGTAAACTATAGCTCACATTTCATTGCCACAGGTCATATGCATTACCAACATCTCAATTTTTTTATAGCTCGTTCGGATATGACATTGGGTTTCCCTTCACATAGCTTAGGATACTCAAGGCTATGCACACCATTCGAGTTAGTATGGCCGCCTTAATTTAGTTCCCGAAGATCATATTTGAGCTCCCTTTCACCACTTCGACCGATCCATTATGGGTTTCTATTTTAATACTCGATTCTATGTATCGATGAATGACTACCGCTTTTAATGTTTTTGTATATTATTTTTTATTCTTGCCTTTCAAGGTGGTTCCATAACCTAGATCTTCACGGTGGCTCTATTTTTATGGCTTTGTTTTTGTTCATGTGAGGATTTTAAGATTTAACTCGAGAATTTGTGACTTGAGCTAGGTCACTTTAGATTGGTTCGGACCGAGATGATTTTGAGGACTCACGAGTGCTTGAGCTCGGTCATGGAGGTTGAATGGCTCATTGGTCCTTCTTTTAATTGCTCGTGGAACAAATTTGAGTTCAATGTGAGTTAGGTTTTTCATCATAGAACTTGAGCTTTTGGAGCTTTGTGTTGACTCATAACTCGGTGATGTTTTCCCTATGATCTCAATTTTTTCCGGATGAATAGGTAAACAACTAATGACTTTATCTCTTGATGAAGAGCATTTGCACTTGTTGAATCTTATGGGTTTTCAGAAAATTTGTGATTTTAATAACACACCCAAATTTTCTCTATGTTTCTCTATATACTTAAAATGGTCACTTTCTTACCTAAAAGCATACTTTGCAAAGTATAAACCGCTATTTCCTTAAAACTTGCAAAAATGGAGAACTAGAACTCTCTTTTACTCTTGGTGCTCTACTCCGGGTTGCTAATTTATCTATAGTTGAACCTTAATTTATCTCAAGTTGAAGCTTTATTTGGAAATGTATACTTTACAACTAATTATGAAAACCTAGAAATTACTTTTTAATGCATTTGTAGTTTATGTTTGTAATCTGGTTTCGTTACATGAGTCTAAGCTGAGTTGTGGTTGCCACTAAACCTGCATAAATGTTTACTTTTCTTTCTAACTCAGGGTGAATTCTCTAAACTTAAAGGTTTGTAATTCTAGGATGCATTTATACTTGGATAATTTTTGTATAAAATGGAAATGATTTCACTTAATAGTTGTAGCATGTAATTTTGTACTCTTATGCTTCAATGTTGAGATTGATTTCATAACTCTATTTTGAGTTGTATGGATCGGTGTGGTTTTTCACCTTTGTTTATCCTTACTAAGATCTCTAATCTTTGTATAAGGACTCTCCTCCGTAGCTCGTGCATTCCATTTTGCTAACTTAGCCTACTATATTGACATATAACTTGTTATGTTTGCTACTTTATGTTATAATGGTCAAGGCGTTCGAGCCCAAGTGAACAAAATTTGTTATAATTTGATGACTTTTCTAACAAGTGATAGGTCTCCCCACATGTATGATTTCTCCTTTGCAGTTTTGACCACCTTTAAACCCAACCAAATCCTTATGTAAGCTTAAAATATCATATTCTTCTCGATCCCCATCTTCCTCTTGCCATTCTTTATCACAATAATTACAATGTCATGTACATAAGTGACTCGCCTATGCAAGAATGTTCATCCCCATGGCCTTTTTCAAGAACATGTCTCCAAGAGCACTAAGTGATTCAATAAAATATATGATATTTTCTTAAAATTAAAAATTCTGACTATGATAGATGACACATAAATGAAATATGAATGCTAAGTAATTTATTTGATAATTTAAATGAAATAAAATGAAAGGGGAAGGTACTTACCTAAATTATACTTACCTCGTAATGATATGGGACTAAACAAATTGATGAAATGGAAAAATAGAGTGTCATGACGATCTTAAGAAAATAGCAGCGGAGGTAGATCTAGTCGATTAGGACACACAGAGGGATAGGGACATCTGTGGTGCCTGGTTTGTGAAACAACTTGGAATTTGATCATATGGTTGTTAGGTCTTCACAATTACTTTTCCTTTTTTCGGTGAGTGTCGCACTTGGTTCACTGATGTCACCGTAGACCTCTAATGAATATTCGCTTGCAAAACCCCACACAAAGCATCAAACCCTAAAAAAATAAAGATGCAAATGAAGGGGTCAAACTATCCTCATCTACCAAATGGATGGACTTATCATTGAGCGTTGCACTACATCTCAGACCTGATGTAGTTATGTGTGCTTGTGTGTGTAATAATGTGCCTAGGTTTCCCTATCACCAATGACACGAGATATCAAACGGTAAATAGACAAAATCCAAAATGGTGGATGGAATAGAATGAATAATCCCCTTCGATGCGGTATGTGATGTAGAATAATGCCCAAATTTAGTCCCTTTCTCTATGTAGATAGCTAGCCCTTTATAGTAATAGACCTCCCATAAGGTAGTATGTATGTTGTGTTTATATAGAGATCTCTTGTTTAAATTTCGACACTAATGACCTGACATGTTGACTATTACCTAGGGAGATGAGAGGAAAAACCAAAAAGAGTGACCTCAAATAAAAATAAATAAAATAAGGTATAGCGTGGACTAGGACACCTAGAATCAGGACCAAGGTGCCTCAGGCGCCCTAATCCCTCTTTAGGCACCCTAGTCAAAGACTAGTGAAAAAAACTAATAGGAATTCACGAGACCTAACGAGAATTGTGCAAATGAGTGACAACTATACAAGACCAACAAGACAATGATTGGACTATAAAGAGGGTAGTTAGTGAATACTTTTATTACGCAAGATCCATATATAAAACAACATACTTGGATGTATAGTAATAGCAGTAAGTGCATGATTTTGTGACTAAATTTCCCCACTTTATTTTGGTGAGAAAAATATCAGTAATATAAATTAGTTAGAGATACATACACGAGAGAAATATGGAGAATCCCATGATGTAGAAGAACGCGTAGATATGGTAGAAGAGTGTGTCGAATTAAAACATATAGCATGACAAACCATGGATCAATGTGTTGATCCATGTGGCGTATAACTGAAGAGATGTAAGGCTGTGATCAAGTGTTCTAAATGATACTAATGTTTGTGATGTGGAATGATTGATGATTTTGACTTTTATATGATGACAATGTGATGGGGTAGGAAGTGATCACTCCTAACCCAATTATGCGTGTATGAAAAACTGGAGGATTTGGGTGTCATGCCACTAGAGGAAGAGTTTAGGGAGAAAGATGTGTTATTCTCCAACCTTTAACTACATCCTCAAAATATCTAGCCACTTTGAAGATGAACACGGATCAAATTTTCGTGATTTTGGATCCAAATATTTTGATCAAATGTGTTGACCCATATAGGAGCAGTATAGGAAAGGCAATGACATCTCATTGCCCCCACTCCAAGGGTGTCACCGCAATGTATGGTGGCTTCCAAGTTAGGTCATTTAGAAGCAAATGTGAAATGTATAATAACTTCCCATGTTAGGTCATCTGGGAAAGTAACGAATGTAACTCCTAAGTTAGGTCATCTTGGAGGCTGCAGGTAACTCCCAAGTTAGGTCATCTAGGAAGTTGGATGTAACTCCCAAGTTAGGTCATCTAGGAGGAAAAATGTGTTGTATTGTATCAATTGAATGTTATGATTTTTATCATTATAGACTTGAACGTATTTTATTAGTTGGTGATTATTTTACTCATAGAGGTATTTTACGCTTATTGCCCCTAGGTTAGGTCATTAGGGGGAATCGATAAAAATTATGAAATATCGCATAGTGTATTAGTAAATATTCTAAAATAATGAATTAGAAGTGTTGAATGATCATATCATGGTTTAAGGGGAATTATAGGATGACCCCAATTGTATTCCCCCTTTCGGCGAAAGGGGAAGTGATAATGAGAATGAACGTCGAGCCCAAAGTAAGCCAGTTAAGAGACAGTGTATGATAGATATCGCAAAAATGTGTGTAGATCAAGTGAAAGATAATGTCAAGGAGAAATAACATGTGTGTCATGTGTATGATACAATGGTTGGTATAATTCTAAATAGAATGCCACAAACGAGATAGACATCAGAGTAAAAATGCTCCAGGTATTAGAAAAATCATGCGACGTGTATTAGTTGAGTAATGGATGTAAAGTATGACTATAGTAGAGTGAAAAATGAAAAGTGACTATAAATATTAAAGTGAAAGAGTGATTAGTAAACTAATTTGTCTTTTACATGAGTTTGAGAGTAAGCTCGAGTGAGTAAGGATGCCACAAGTCAAAGCACCTGCGACTAGCCGATTCGAGATGGTAGCGACTACCATGGCATCACGTATAACGACAGAGTTGGTAAGTGCAATTTTTTTTTTGAAAAATATGTGTAGTAGTCTTTTTGGTGAATTTTTTCAAAAAATTACTTTTTGTTTTTCTGGGTGTTTGGGACCTATACAAGAGCGGTGAAGGCACTAGTGGCCTTTGGGATATGGGCACCCGAGCATGAGCGCTAGTGTCTTCCTCCTGGGTGCCCCAGTCTTGCTTTTGGATGCCCATGTCTAGAAAGTCTGATTATTGGCTAGAGTGATGTAAACATGAAATTTGATGTGTAGTGATGTTGTAAGTAAACATGTGTGTGTTTTTATGGTATTCTAACGTTGTTTTTGGTGTCATTTTGTGGTGTGTAGAGGGATATCCATTCAAGTGAGTTCCATGGTGGTCGTCACTTGAGTCGTTTCCCAGATGGGTTTATTAGATGACGATTTAGAGGTAAAGGACTATGTCACTCAGAACACATCATGAGGATGGGAGATGTGCCTCATACTATGCGGATGTTGATAACTTTGTGCGAGAGATGGTTTGCGGACACTTGTGCGTTTTGGATACCTCTGGTGAGATGATAGTTACATTAGAGGATGTATATCACATACTGCGATTACCTATTGTTGGTAAGAGGAGTACGAGGTCATGGTTATGGAGAACATAGAGAGACATATGAGTGCCTCATTTGGGTTCACCAAAATGATTCAATAAAATCTAATATATTTTATTAAAATCATAAATGTACAACTATGATAAATGACACATAAATGAAGTATGAATGTTAAGTAATTTATTTGATAATTTAAATGAAATAAAATGAAATGGGAAGGTACTTACCTAAATTAGACTTACCTCATAGTGATCTGGGACTGAACAGGGTGATGAAATGATGGAACAAATTATTGTGACAATCTTAAGAAAATAGCGGTAAAGGCATATATAGACATCTTTGGAATACCCGAGGAGAGGGATAGGGGCATCTATAGGTGCCACAGTGCTCGAGATATGGGCTCCCTAGTCTAGGAAATAACTTAGAATTTGATCCTAATATGGTCATTAGGTCTTTTAAGTACTTCACCTTTGGTTGGGTGAGTGTCGCACTTGGTTTGTTGATTTCGTCATAGAGCTGCAATGAAGAGTCACCTACTGACACCCCACATAAAGCATCAAACCCTAAAAAAGAAAGATGCAAATGAAGGGTTCAAACTGTCCTCGGCTACAAAATGGATGGAATTATAGTGAGCGTTGCACTACATCTCGAGATCCAATGTAGTTATGTGTGTAATAATATGCCTAGGTTACCCTAGTCTAATGACAGAGAGATATCGGGTAGTAGCTAGATAAAATGCAAAATGGTAGATGGAATAGAATGAATACTCCCCTTATGATGCAGTGTGTGATGTAGAATAATGCCTAAATATAGTCCCTTGCTCTATGTAGATAGCTAGCCCTTGATAGTAATAGTTCACCCATAAGGTAGTATGTATGTTGTGTTTATATAGGGATCTCTTGTTAAAATTTCAACACTAATGACCCAACATGCTGAATAGTACCTAGGAGATGAGAGGAAAAACCAAAAATACTGACCTCAAATAACAAAAAAATAAAATCAGGTGTGATGTTGACCATGACGCCTAAAATCGGGACCAGGGCACCCTAGCCATCTTAATCCCTCTCTAGGTGCATATTATCCAATTTTACACACATGGAAAAATTAGACAACGGTGTCATGTTAAACTCTAGGTCTTTACCAAAGGACTTAGGGGCATACATGAAAGTTTTTGTGTTTCGAGAATATTTACGATGTTCGGGAGGATTCGGAACATATTGCGCTATTTCACCTTTCCCAGGTTTTCAAAGATAAAGGCTTACTTAGAGCAAGGAAATTGACATTTGAGAGGCTCACTCTCAAATGACTCATGCAGAAATGATCAAAATCCATAAATCAGGTTTAAAAGGGTCTTGTTGTACTTACATTACCCTCTAGTTTCAAGAAAGATCCTAAGAAAGTCACTTATCGAGAGAAAATAACATTCAGGTGTATCCACATTAGAGGCTAAATTAAGGGATAACTCGCCGAGTATCTTGGCGAGCTACTCGCAGTGAGATTGACACAAAAGATGCTTCATAATTTAGAAGGCCCAAGTAGTTCCATGAAGGAATTCTTTCATTATGAAATCGATTCAAGACTCAACATGGTGAAAGCATGAAGATGGCTCGGTTTGAGTCGATGAAATACAAGTATTATCCATAGGATCTCAATCAAATTGAAAGACTAACTTGGCAATGAACTCGGCTCAAGGATGTTAAAGGATTTCATGAATCGGTAAGAGAGTGAGTCAAGGCTCAACTTGGCAAGCGAGTCATTTGAGGATGGATTCATCGAGTTTGTATGTATTTATAGGAGATCATTGAATCAATGAGTGACTCAGAGGTCTAGCCCATAGTTGGCGATGTCACATTAAGCGAGGTTACAGGAAGAGCAATATTCGCTGAGGTTGGGAGAAGCTCGGTGTAAGGAACATGGTGAGATGAGAGTTTGGTGGATTTAGCTCGGGATTTCAATCAAGTTAGGAAAATTACTTGACCAGAACAAAGATGGCTCAATAGATAAAGAGAATGACTTGGCATGGTTAATAGCTCGACCACTAACTCGACATCAAGAAAGAATAATGAACCAATGCAAGCTCAAAATAGACATGCCTCATTATGACTCAGCTCAAATGTGACTCGGGAAAGTTAACTCCATTGACCAAGTTGAGCCGATGTGAGGTGGCATAGGATACCTCATGTGGGTGAGTTGGATAGAGCCAAGTTGAGTTAGTATAGGAGCTCGATCAGATGAGTGGGCAATGAGAGGAAATGATATGAGACAAGCTATGAGTGAAGTCAGCTTGTAGAAGATGGATCGACTTTAGTACACAAAAATCATGAAGGTCGATACACAGGTGAACTCGGTTCTTGCAAATGACAAGGTCAAAGGTTGATTGATAAGGGATCATTATCCTACCTCGGGGTCAAATACAAAGGTGAGCTTGGTAAGATATAACTCGCTCAATCGAGTTAAGCTTGTGCATATTCATTTGTGAATTAGTGAGCTCATTTGATAGAAAATGAGGTAACTCAATCGGCCAAGTTAAGACCAAGTTAGGGATAGCTTGGTGAAAGACCTCGGAGCTCGTGGGAATATGAGGAGGTCAGGCCCTATGGGATGAAATACCGAGCCATGATGACGGGATGTCAAGCTAAGGTAAAGGTTCCACAACAGGGGGATTTCAAGACTATGACCAAGTGGAGATGTGAAGGTGGCAAGCCAACTTAAAAGTTACGTAGGATGGTGGAAAAGTGGAGATCAAAGACTAAACAACCATGTCAAGCTTGGCAAGACATCAGTTGGGTTCCCAAGCCGAATAGCTATGATGGGAAAATTGATTTAAAAAACTCGAGTTGGCCAAATCATGTGCTTTAATGCATTCGGTGGTCGGTCGATGCGTGGTTAAGCTTGTATCGAGTTATTCAGTGAATCGTTAGTGATGTGAAGGTCACATCTTGGTGGTATGTCAAGAAGAACTAGTTTACTAAAAACTCAAAGGAAATAATTAATGTGTATGCTCAGGTCCACCGCCGAGTTGATAGTGCAACAGGGTTCTACTTGGCGACAAAAACAAGGGGTATGCAAAAAAATGAGTTTAAGTTCAAATTATATGCAAAGTCGACTCGGTATGGAACCAAGTCACAAAATACGCATGTGTCGGGGAGGTTTTGATAACTCGAGAGAATCTTGTGTGATAGTTGTGAACATAAACTCTATTGTCATACTGTGAGGATGAATCCTATAGAGTGGTAGGAGCTCTTGGAAATGATCAATGGGGTCGACTCGAGTTAAGCTCACATGAATCTGTGACTCATCACCGGAGAGAATAATGGTCAAGTTACCCATCTAAAATCATCGAGCTTGTGAAGTTGAGAAACGTGAGAGCTTGGGCCTGGTGTTCCAAGTACTCCATAGGAAATAGCTTAGTAAGCCATGCATCAAAGAATGGATGCATAGTCGAGTGTGGTATTTTTAAAAGATTCGAGCTATGGCTCGATTTAGGGGAGCCGAGTCAATGTTTGTACATGGTGCAATAGAGAACTCAGATTCACAGGGATTATAATGACTGAATCATGGAAAGGCATGCAATAAAATGAGTTCAAATTCAGTGTTGGTGAGCTCGGGCCGAGCCATTTCAAACATGAATTGACACACAATAGAACGACTCAATGGATCAACAAGTGAGTCACTCGAAAGGTGAGTAAGCTCGTAAAAACAATGGACTCACCAATACACAAGTCGGTGACATAGCTCGAAATCAAGATAATGGGTTAAACAAGTTACTCATATGAAGTTTTCAAGGGGAGCCGAGTCAAGCTCAAAGTTACATTACCTATTCGGTCTCGTCTGAAAGCACAAAGAACTCGACTCGGTGAACCGAATTGAAACCAGAGTTAGGAACGGCTCAATAAGGCATTCAAGTATGGCCTTGGTAGGGGTCTACAAAGCCAACAAGGTAAATTCACCTAAGGAAAACTAACACAACATGGAGGAACTCGACGATGGTCACATGGGTGGTGAGCTCGGTCAAATGTGCTCAAATGAAGGATAGCTCGATGCATATCAAACAGAGCTCATGAAGATAGAGTTCGACGGTGAGCTCATGCGAGATAATTTTGGACTCATCGGTTTGGATACGGAAATACAAAGTAGCTCGGTCAATGTGTGCGAGATGGGAGCTCGGTTGCGGTGAGCGGTAGTGGAGCTTAAGCCCACTCGGTGAGTTGGCTCGGTGAGCCAACCACCGAGTTGGGTTGTTTTGAACCTATTTTCATGGCCCCCACTTTCTTCAAGTCAAACCAGTCTTGGGGGCCACCATATTTTTAATTATTAAATTAATATTTTTATTTAAATATTTTAATAATAATATTTATTATTATTTAAATATTCTTTTTATTAATTAAGGAGAATTAGGTCAACAGCAATTAATGACACATGATGGAACCTTCTCAAGTGGTTTAACCAACTATAATAAATACATCACGTGCCTTCAATTTAGGAAGGTAATTTATGACTTCTTCTCTCCTCTCTCACAACTTCTTCTATAAATGTAAGTTGGAAGCTCATTCCAAGGGGAGACAGGTTGGACAAGTTAGATATCTAAGACAAGTGCAAATTTTTCAAGAGTCCTCTCTCTTCTGCAAGTTGTCCTTGTATGTTGAGGGAACTTTCAAGCCTTTTTCCAAGATTGTAATGGCAACCATTGCCTCTTCTGAATGTATGATGCATTGTGCACATTGTTGAAGTAATAAAAGTGTGTGTTTTGTGACTAATCTCGATCCTTTCATCCTTCTATACTTATTTGTGCCTTTTCTCATGCTTGTAGGTACACTGTGCAAGTTCATGTTTCTATTGCAGGTTCTTGGAGTTATGTGCTTATCAAGTGGTGGAGTATTGCATGCAGTTGAGTTGTGGTTCTTATTCACCCTTCTCAATTTCATCCTTCTTCATTGGAAGATTGATAGATTATTTTTCTGATCGAGTTTAACAAAGGGAACGCATGCTTCCTAGTTTGTGGTATTTTGTACCCTCTCTAAGTTGCAATAGGTGAAGTTGACTTATGGTGCACACACCCTCTTCAAATTAACCCTTCCTAAGTCTGGAAACACCCTTTATTTGGTGCATCACCATCCCTAGTATATTTTTATTTCTGAAAATCTCTTTCCCTAAAACCCATGAAAATGTTAACATAGGTCTAGATAATCACTTTATTGCACTAGGAGTAGTATAGCACTTAGTTTAGGAAGAGGAAGTCAACCTTCTCCGGAGGTTCACCTCGATCCCAAGTCCCATAGCTTGAGAGGTGATCCCATTTGTCCCAATCACATCAAACGTCCTATTCACATTCTGACCATTCGAGGGTGCGGTGATTTGGCAACAATGCTGCCTAGTCAAAGACTAGTGATGACAACCCAGTGAGTGAAGACTGACGATAGGAATTCTTAAGACTTGATAAGAACTGTGCAAATGAGTGACAACTATACAAGACCAACAATGGTAAATACCAACAAAATAGATGACTAGACAATGGAATGGGTCATTAGTGAATACTTTTCTTACGCAAGATCCATTTATAAAACAACATACTTTGCATTATAATAATGGTAGTAATTACATGATTTTGTGACTACACTAAGAAAGATTGCACTCATAAACATAGAGGATTTATTTTATTTCTTGTTTGTATCTTAATGCTTTAGCTAAAATATTGAAGGTGTATTCTTCTCTTGAGACTATGTTGACTTGTTTTTCCTTTTTAGGAAAGCTTTTAAATTTGATATGATAAATTCATGATTGTGATTTAATTGATAAACATACTCCTTTCTATTTGATGGCTTCAAATTATGACTATAAAAGCTTCTTAAATGCATACCTCTTCTCTCACTCTATTATCGCATATGAAAATGGTTAGAAGTGCTTGTGAAATATGGATCGAGATCTCATCATTATATGGTTGTGATGTTCATTCTTGCACTTTTGAATTACTCTCCTTCTTGATCATTTTAGGCTCTTCAAAATTTGCTTTTCTCGCAAAACTTCTTGCTAATTTGTTTCTTGTAATATGCAATTTTTGTAGTTCTTAAAGAAACATGTAGCTTTTAGGAATTATGGCCTGAAATTGAAGTTCATGGCTATAAATTATCATTCATTTTGTGCAATCCACCTTTAAAGCATTCTAAAATGCTTACTTTGGACTTAAAATTTGGTGTTGTACCTTCTCCATATTTTTAGGTTATTGTTGTAGCCTATAGATTGTGCTCATTTTAGTCTTGATTTCTAAAGAAACTTTGTAGTTTATTGAAAGTTTGTAACTTTAACTAGAAATATGTATCTCTTTTTGAAAAGCATACTTGAACAAATCTTGTGAAATCGATTATGTATGAGAAAACTACAAAATTTTCTTTTAAGTCCTTGTAAAGTATGATTTTAATAACATCATTTCATTCACTTTGTGGAGGAGATTTGAAAATAATTTGTGCAATGGTTTGATGCAAAGGCCTGGTTGTTGTGTTGCAACTCTTGATATGAATATTATTCCATTATGCTCATTCTAAAATTGTATGTTGCAAGTCTAGAAAATTGTTCTTGATAATACTGCAATACTACATTCATTTCATTTCAATTAATGATGCATTTACATCCAAAGTTAGAAATAGAATAGAAAAGAGTAACCCTAATCTCTAACTACCTTTTTCTTTTTACTTCTTGAGTACAACGAAGTAACAAAAATGCTCATGTCGAAGCAACTCATTAGGGAGAGGATCTCATCTAACAAGCAATGATGGGTTCCTCTTACCCTTTACATTTCTAGCTTTCATTTTAAATGCATTTTCCTTTCAGCCATATCCCACGGCTTGTGTGGGATCCTTGTACACTTTCCTTATGAATAAATGAAATTTTCTTATGTAATGAGTTATGTATGTTCCTTTTCCATTTTGTTCTAGTTACATCATATGGAATGAACTTTTACAACTCAATACACGGATACAACTTCACCTAATCGTAAGGAAATAAAATTAATTAATTTTACCTTTGCTTGATTATCTCGAACACAAGTAAACATAACTCGATGCAAACTATATTTAATCCCAACTCCTTTAATATGTAACTAGGTTTGTTGTTCCAACATGTTGTTTTCTAATGTTCAATGCCCTTCCCATATTTTTCATGATCCTACAACAGTTTGAGAATATTTATGTATGATCTTGACAAAGATGAATGCTAGAATTGCCTCTTATATGAGGAATGAACATCTTGGAACAACATGCTTAGTTGCTTAATTCCCATGTGTGTTTTCCAATCTACCACCGAAAAGAAGCAACTGAAATTTTTTGTATACCCCTTTCCGATGATGACCAAAAATGGTCAACATCTTTGGTGACTATGTTGAAATGGTTTCCATCTAATCATAATAACCCCTGAATCTACTCATTTATAACCATGAAAATAATCTAAAACCTTATACCAAGATTGACCATGCATGCCAAAGGTTGGGAAACACTGATAAAGAATAAAAATCCTCCATGAAAACTAAAAATAACAACAACAACATGTGAAAAATTGCACTTAGAAGAAAGATAAAACTCCTAACAAGACTAAAAAATCATACATGCTCCTAGGGGAAGCATGCAAAGTCTGCAAAGCACTTATTCTATAGAAAATAAAGCTACACTAACCTACTCTAACTAGATGAAAATGGGAAGCTAAACAAAGCCTGATACATGTTGAAAGAAATAGCTTCCTTTTCTAAGAAAACATGACCATGAGATCAACTTGAGAGTCAAATCACATGGTGAAATCAAAAACATGATTTGTACCCATAACTTGCCCAAAACATCATCCCAACATATGAAAACTACCTCTATCATATCTCAAATCTGTTTTGGAGGTATTGGGGCTGAGTTTTAAGAACATGAAGCTCTTATTTATGTTCTAAATTAGGCACAATTGTTGGAAATACTTATCTTGAATCCAAAATGATCAAATATATGATTGGGAATGGCCTTCTCACAGTTGGTTGTCACTTTTGATCTTCCATGTTTCCTTTATTTCCTCTCCATATTTGAGCACATGCGAAGTCGATAGGAAATCTAACCTACTTCATCAAGCTGCTCTATCTCATCCATCATGACTGATTTAGAAATGATTTCAATCTCTTATTCTTTATTATGATCCAAAGATGAGGTTTGAAAGCTCAAAATCATCTTATCACCCCTCATGGGCAACATGATTCTCTTTAATGTCCTCCTCCACATGGTTGTTTACAACTTGATAAATGATGAGTTTTGCTTCAGCTTCTTTTTTATTATCATAATCCTCATCTAGAAAATAGGTGACAAGGCTGAAATCATCTTGTTCCCTGTCATGAGGCAACTCTAAATCATTAATCCTTCCTTAGATTGGATCTGAAATTGCTCTCCATTCAAATCTGATTCATGATCACTTATGGGTAAATTTTCATACATGGTTAGCAAACTTTCATTCTTTATATCAACAATATTTAAATCAACAACAGTAAATTATCAACTATCACTAAATCATTTTCTAAACTAGAAGATGGTACAATTTCAATATTGTTGATTTAAAACTTTGAATTTTTGCATGCTCATTAAAAACATTAACTTTACCTTATAGCTCAAGAGAATGGTGAAAATTATGTCTAACCTTTGCTTGTTGTTTTGAATTTTGTTGTTGTTTTGAAACTTGCACCTCATTTTTGCACTCTTTTTCCAACCATAGAATCTGATTGAAACTAAACTTGGAAACCCAATTATTCAAATTTCCATATATTCATCCATGTTAGTTTCTATCACTAGTTTCCCTTCTTGACTAAGTTTTTTTCTTGTCCCCTTCCCAAGTTGGGATTAGGAATGAGAGAGGAGGGGTGGGTTGGGTCTCAACCTGATTTGGAAATTTTTGGACAATGTGTAAGGGCTCAAAATCTGATTGTGGAGGAGGGGGAAAAAATTGTAGTATTTAGAAAACTTGGAATCTGATAGATGGCCTACGTTGGTTGACAAGGGATAGACATTGAAGTTTGATGGGGAAGGTAAGTGGGAACATCACATTGACAGGGTTCCTCAACCTTCTACTTACTAACCTCTAATACTTATACCTATGTAAGACAATCAACCAATTGAGGGAGAGAATTTTTTATTATCTCGAGCTTTTATTATGGGCTAAGCCAACTAGGTAGAGGACCTCCCCATTGATGAGATGTTATACCCCAGGACATTTAGCTTGCAAAAATTGTAGTTTCTCATTTTTAGCATGCCACATTTGCTCTATTCTCTGAACACCTCTTTCAAAATCTTCTTCCAGTTGGCAATTGCTTCCATAACATGCATATTGTTGTTCTACATACCTGCATAACCTTGTTCTTGAACAACATAATGATTGTAATGATGACCATACTTGATTTACAAAGTTTGGATCGTGGGCATACTCATTATGGTAAGGGTTATAGTTCTGATCTGGAGGAGGATATGGGTAAAATGGAGGTTGATTTGGATGATACAACTCTTAGAGAGATAAATTCCACTGAGGAATTGACATCATGATTGCATGACCTCATAAAAGATGGAAAAATGGTAAAACAAGTCTACTTGAAAATAAAATAGGCTATTAGGTCAATAAAGTAACCAAATATGTTTATGAAAATACCTCCAAAAGGATTTAATTTCACCAAGCACACATAAAACTTGGAAAAATTATGAAAATATAGACCAGGATGTTATGGAACACCTGTAAAAAATAATATGAATTCATTGTCCCACTGGGCGTGCCAAAAATTGTTATCGGTTTGAAGTGCATGCTTTGATTAGGAAAGCAATATGACTCTGTCTTCACTGATACAATGGGATCACCTCCAAGTTGTGGGTGTCTCGGGTTGAGGAGAACCTCCAAAGTGGGCTGGTTCCCTAGATGGATCACTTAAACTAACTCTATGGCAGGGTTTATGGAGAGAAAACAACACAAACGTAATTAAAATGGGTAAATAAGGTGATGCACCAACATTTTGGAAACTCAAATTTACACAAGACACACTACTTGATGTTATAATGACCCATAAAGTTCACTTCAGCTGCTAATTGATTGGCTTAGGCACTCACAAAAGGCATGCACAAGCTTCCAAGAAAACATGGGAGGGCAGATTTGGGTTTTATCCACTTCTAAGCTGATTGGGAAATAAATCTGCACTTAATATGACCTATAAAAGCTTCAAAATAACTTAAATAAGGTGTTTGATAGTTTATTAAGCATTCAAAGGAAATAAAATTCACCAAACACACCATAAGTTGTTACACACTACTAAAAAACCTATAATTGGAGGAAAATAGTCTTTATTTCTTCAAGTAGGTGATGTAGTACAAAATGGCATGGCCTAAGCACATGACTAGAACAATGATCCCCCTTACACACTTGCACAAGAAAGGTATATGTAACAAAAATTCACCCCCCAATTTCAAAACTAACACACCCAAAAATAGACAAGAAGGTTAATTGGAGACAAATCCAATTTTAGCCTTACATGCACAATTATAGTCCACTTATAAAAGTACAATTTCTAATAATAATCGATTATTTATTATGTACAAAAAAGGTAAAAATAACATGGTTTATCTCCTTGGTCAAACTAACTCTTGACTTGGTCAACATGCTTTTTGACTCTCCTTGGAAAGTGTACAATCTCTTAGAAGGATTAAGGTAAAACTCCACCTTGTCTTGTATGTAAAAAGGTTAATCTTGGCTTATTCAACATATTCATTGCATTGTTTTATCATTGGTCTTTTTTGATTGACTAATAATTACCCCTTTTGATTTGATAACACACGGGCATGCAAAAGCTAATCACTAGTTTTCCTTTATAACAACATGTATTGGTTAATAATTGGCTTCTTGACCTTGGCTAAGGTTTACTTAGCCCTTCCCCATGTAAAAATTAATCATGTAAAGCATTGCAAAATAATTTTCCAATATGGTCATCATGCATAGGGTTCAAAATCAATATTTTCTTACCATGATTATGCTAACTATGGTTAAGAATTTTGACCGGATGTCCAAAAGTTAGGTTTGGAAACCTAAACTTCATTTTGTCACTTATGCTCGAGAAGCTTTTGTGTTGGTTGTGCCTTTCAAAAACTTTGCGAAAAATACTTGCCACCACGGATGTACCAAAACCCTAATTCTTCTTACTATGTCACTAATCTATTATGGCTCGTGTTACTTTTTGGGTTCATGGCTTGACCCTTGCAATTTTCATCCTTGTCTTAGCTCGGGTGAGCTATGTTCTACAATTTATCTCACCACCTTTCGATGTGGCTTGAGATAGTTTTGTTTTGATGAGGCTTAATTGATTTTTGAGATACATCTTATCTTTACACATTGGGTATGTTTAGAGCTCAATTTTTGGTGTAGATCTACTCCCCTGCATGGCTCGTAAGGCTTAGCTTCGTGTTCCGGGGCTATGTTTGAATTTCCCCATGTGAGATTTAAAACCTAGTCTCTAATGACTCACAAGGTTCACTTTTCAACTCAAGCTTGTTTGGTAAACTGTGGCTCATATTTCATTTCCTAGGTCATGTGCATTACCAACATCTCGCTTTGTTTGTAGCTCATTCAAAGATCATGTTGGGTTTCCCTTCACATAGCTCGAGATACTTAAGGCTTTACATGTCATTTGAGCTGGTATAGTTGCCTTCATTTAGTTCCTCAAGCTCATATTTGAGCTCCTTTTCACCACTTCATTTGCTTTATTATGGGTTTCTATTTTAATACTTAGTTCTATATATCTGATGAATGGCCACCGCTTTGAATATTTTTGTATAGTGTTTTTCATTCCTCCTAGCTCGAGGTGGATCCGTGACCCAAATCTTCACCGTGGTTCTATTTTTTATGGCTAAACGTTGTCATTTCTCTCTTTCTATGCTTTATCATGTAGCTCAGAGATTTTTAATGCATGTGAGGATCTTGAGATTTAACTCGAGCTTTGTGACTCAAGCTTGGTCACTCTACATTGGTTATAGGTGAGATGATTTTGAGGACTCGCAGTTTCTCGATCTCGGCCATAGAGGTTGAATGGCTCGCTGGTCCTTTTTTACTTGCTCATGGTAGAGCTTAGAGTTCATATTGAGTTGGGGTTTTACATCATGGAACTTGAGCCTTTGGAGCTCTGTGTTGACTCATAACTCGGTGTTCTTGTTCCTCGTGAGCTCGATACTTGTCGATTGAATAGGTAAACAACTCGTGACTTTATCTCTACATGAAGAGTATTTACACTTGCTTTAGCTTTTGGGTTTTTAGGAAAATTGTGATTTTAATAACACACACCCAAATTTTATCTATGTTTCTCTATATACTTAAAACTATCACTTTCTTACCTAAAAACCATAATTTGTAAAGTATAAATTGTTATTTCTTTAAAACTTACAAAAATAGAGAACTAGAACTCTCTTTTACTCATGGTGCCTGCTTCATGTTGCTAATATATGTAACTAAACCTTCATGTTGTTAATATATGTAGCTAAACCTTCATTTATCTCAAGTGAAGATCTATTTTGAAATCTATTCTTTCGCAACTAATTATGTAAACTCCGAAACTACTTTTGAATGCATTTGTAGTTGATGTTTGTAATCTGCTTTGGTTACATGAGTCTAAGTTGAGTTGTGGCTGCCACTAAACCTATATAAGTGTTTTTTTTCTTTCCAACTCCAGGTGGCTTCTATGAACTTGAAGGTTTGCAATTTTGGGATGCATTTATACTTGGATATTTTTGTATGAAATGGAAACGATTTCACTTAACATTGTAGTTTGTCATTTTGTGCTCCGATATTTCAAGGCCGAGATTGGTTGCATAAACTCTATTTTGAGTTGTATGGATTGGTGTGGTCTTTCATCTCTATTCCACCTTACTAGATCTCTTATCTCTATATAATGACTCTCCTTCATATCTCGTGCATTCCATTTTGCTAATGCAAGATACTATATTGACATATAGCTTGTTAGGTTTCATGTTTTATGTTACATTGGTCAAGATGTTCAAGCCTAGGTGAATAAAATTTGTTACAATTTGATGAATTTTCTAACAAGTGACAGGTATCCCTACATGTATGATTTATCCCTCTGTAGTTGTGACCACCTTCAAACCTAGACAAATCCTTGCCTAAGCTTAAGATCTCATATCCTTCTTATCCCCATTTCCTCTTGCCATTCTTTATCACAATAATTGCAATGTTTTGTACATAAGTGACTACCTATGCAAGAATGCTCATCCTCATAGAATTTTTCAAGCACACATCTCCAAGAGCACTAAGAACATTTGCACCCACAAAGAGAGGCTTTGTTTTATTTCTTTTCCATGTCTTAATGATTTAACTAAAATATTGAAGGCATATTCTTCTCTTGCAACCGTGTTGACTTGTTTTTCCTCGTTAATGAGAGATTGTAACTCATATTTGATAAATGCATAACTGTGATTTAATTGATAAGCATGTTCCTTTCCATTTTATGGCTTTAAATTATGACTCTAAAAGCTTCAAATACATTCCTCTTCTCTAACTACATTGTCACATATGAAAATGGTTAGAAGTGCTTGTGAAATATGGCCCCGATCTCATCATTATATGGTTGTGATGTTCATTCTTGCACCTTTGAATTTCTCTCCTTCTTGATCATTTCGGCTCTTGAAAAGAAGCTTGTCTCTTAGAACTTCTTGCTAATTTGTTTCTTGCAATTTGCAATTTATGTAGTCCTTAAAGAAACATATAGCTTTTAGGGAAGTTTGGCCCAAAATTGAGGTTCATGGCTGTAAATTGTCATTAATTTTGTGCAATCCACCTTTAAAGCATTCTAAAACACTTACTTTGGACTTGAAATTTGGTGTTGTACCTTCTCCATATTTTTAGTTTGTTGTTGTAACCTATAGATTATTACCCATTTTAGTCCTTATTCCTAAAGAAACTTGGTAGTTTATTGAAGTCTACAACTTTAACTTGAAATTTGTATCTCTTTTTGAAAAATACATGAAACAAATCTTGTGAAATCAGCTATGTTTGAGAAAACTACAAAATTTTCTTTTAAATCCCTTGCAAAAGTATGATTGTAATAACATCAATTCATTTTATTTATGGTGGAGATATGAAAATAATTTGTACAAGGGTTTGATGCAAAGGCCTACTTGTTATGTGTTGCAACTCTTAATCTGAATATTCTTCCATTATTCTCATTCTGAAACTATATGGTGCAAGCCTAGAAAATTGTTCTTAATAATACTACAAAACTATATTCTTTTCATTTCAATTAATGATGCATTTACATCCAAAGTTAGAAATATAACGAAAAAAGAGTAACCCCGAGCTCTAACTACCTTTTTATTTTTACTTTTTCAGTGTACAACAAAGCAGCAAAAGTGCTCATGTAGAAGCAACTCACAAAGGATAGGATCTCGTCCAACAGAAATGATGGGTTCCTCTTACCCTTTACATTTATATCTTTCATTTTAAACGCATTTTCCTTTTCGACCATATCCCACAGATTGTGTGGGATCCTTGTAAACTTTCCTTATGAATAAATGAAATTGTCTTTATGTAATGAGATGTGTATGTTACTTTTACATTTAGTTTCACTTACATAATATGGAATCAATTTTGATGCAGGAGCATCATCTCCATCTCTATAAATATGGCATGATGTCATCAATTTTGGCTTGGAGGTGAGTTTGTAGGGTTAATAAGTACTTCTGAGTCCTTTAGGTGTGTTAGTTAGAGCTTGGACTTTTCAAATTTTGAATCTTGTACTTTTCCCTCCAAAAGACTAGTTCAAATTGGAGGATCATTTTTGGTTTTCTTAGGACTTTATAAGCATTTTGAGGTCATTTCTAGTGTGCTAAAGTTGTAATAGGAGCCTTAGGAGTAAAAACAAGTGTCTTAAGGGGTTAAGGTCTTGGAGGTTAGCAAAGATCAAATTATGCACAAGGTAGCCATATGACCATATGGTCTCTAAATTCTCCTATTTGAGTGGAAACTGATTTGAAAAGATATAAAAAAACCTTGTGTAATTGCTTCTCTCTCATTCGATCTGGATGAGAATCGTGAAGAAGAGCTCGGAGGAAATTATGAGTAAGTCTCTTGTGTATATATTCTTATGGTAACATTTTATTGCTTACATTGGTGTTGTCATTGTGGAATATTAACTTTATAGGAACAACATGAGATTAACTATGGATGAATCGTGAGAACTAAATTTTGTGAATTTGGTAAGAGAATGATTAATTTGTGAGAGAGTTTAGCATTTTTCAAGATTGAAAAAAGCTGTGACAGGGTGGTAGGAGGCTCATTGAAAGTAATTTGAGGATGGAGGATTGATAAGATCATGTGCATGCAATAATGTAGGAGTTTACGACTATAAAGATTTATCATTTGATGTTATTCATGTTTTGAACATCATCTAACCTTGACAAAGTTATGCAAACCCTAGGAAAGGAGATTTGAGTACATACTAAGTCATTGCAACAGCTTATGAAAATATCCTTAGCAAATTGGCCTTCATCCATTAAAATATCATGTTGGTAAACATGCATGAGGAACATATGCATGCATAGTTGGAGTAGTTAATTGTGTTTGAGTAAGGTCTTTATTGGAGCAAAGGTAATTTGTAGTTATCACATTAGTGTCAATTAAATCATAACACTAAGAATCCCACCTACAATTGGAAAGAGAGATTAATCATGAGTTGTATTGCATATAGATAGGTAATCATGGTCCTCATAATCTTCATAGAGCCTATAGAGTTGAGCAAGGGAGTATAATAATGAATAATCTCTTAAATATTGCTCCTTGGGAATCTATAGTAGAATAAACCCCAGAAATTAGGGTTAGCTCATAAGAAACTCCATTTTCCTAGGATTTCACCAACTAAATCTCTTAACACTTTGAAGGAATCTCTGTGAAGGTTTTTTCCAGGAGCTGGGAAAGAAATTGGAGTGAATGGTGGTTTCTCTCTCAAGATATTTTTGACAATTATTGGGCACAATATTGGCAAACTAGTGAAAAATTTAATCTTAGCAAGAAATCGGTGGTTGAAGAGTCTAATGAAGGAACCTGGCATGAGTTTTGATACAAATGATTCTCGTGTCTTCCATAAGATTATCCTCAAAGGAATTGATGTCAAACAAACCTTAAAACAAAGATTATTATGACAGTATGTTTCCTTAGACTAAGATTACAAGCTATTAGTTGCAAGAGTGGAAATTCAAATCTTGAAGGAGCCTAAAGGATAGTGGAGACATGAAAACTTTAAATATAACATCAAGTGACAAGGGAGAAGGAGATGGTGAGTTGAAAGCACTCCTCTAAATCAGATCCTATGACAATAATTCTTAAGGAAAACATGTTGCATGTGATGATATCAAGGATTACATAGAAAGTTGAAGGAGAAGGGGATACTAAGGTGAAGGGTCTTTAAGAAGGTGAGTTATAACCTAAGCAAGGAGATTGAGGAACCTTAGGTAATATAAAAACTACCAGTTTTCCAACTATTCAGGAAGCATATATAGGGAGAGATTAGAAATATTGAGTGACATTGAGACTTAAGCCTAAGTGGGACAACTTGGTGGTGGAATGAATATATTTGGGAGTCCTTGAACATGAAGTTAATGCCTAAAACTAGTACAGTGAGGTCTAAATTGTTTAGAGTGCATTCTTGACAAGTTTAAGCCATATTTAATGAGGTTTATTGATACAGAGTATTAAGAGGGTGAAAGAGATGTTGTAGCTTCACCGAGATAACCTGGTGGATCATAATTAGATTGAACCATTCATGAGGGCATGCTTAAGAAATATCATAGCTCAATATTTAAGAGTGATTCATGGAGTCTAGTAGAGCTCTAAATAAGCAATAATAAATTCATAGAACCAAAAAAATAGTGAACTTGGACTAGTACTCTATCTTTGGACATTTTAGAGGCTTGGAGGAACAAGTATAAGAAGTGTAACTTGGAAAGAATCTTAGAACCCTAAGTGGAGTAAAGTTAGAAAGTAAAAGAGTGTGATAAAGATGAGAAGTAGACTTCAAAATCAATCAAGGAGTCTTGGGATAAGAGCTCAAAGAAGGGTATGATAATGTATTAGAATATTCCAAGAGGTAATTAGTCCATTTCTTACATTACAAGTCAAGTTTAAGCACATTAAGAACCTTGTGTGAACTTTCTAATGCAAAGTGAAGGAGAGGTGAAGTGAGTAACTATATTGATAACTAAATAATTGAATGTTTTTATGCTTATGACTACATCAAATTTTACAATTCAATATAGTGATACAACTTCACCTAATCATAAGGAAATAAAATGAATTAATTGTACCTTTGTTTGGATCATCCCGAACACAAGTAAACACAACCGATGCAAATTGTACTTAATCCCAACTCCTCAAATATGCAACTAGGTTTGGGGTGAGTGCAGCAAGTTGGTAGACAATTAAGTGGACATAAAACCCAAAATTTAGGTACTATGATCGTAGTTTCTAAACCACACTCACGTAATTGTTTTTTATAGCTTTGGTGATTTCCAAACCTAAAACTGCGATCATAGTCCTCTGAGACAAAAACAAATAGATCTCTGACTCCTCATTTTCCCCCATTTTTCCTTTTGAACCGTGATTTCTCCTAGACCTTTGGCACTTGCGCTTTGAATACCCCTAAAAATTTCTCTTCGGACTTCTGGATCATGATAGTTTCAACCATGCCACCAAGACAAAGAGGTAAGCCCTCGATTTTGATCAATTTTTTTACATTTTAGGTTTTTTTGTGATTTCATGGGTTTTTCAAAAAAAAAATTATGTATACAATTTTTTTGTTTTGTCATTTGCTCGGCAAGATCGTAATCCTAAAAACTATCAAAATATTCCTCAAAACCCTCCTCCAAACATAGATCTCGCCTCCTATGGCTCCTTAGTCCCACATGGAACTAAGCGGGAACACAAGCTGATATCGTTGGAAGAATCCGACAAAATAAAATTTTCATTGAGAACCTTATTCAGACTATAAGACAAAATCATGCCACAAATCATCCCGCATTTTTAGCCAACACATTACAAACATTGATTGGTGAATTCGAATCCACAATAACCAAATAGATAGATGGAATACCTTTAGAGGTGATTGTAGGTGGTGGTATGTAGATAAATTATCCCATGCGGTTGTAAAAGACAAAAAAATGGAAAAGACCACATTTGTGCATTATTTACTAACCCAAGAACCAATGCCCCCACGCCTACTTGCAAATGGTTCCCAATCCATTGGTGCCACGATGACCGAATCAAGAACAATTTTTGGGACCGATGGTGGATGGTTTTTTATTATCCACCATACAAAAACAATGAGGTTCCTCTCTATTTTTTGAAGAAATTATATTGCGAGTTCATTCTTAATGAGGTCCCAAATTATTTTAACTTTTCTGAGTTTTATGGGTGAGGAGGTGGCTCTGCACAGAGTAGACCTAGTGCACGCGTAGGTCAACCAAGGATCCCCATGCCCCAAAACCCCCACTACCTTCAATTATCCCTCCTACAGTGAAGGAGGTTGTGGAGATTAACACACTACATGCATTAAGGGAGCTCACTGACACTCTAACCCAACATAGTGACTAGATTGCATCTAGTGATGTTGGTGGAGGCGCCAGTTCTAGCGCACCACACCAATGTGGATCATGTGGTGCCATATGCACTACGAGCAAGACATCATTTACTTTGGATCACATGATTTATTTTCTCTAGATGAGATGATGGTGGATGTTTTTTGGAACTGGTGCAAATGATCTTGGTCTTTCACAAGTAAATGTCAAATAAATATTATATATATACAATAGTTTAATTCATGTTTGAGATTTTAATATATATGTATTTGATTGTACGTCATGTACATACATGTAAAAACTAATTTTTAATTTTATTTTAAATAGCAAGAGCCGATGAAGGAAACATCTGGCGTCGACATGCTAGCTATTGCAGTTGGGTGTGTTACAAACGTAAGTTTCAAGTTGTACTTAAATTTCAAATTTCATTTGATTGCACTTTTATTATTATAATGTTTCACGTGTACATGTACATATTAATATATGTTTTTCTTTTATACACAGGAGCACTGTAGGTCATCATCTACTCGAAATTGAGGTTCCGGCACACCTCACGTGACTTTTACGCGGAGTTAGTTTCTCTTTACACTTTGTTTCTAATTGTAGAAATTCACGTAGATTATGTTTTGGGTTTGTTTTCTCGGCAGTCATGTAGATTAATATTGATTTGTACATGTTTTTGTATAGCTTATGACTGCCAAAGAGACTCCTCCATATATGTAGACTGTGGAGGTTGTTGTAGATACTGCCATAGCATCTACAGATCCACTAACTGAGGTACAATTTTTCAAATTTGTTAAATTTTGGAGGAATTATTTCTCATTACTTAAATCTTCAATATCAAATTTTGTCTACATGAAATATTTAATTTGAAATTTAATTATTTGTATGTAGCTTACCCCTCATGAGTTTATTATTGTCCTTGCGACGCGTCAACAACAAATTGATGGGGATCATGACATTGCGGTAAGATTTCACATGCATTTTAACTAAATTATAAGTTTCTAAATTTTGAATGTTTTTAAAAATTTAGATGTTAAAAACTTGTTGTTTATGAATGTGCGAGTTAGGTTGCATAAGCCTACTTTGAGGCCTTTAGGACCACACGGATGAAATTCATAGTGGCATCTCCCTCCACTACATTCCTAGGTCATGGACATGCTAATTCTATCGGGGTGAAGAGAGGGAATGTACATAGATATATATATATATATATATATATATATATATGGGCCATCTGATCCTAGTTCATGATTCTTCATATAGTCCATTGTATATATAGCCTTATGCGACTGCATGTGGTCCTATATGTATGACACACTTAGTTCGAGATGTACACATGTTATGAACTTATATTTTTAGAGATGTGCATCCAACACACTTACTTTGAGATGTACACATGTTGTGAACTTATATTTTCATAGACGTGCGTCCAGCACACTTAGTTTGATATATTATATATACATGTGTTGGTTTTCATAATGATATTACTTCTATGTTTGATTCGATTTCATTGCACATGATATCCTTCTATGTATGTATGTTCTATGTATATTAGTTCTATATGTATGTTTGATTTAAAATTAAAAAACCACGTCCCGAGCACTACATGGTACAATTGTTAAGCAAACCTATTCCATTAAGCAAAACCTATGATAACCATGCTAGGTGAACTACAAAATTTCAATACGTAATTAATTTTTTCACAGCAATTATGTAGGGTGTATGTGTAACTCTAGAGGAGGTGTTGTTTTGGTGTGTGACAATGTTGTTGCTTAGGAGGCTACTTCATTCGGGTGTAGTCCCTTAAGAGCCCTGAGACCAAAAATCATTCAACTTCGACGGGTGACTATGCGGACTCTATGGCACCTAGAGACATCTCATCCGATCATACACCTTAGTGTAGGGACCCTTTACAATAGCTTGTCTCGAGTTTTTCCTTCTCCAATCGGTGCTCTTATTACCCTATTATTTGCAAATGCACAAAATAGTGCGATTTGAGACAAATGTGTAAAGGTCATCAAACACTATATTTTGCAAACAGTGGGTCGTGGCACCGAACCAAATGCATCGACACATCCAGTGTGGCAAAGTGAATGCTAGAGGAGGTATCATTTTAGTGCGCGACAACGTCATTGCTTATGGGCTACTTCGTTCGGGCGTAGTCCCTTAAGAGCCCTAAGGCCAAAAAATCATTCAACTTCGACAGGTGACTATGCAAACTCCGTGGCACCTAAAGATGTCTTGTCTAATCCTACACCTCATCATAGGGACCCTCTACAATGGCATGTCTTGGTTTTTTTCTTCTCCAATCGGTGCTCTCGAAGCCCTATTATTTGCAAAAGCACGAAATAATGCAGTTTGAGCCAGTGTAAGGTTGTCAAACACTATATTTTGCAAACGGTGGGTCGTGGCACCAAACCGACTGCGCAGACACATCCAGGTGGCCAGGTGAACACTAGAGGAGGCATTGTTTTGGTGCGTGACAACGTCATTGCTTCCGGCTACTTCATTCGGGCGTAGTCCCTTAAGAGCCCTGAGACCAAAAAATCATTCAACTTTGACGGGTGACTACGTAGACTCTCGTGGCACCTAGAGACATCTTGTATAATCCTACACCTCGGTGTAGGGACCCTCTACAATAGATTATCTCAGTTTTTCCTTCTCCAATCGGTGCTCTCGCTGCCCTATTGTTTGTAAATGTGTGAAATAGTGTTGTTTGAGCCAATGTAAGGTTGTTAAACGGTATATTTTACAAACAGTGGGTCGTGACACCAAACCGATTATCGACATGTCTGGGTGGCCAGGTGAACACTAAATGAGGTGTTATTTTGGTGTGCAACAATGTCATTACTTCTAGGCTACTTCATTCGGGCATAGTCCCTTAAGAGCCCTGAGACCAAAAAAATGGTTCAACTTCAACAGGTGACTACACGAACTTCGTGGCACCTAGAGACGTCTCGTTTGATCCTACACATTAGTGTAGGGACCCTCTACCATAGCATGTCTTAGTTTTTTCCTTCTCCAATCGGTGATCTCGTTGCCCTATTATTTGCAAACGTATGAAATAGTGCAATTTGAGCCAGTGTAAGGTTGTCAAACGCTATATTTTGCAAATGGTGGGTCGTGGCACTGAACCGACTATGCACACACGTAGGGATGGTCTTGTAAACACTTAGGGAGGCATCATTTTAGTTCTCTAAGCTCCAGTCCTTCTAGGCTACCTCCTCCGGAGCCAAGAACCCCCTCCATAGGTACATAAATCATTGTTAATTATTTCTCTTTTCTTGTAAAACAATGAAAGATTCTCTTAGCTTCGAGAATTTACAATTCTCTACTAACAGTGTCCACGTGAAGGTGGAAGCTTTTCTGGCACCACTAACCTACATATAAAAGTGTTAGTCAAAGAAATTTAAGTTTCAAATCAAAACCATACTAGATATATACAAAATACACAAATTTAATAAAATATATGAACTTAAATCTATTTAACTAACAAATATATATATATATATATATACAAAAGAAATTATATATACTTCATGGGCATTATAAATTCATTCCAATGAACCATCGGATCGTATCTACTGTTGAATAGCGGACAATATTATTGCTTCATGCTCGACTCTCGAACCTTCCAAAGAATCTTGTTATTAGGCCTTCCTTGATATCTATACAAATTGAATATTTGTCGCTAGAACTAGATGTGAATATAAGAGTATTTTCCTGTGTGTCTCAAAGTCTTCAAACACCCAAACAGAGGAGTTTTTTAATGGATACCATCGAAGCGAAGTTCCAATAACTACCACCGACCACCTTAGGTACTCAATATCTTTGCCATCTATAATAGGAGAAGTCAAATTCTTTCTTTCCTTAATGCAATGACATAAGAAATAGTCTTTTCCTTCTTTATTTTTTTTATCGCAATAAGACAAACACATGTCCTACAAAAAACAAAGGTTTCAACTCAAATTTAAATTATACATATTAAACTTTCAATGGACATAACTCAATACAAAAATTGTAAATAACCATAAATACCTTGTCGCACCAAAATCAAAATTTCACAAAGTCCTTGGATGTTCAACTTCATCTATAGAAACAAGTTGTAATGCTTATGGAGGTTGATAACTAAGAAGCGAGTTAGAGGTCTACAAATCCATCCATCTACCCATTCTTGTGAATCACACTCAAGCGTGACAAATTCGATTCAAGATGCACAAAAACATGTCAACTTTCTTTTCCATGCGGCCCACGACAGTAGTGTAAAGCTACAAAATGAGTGCATATCACTTTGGACCCCGTGTGGTGTCATACAATCCTCGTAGTTAGGAATTTTTTGTTCCTCTATCAACAAAAAAATATCTCGTGAACTATAAATTTTCTTGAGAACCTCAAGCCATGTTATCAATACATCATTCCACTATGCTCTTTGCATCTTTCAATTTAGCACCATCTTTGTACTTTAACTCTTCTCTTGCAAGATCTCTTTTCACACATGTCCCTACACCATCATGCTCTCATTTTCCATGTCCACCTCGATGAAACTCCAAATATGTTACACACATATCTTGAAGTGCATCTTGCTCATCCAATATAAAACATTCGTGCATTCTTAAAATAGACATGTAATTATCTATCTAACAATGCCTCTGCCTTATTATTTAAAAAATAATAATTAAAAAATATTTAAAATAAAATAAAATAAAAGGATTCAAATTAAAAGAAAACCCGTGAAAGCCCGTAAAGGGGCAGATTAGGGCAAAACCCTTCCCTCATTTTGAAAAACGAAGCTGCAATGTGTTGGGCGGCCGGTTTAGGGGCGCAAGGATCTGCACAAAATGAGTTTGTTGAAAAGGCCTTAGAAACTTTCAAGCAAATGCAGTTGATACGTGTAAAGCCGAGACTCCACTGACCATTTTCATTCTCCCAAAGCCGCGCCACACACTGCGTGGGAAAATCGAGCATAATGGAAAGAGAGGGTTTGACAGGATGTTGTAATTCTGCAAATACCTTAGGGGACGTGGTTGCAGGTTTTGACTAGAGGAAAAAATGGGACAAATTTCTCTGGAAGGGCGTTTTTGTTTGTAACATACAAAAGACACGGTTTTCCTTGTTAAGGCAGTCACGCTATTTCACCATGCAACAAACAGGTATCCAACCTGATCAGTTTACATTTGCCAACGAATCCCGACTTGTGTCAAAAAAACATGCCCAGACCTGCGTGACTTCTTTCGGCTGGGCATAAAAGATAGAAAATTTTGTCAGATGTTGAAGTTGCAAACACCCTGGCAGATACATATGCAAAATGTGGAATCCTGCGAACTGTTTGTTAGAGTGCCTCAAATAAATGTTGTCTCATGGAATGCCATGATTGCAGGATATGCACAAATGGGTCGAGATTAGCAGGGGATGGTAGTGGCATTGTATAATTATTATTATCCATTTTTATTTAGTTTTAGCGTTGAACTATTTTGGAGTGTGTTTTTTTTTCCATATGTTTTAGCTACTGGTGCGGTGGCAGATGCATATGAGAAATGTGGACACAAACACCAGGCATGTGTACTATTTAACTAAATGTCTGATAGAAATGAGAGTCAAGCTTGTTGTGGAAATGCTGAAAACGTTTTAGATCTACTTCTTGGGGTTTTGGATGGATGTGTTGAAGTTTTTTTAAAAAGAAATATGGTCTCGTAAGGCGTGATATATAAGAATACATGCAAAAATGGATTTTGTTGAAAAGGTGTGTGATTTGTTTGACATAGAAAATGTGGTCTCTTGGATTGGGATGACTACTTGAAAACACAAAATGGTTCTTTTTGATGAGACATGGGTGCACAACGAATGGCTTGGTTTGCACGTGACTACCTGGCATCAGGTGGCAACAATGGTGGTCTCGACGGATCGCGAGTGTAAACTGCTTAGAGCCCCTTGTACCATTTCGCTCATCATTTCCAAGCATGGTTCTTCTTCCCTTACCTCTCATAATTCTCGTGTTTTAGTTCTCTTTTGCAACTAAATAGAATTTTAAATTATTAGGATTTTTAATACAGTTAAATGTCCCTTTAACTCGTTGCAAAACAATAAATTGTTGTGTCATAACTCACGAAGTCATTATAACTCATCTACTTTAAACCATGAACTATCACCCTCACTTCGAGATGATTTAGAAAACTCTTACCCATCTTGATCTCTCCAATATTGTTTTATCGACTCGACAAACTCACTTTCCGAAATAATGTTGACCATTTCCCTGTTTAAAAATTTAATTTTTTTGCATTTTTCAGAGACTCATTAAGTACCCTTCATAACTCTGGAAATGAGATGTGAAGTTTCATTCATGTACCTTGGTATATGAGGAGTCACCTTGACCTTTTGTTTGACCTGAAACAAACATATGACATCCTTTTGATGCTCTTATAGGAGCCATGTTACACTAGTTTATAGTAGTGATAGAAATTGTTAAATCTAGAAAGTTGGCTTTCGTTTTGAACCGCCATTTGAAACCTAGATGGAGAAATTTCTTCCCGTCTTCACAAACCTCTAGTGTTTATACTAGACAATTGCATGGAACATTCAGTATAGGAAAGAGCACTTTTCGAGATAGTTTGGCGAAGCCATTTTGTAGGCCTCTCGGTCGCAGTTTGACGAGGTCAAACTAGACCAATTTCATCTTGTCACTCCAGAAAACTTGTCGCCGTTTGAAAATGGTTCTCTAGTTCTCAGTCCCGTCGACTCTGATGAATTCTCCTTATATAAGGGAACTAGTAGGAGATGTCTCGTTGCGTGCTCCTCCATCGAATGCGTCAGTTATGGATGCGGTTTTCTGGCCCTCGAGCTAACTTTTGTCATTTTACAACTGGGTGAACTATGATCAGTTGCCTGAAAACTAGCCACCAAACGTAAACCGTTCACTTTTTCCCAATTCCATCAGTTGCTATGAATTCTTGGTATATCTGGGGACACATAGAAAGTTAATCGTGGTGTGTGTTCTCATCGGAAGATAACTTTTGGAAGCGGTTTCTTAGCCTTGAGCCTATTTTGAACATTTTGTAACTAGTGAGAAAATGTAAAAATAGAAAGCTGCGGGACCCTCGTAGGGTTTCCAAATCACCCTAAAACTTTTAACACATGTAAATAATTGTTTAAAACACTATAATGTAACTTGTTGTGTGCATTAGAACTTTTGACAAAACGGTGTTTTCTCTCTCTACCCTTCTCTTTCTCTCTCCTGGGTTACAAAAAGAAGCAAAATGAAATGTAATGAATACATGTCTCTAAACCCTTTTATTTCGATTGCAAATTGTAATTTTTATCTTATGTAAATGGGAAACTAAAAAATGATAATTATGATTGATTAGGGTGGATGCCATGCCAATGATTTATCACTGATATATCTTGCTCATGGGTTTTGCAGGATGAAAGAATGATGATGTAAAGGCGTTGAGTAATTCATTGTTTATTTTTGGTATTATATTGAAAGAATTATTATTGAAATTGGTAGTATGTAAAAGTTGCTAGATTAATAAGTGCTTGAGAAATTTGTATTTCTTTCATGGATGTTATTTTGATCCCAAAACTGTTATGGTAAAAGTGGAATACAATTGTCAAAAGGAATTGAAATTTATACCTTGTAGTGAACTTTCATTGTGCTATTATTGGTTTAATAATTGGTGTTGTGTTTCTTACCTTGAAAATGTAATAAAGGAACCTAACCACAACAGTTAACCCTAGTTCAAAATTTGTATATATAACTAACCTGCAGATGTTAATCCCTTAGCGTAGAAAACTATGACCTTCAAACGAACCTTTACACTCGATGGAACATCCTAGTGTTAGGCAAATACGATCCCAAGAAAGGGGTTTATCATCCTAGTAGGTACGTTTAGTGACATCGACATAAACTAGACATATAGGAGCAACACAATCAAATAAATCTTCTGCATCGAATGAATTTCTTGTGGGATCCAGATGACATCATGGAGCTAGTGGAATAGTGGTTCTATCACTTAAAATTTTGGTAAGGAATAGATCCTCTTAGCTATATGTACTATCTTTGGCTAGTGACAATAGAGTGCTTGATTTGTTACGGAGGGTTTATAGAGTGAATATGTTTTGAATCTTATTCTAATCTATAATGGAGCGTAAAGCCCTAAGTGAAAAATTGGAATGGAACTAAACCCTAGTGGATTAGGATGTTAACTTGTGGGTAGAAAACTATAATTTAACTCCTTGCATATGAAATTGAGTTGAAAGATGTTGATTCTAGAGAACCTTAGAAATTGTAATCTTGTCCCATAATCCCTTGTTATGTCATTTTGTGGCATTAAGGAATAAGGAATATTTCTTATGCGGAATCATGTAATGCAAAGATATGGGATCTTCGTGAACATAGATCACTTGTGTTCATGTGTAGTTTATAATGCTCCTAACCATGTACTTCCTTAAGATGTCAGACAAGTGCTTTCGTAACTCTTTTGTTTTGAGACGATGCTAAGAATGAGACCATAGTGCGATGTAAGAGCATGTCATATAAGATGAAAATGAGATTGGAGATTAGGATTAAGGTCACTCTTGGAGTCCTTATAACTTAATTAAACATTTTCATGCATTGCAAAGAATATAAATTGCCTTGGTGTGACCAAACTTTGAGAAAACAAAAGATATATAAATATAAATGGAATTCCATAAGTTATTGAACTTTAACAACTATGGTAGCGAAATAACTATTCCGTGATCGATGGATGTTCTTGGGGAAAAAGCTATCTCAAATCTATGTCTTCCTTAATCCCAAGATTTCACCTTGACATCACGTTAGATTCACTTGTGTAGCAAGGGTAAATTTTAAACATTAAATAAACGTTTGAGAAGCATATTCTTAACATAAGAACAAGATAATTAAGTATTGTATATGTGATTTGAATTGTGCCAAATAAGCAAGTAAGTTATGGAAATTTATGCGATGCATAAAGGAAGCCAACCTAAATTGGTCGAACTATAAATTAAAAGTGGAATGAACTTAAGATCTTGTAGATGGAAAAAGGAGAAAACGATCCTTGCACAATAATGTTCTTAGAATGTTAATCGTAACTAAGATGCAATTAAAGAAATGATGTGTTGTGGGTTCGCCATTCCTGAAGTCATGTTTCTTGTGGTTGGGTCATTGTTGGTATTCGTTCATTGTAAGAAGTGTGGCATCGACATGCCTATGTTGTTTTCTTGAGTCTATGTGAGTCGATGACTTATTTGATTGTTATATGCGATCAAGTTTCATGTACTTGGAGCCCTTGTTACATTGTGTGTAACGTGCATTGTAAGTCAAAAAAAAAAAAAAAAAATCCCGGTATTTTACTTGTTGACATTTTGTGTGTAAAACATGGGCACTACACCATATATATATGTTGTTTGAAGTGAATGTCCCTATCTAGACAAGTTTCCATAAAATAATTCTAAACACCCTTGCACAAAGTCTACTTTGAATGAGTGGACGATCATCAATGATATAAAAGTGGTACTCTCTTAAAAAAATTGATCATTCTTTGTCTTATCGGAGAATGTATAAATGTTATATGTACAAAAATGGCAACTTTGCTTTGAGTTGTAATATTATGATTGAACCTCAATTTGTGGTTGCATGTGTAATTCTTTGCAAAATCAACCACACAAACAATAGTACAATAGGAAATGTGTCCTTGCATATCTTGAATTGTTCATCAAACCATCGAGCTTTGTGTGTATGCCGATATTGCCAAGCATACTCATAAACAATTTCATCCTTAATTTTTCTCATAAATTGAAAAATAGGCATATGTTCTAACTAGCTCACACCGTTTAATTTTCCATCTTTCAAATGGTATGCAAGATTTATATATATCAAACTCAATTAAATTATGTCCTAATGCACCTTGATTTACTCATGGATGCAAATTTCTAATTTAGGTAATCCATCGCATGTACCACAACTTCCATCTAAATAATCCCGATTATAAAAAAATTTTCCAACTTCTTTTTCAAAAATATTATAGGAATGAAATCCTAGAATATATTAGTGGAACTTGAACACCGCATTCTAATAACATAGATTCGAATGAGAATTAGAATGAACACGTAAAAATTTAACATAATGCATTGCAAATTCAACATGTTGCCTATAACAAGTGGTTCGATGGTTGATTTTCACATAGAATGGTTTCAACATTTCAAAAAAGCATTGACTAATTTTAATTTTCATATGCTCTTGTTCAAACTTTACAAAAAATTGGGTTTGAGTCATATCTAAGAAATGCTTTGGATGTGGTTCACGATTAATAGAACCAACTCTATGTTTTACAACATCTCTTGTATTAGGTGAAACTCTAGTGTTATCATGCAAAAATTGAATAACAACTTCTCTTATAGCATCAAACTATCTTTGTCCTTATGCGGTGCTCTAATGAAAATGCCCAAAAATGGTGTTATTGAGTGATTGAAGGATATTACATCTTTCAATTCCTTTCATTAGAGTTTTTCGATTAACTTAACATTCGACTTGTTTATGTAATCAAATTTTATTTTTATTGATTCACTTATAACACTAAATAGCAAGTACACAATGCACAATATTACTATCCCTAGTGCGTCTCTTAACACCATAGTGTGATATGCATCATGAAGGTTTTAACAATTGTAGAGGTTTGACCACGTTATATTAGATGTTGTCGATCCTAAGGTGTTTAATGTAGGTCTCATTTTAATCAATTTCATCAAACTAACCAACAATCTGACATTTTTGGGAATCATTTAAAATTTCAAAATGATTATCCCAAATTTCGGTGGCTTTTCTTATGATTTTTCATTGGAAAGTTTTTCCTTCATTGGTTCCAAATGTTTTCATCAATTTAATAAAATAATTAGGTTTCTTACTAAAAATCCTAGGAGGTGTTTTTGTCAAATTTTGCTTGTCTACAATTTCAACATGAATTTCCTTATTCACATTTTCATTGTCTCCTTGAATTTCAACATTTGCTACATGATGAGTATTTAATTCTTCTTCAACATTGACTAGTAAAAACATATTCATCACAACCCATCTAGTTTACCCTAGCAGTGGGGAATGTGGGCTATATGTGGGAGGTCTCGATTCCATTCCCCAAAAAATGTTGGCCACCTCTATAGCTTGTCGTTGCTCGCTTGAAACTTTCAAAATGGGTCAGTCATATCTAAGCTTCGGTGGTGGAGGTGGTCTCTCGACATGGAGACAAGCCGGTTGGGTGTTGTACAACACGGGGGTCGGGAAACTCGAGCACGATCATCCAAAATGTGTTCAATGTGACGAGGCATGTCTAGAATTGTGGCACAAAAGTTATCCCAAAAACCACTTTTGGCCAATGGGGTGGGAGTGGTGCGGTCAAGTCACATGGTTTTGTGTTTTCCCACCCAGGTTCAAATCCCCCCAAGGCACGATCCTCCTTGGAGAGTGGTTCGCCGCTAACTTGCGGCATCTCTTGCTCATGTTGACATTGGTGGTTCCTCCTCTCACTTACTGACACTAGTGGTGCTCCGCTCTCTGCCGATGCTCCTCTTGTTGCTTTATGTTGATGGCTGCTCCACACTCTCTGATGCTCCTCTCACTGCTAATTGTCTAGATATTTGGCTGCTCCGCTTAGTTTTTGACATGGTTTCTCTTCTCATTTTTAATCAATTTCATGGTTATTCCTCATCTTCTTTGGCCGTGGTTTCCTCACGCCAAAATGGCTGCTCCTCTCACTTCTCTCGGTGATTATTGTCTCATGGTTGTTGCAGGCCGTTGTTGTTGGTCACCGCATCTTCACTTTGTTTCAAGATTTCTTCAATTGGGTTCCTAATGGTGGTCCCCTTCATTGAAACCCTAGAGTTGTGGATCCTCTCAAAAAAATCCTCAATTATACAAGGATGTGGATCTTTTCAAAAACCCTCGCCTTACCCCTAATTCCAAAAAAAAAACATATTCAACATCATGAGTATTTAATTCAACTTCAACATTGACGGTAAAAACATTGCTTAGTTCCTCATTGCTTCATAGTAGGGGTTGAAGATGAACCTCTTCTTGATTCACGAATATTCCGCATTCGCTCAACATTTTGAAATATGTTTGTCTCTAATTCATTTGGTGTTTTTTTACTTAATGACTTCCTTTTTTGACTTTGTTTCTTGTCTCCCATGATGTTTTGCTTCCAGGTGATAAGAAAAACATGTAGAAAACAACATAATTTCATAGCAATTCATATGGTAAAGTCAAATAGTAAAAATCACATGGTAATTAGAACATTGGGATGTGTGTAAATATGATTTAAGAACCACGATCACACTTTATAAATCGTGCTCACGGTTTATAAAGTGTGATCGCGGTTCTTGTTATAAAACCCATGATCACGGTTTATAAACCACGATCGCAGTTCTATCTGTATCATCAAATCCGACCCTAAGGCTTAGGAAATCTTTGTTTTTCCCCAACCAAAGCTATGGAAGGTCATTATGAAGTGTAAAAGGTCAAAAAACTTCAAATTTGTTCTTCCACGAGACTTGAACCATGCTGAAAAACTGAAAAATTTCATAAAAATGGTGTCATCACGTAGGGGAGACTGTTAGCTTCATAGAAATATTGATTTTAAAGTGAATAGAATAAGATAAATATCATTTTATAATTTTTTACTAACAATAGGTCTTTAAGATATTTTTTTCCCACGAATGTTCATGTCTACATTTAAGAACATAAATTTTGTTTCACTTATCAAAATGTGATAAAACTTATACCATCCCAAGCGTGGAGAAATTCTATACACGTTAAAAATATATATGTTTGATTTCGATATTTTTTGATATAGTTATGGTGGAAAAAATGGAAAGCGCTCATTTTTCTAAATCTTTTTCAACCACTTTCACATAAAAAAATCATAAAAAAATATATTGCTCTAAAAAATACAAAATAAAATCCATCCCAAGATAGAAAACTACATCTAAATTTTCACCAAATGAAAAAAAAAAAAACAAGATTTGGTCATCCAAATCGTGGGCAAATGGACTACAATCTTATAGGTTTTTTCAAAAAAAAAAAAAACCCAAGTCATATAATTTTAAGTTTTTAATATAGCTAAACTTGTCCATTTTAAAAAAAAAATAGTATTTTAGAAACTAGATTCTGGATGCTACGATTCATATTTATATAAATTTTTCTAATTTTGAGTGCGCGTATTGTTAATAATCCCTACAAGTTGAGATTTCACTATTTTTTGCAATATGACGTCCACTTATGACCCCTTTTTTGTCCACCAACTTGCTGCACTTACCCTTTGTTGTTCCAATATGTTGTTTTCTGATGTTTGATGCCCTTCCCATCTATGTCACGACCATGCGGCAATCAAAAATGCTTTGATGTATGATCTTGACAAAGATGAATGCTGAAAAGGCCTCTTATATGAGGAATGAGCATCTTGGAATGACATGATTAGTTTTTTATGCCCATGTGTTGTCCAATTTGCCACTAAAAACAAGTAACCTAAAAGCTTCATATACCTTTCTCTAGTGATGACCAAAAATGGTCAACAAGTAGATTTCCATGGGCCAAATACTATGGATGAGGATTTTTAAAAGAAATGAAGTAGGATAAAAAACTACGGATAATTTGTTTCTAAAAAGGATTAAGACTCCAATGATTAGACCAAATAAGTAGCCAACAAAACAATTCAAGAATAACTTTAGCAAGTTCAAAAATAATATGTAACACTTGGAAATAAAGGAACCGAGCAAGCGGAAAGTGTGGTAATGGTCAAAATAGGGGTACAATAGAGAAGTTTCCATGGAGGAAAGGGCTAGTCACATGATGTTATAAGTGTGGTGGGATCATTATGACATCAATTGTCCCCACAGAAACACTATTAGAGGACACCCTTCATAATATTATAGTCATGAACACATACATGCTACAATTGAAAATGCCAAGATGACTTTCAAACCATTCCAAAGTAGAAGTGTCCGTAAACTTTTTGGTATTTCTATTTATGTTATAATTGATATTGGAGATACTAAACACTTTTTTTGCACCTAAGTTATTAAACAAAATTTCTATACAAGCTAGTTATATAGATAAAACTTGGACAGGTTTAGTATGGAAATCGGATGGAAAAGAGAGTAGATTAATGTATATTCATAAGCGAATTAGAACCACTAGGTTTTATAATTGAGGTGAACTTATATGGTGTACCCTTGTGTTCATATGATGTTATTTTAGGGGTGAATTTGTTATGCCAACATTGTTGTTAAGGTGGAATGTTTATAGAAATGTCATGACATGCCAAAAATATATTGATAAATATCAAAGTTTCCAAGGGATTCAAAAGCCCATGAAGTTAAGGCAAATTTCAGCCATTTGATTTCACTTTTTTGTGAATTTGCTATTTTATTCCCTTTTAAGATTTTTGAATGTTTATAATTAACATATATAAAAGGATGAAATAATGTAAGAACTAGATATTCGATTTAATTAACTTCCAACATTAATTGTAAAAATTAGAATAACTCTTTTTAAAGTGACTATTGATCTAGCAATTATAAAAACACAAGGAAAATTACATTTAGCTGATTCTATATGGATCTGGGAGATTTTGAGTGATCGGATTGTAGGAATAGGTTGATCTCGAGATTAAAAATGTTTCATTACATAAATTGGTACTGAACCTAAATGCGATCAAAACTATACTGACCGGGTTGAAAACGTCACGTATGGTATTAGACCTACTTGGAATCTAGATCTACAACTTCTTGAGTGCTTTGGTTACCTAAAAATAAGTTTTTATTCAGTCTTCTTCACTCACCTCTAGAATGGATATGTACACTGTACTCAAACCATATAACCCTTATATTGTAAGGAGTTCTTGTAAAACAAAGTTAGGTGGGTTTTGGGCACCCATATGCACTTATCAACATTGCCACTACTTTTAAAAGGGCTCAAACCACACGTCATTCTCCTAACATGTGATATCTACCGTAGTGCAATCAAAAATTGACAACCATGATTTTGAAATGTTTTGTTTGAGTTTCACACTTACTTAAATACTTGGGAAGGGTCACTTTTCTTGCTTGTCGAAAGAAGATGGAGAATCCTAGACCTGGAAGGATACTTTAGACCTATATAGGGTGTTTCCTAATGGATGTGCATGAGTTATTTCATAGTTTAAGCAGTGTGAAGTTCTTTTTTGCTTTCTTTTACATGAGGAGTTCTTAAAGTTTCAGGTTCCTAAATGAGGTAATATTTACTTTCTTATACATGCTTCTGAAGGTTATTATGTCATGAAATGCCAACCAAGGGGATATATTTACTCATAAGAATGTGATAGAGTCATAAAAATTATCCCAAAGCATGTTGGTCAAAACCATACAGTAGGGTCGGCTTGTAGATTTGTACAAATCAACAACTGGTGGTTTTGACCGAGAGGAAAAAACATGTTTTGACTTTATGGGTCGGAGGATGAATGTTTCTAGGTGTGTTTTATGCAGTTAAACTTCAAAAAATGACAACATAGAGGTGTGTAAAGATAAACAACTAATAAAATGACTATCATGGCGTGCTAAGAAAGAGTGAGGAAAGTGCATATATATATATATACAAGTGTGCAATGTCAAGAGTAGCAATGTCAAAAGGTATATTGTCAAATTTGAGTGTCTACACTATGTAGTTAAAGAAGGCACAAAGGAAGGGTATTATGATGTACATGTAGTTCATATTGACAACATGGGTGAGGAAAAAGAGCCTACATTGGAGGACTTCCCTTTTCTTTAGTATTTTAGTGATATATTTATAGAAGAGTTGTCGGGGCTTCCTCTACATAGAGAATTTGATTTCTGTATAGACATAATTCTAAGGTATGAGCCCAAATAAAAGTACCTTATCAAATGGCCATAATATATTTATTTAAATTAAATGCATAGTTACAAGAGATGTTATCTAAGGAATTAATCCATCCTAGTATCTTGTTGTGGGGAGCACTAGTTATTTTTGTGAAAAAGAAGGATGTAACCCTTAGAATTTGTATTGATTACAAAATGTTGAATAAGGAAACAATTAAGAATATGTATCCTTTACCATGCATTGATGATCTTTTTGATCAAATGTAAGGAGCTACAATATTTTCAAAGATTGATTTGAGATCTGGGTACCATTAATTAAGGATTAAGGAAAGTGACATACCTAAGGCAACTTCTCACACTAGGTATGTCCATTATGAATTCAAAATTCTTCCTTTTGGACTCACAAAACACACCATCAAATTTTATGAATAAATAATTAATAATGTGTTTAGGGAATACTTAAATGGGTTTTTTCTCATATTTCTAGATGATATATTGATCTATTCATGAATAGAGCTAGGGGTTTGATTCAGACATGGCGATAGCAAGAGGAGATGCGGGAGGACCACCGGCTTAAAGGCCAAAGATCCCAGGCGAGGTGACGTTAGCGTGTAGAGGTGGGATTCAATCCTTTCTGGTTGTTTTTGATTGAATTTGTAGGAAAAAAATGAAATAAAATGTGGAAATTAAAAATGCAGATTGTAGTTAAAAATGGAAGAATTTGGGTATGGGGTGGGTGCAATGTAGATTAATTAGGTTGTAAAATGGAAATGGGTGGGGTTGGGTGGTTTTTGGGTAGGTTTTAGGCATGTTTTTAAATTTTTAGAAAATTGGGGGTGTGGGGGTTCGGCTTTGACCGATGTCGATCAAGTCACGGCCAACGTCATGCAGCATCCCGACATCGGTGGGAAAATAGTCGACTAACATCGGCTCAAGTTGATTGTTATCGGTCAATGTGACCAACATCGATCACTATGAAAAGTGACCTAGTCTAAATAGGTTAAGTTGAGAAGGCCAAAATGGGGTAAAAAAATGAAATTGGAGGGTAGATAGGTAGTGAATGAGGGAAATAGAGAGGGATGAGGGAGAGAAGCAGGTGGGTGAGGGTAAATATAGGTAAACATAGGCGGGTAATAGATGAAGATTAGGTCACAGTGATGGAATGGGTATGGGAACTTGGTAAGCTAAATTAGAATAAATGATAGGCCAAGGAAGTAGTTAGGAAATAGATAGGTGGGGTAATTAGGTTGTAAAGAAATGGGAAAAGTAGTTTAGTCCTTGACATTGTTGAGTGGTATGGATGTAGGCATGACATCAATTGACAATGCGGGACCATGTCCCATTGTTATTAGGAAGATGCATCCCAACATTATTAAGGACGAGTGGACACATATGCAAGATGTTGGATTGGTGGGCATTAGGTGCTATAGGTGGATCTGATGGGATCATAGTCTCATGGTCGCACTCATCGATAGATGGGATGTAGCAACCAATACATTTCATCTACCCATTGATGAGATGACCATCACGTTGGAGGACATATATAGGATTCTACGGCTGCCTATTATTGGTGAGCCAGTATATTCGGTATCAGCAGATGGAGCCTTTGAGGCAATGATTGAGGTATTTGGGGATATGGTGAGTGACTTGATAGAGCATAGTGTCAGTCTTGTTTATGGGGATTTGTATGTTGCACACCCACAGGAGACGCGGTTAGCAGTGTTGATGATGGTGGCGGTGGGGTGCTATGCACTTCCTAATTCAGAGGGTGGTCGGTTTCCCAGGGCTAATGGGAGTATTAGCAGGATATGATCGAGGATCGGGTCTTCTTTGCATGGGCACCTGCATATTTAGTGCAGCTATATAAGGAGTTGTGGGCCTACTAGAGGATACGATGCTATGGCATCTATTGTACATTCTACTGCACTACTGAGCATACAAGAATATTCTTGTAGTGCGGCCACGAGGACTACCAGTACCTGCAGTTGGCATCATGGAGGACAGAGGGCGGTTACGGGAGGTGGGTGGTCATAGAGGTTATCATCAAGTAGAAGAGGCATCTCATGACATAGTATACTATAGGTGGGAGTTAGGCGGCCTATATGCGATGGCACATAGTCCTGCAGCCCTATGTCACTTTTCCAACTTTTAGAGGGATGGCACAGGAGCTACAGGAGTTACAGTTAGTACGGTGGATATAGGGTAGATGTGCTTTAGCAAGCACGAGATGATCCCAATCGACATATTCGAGATGCTTAGTTCATATTTTGGAAAGATGTGTCATCACCCTTCCCACATTACCGCAGAGATGATGTGGAGAGACCTTTGTCTCCACCCCGGCCCACAGACCCCATAAGATAGGAGGAGGTACTAGTGGATATGATATTGGATGATGCAAGGACCATTGTGGCATACAAACAGTGGTGGTGGCGGCGAGTTATAGGTAAGACCACCATGGCCAAGTCGGCCAGAGACTTAGCCATAGTGATCGTTCGAGAGGATGCACTATAGAGACATGTGACCGCACCGGGAGTTCATTTGACAACAACACAAGTAGTTACTTTGATAGGGCAGGTGACTACATTATACGGTCAACTAATTGTTGCCCATACATAGGCAAATGCATGTACGAGATCTTGCAGGGGATTATGCACATGCGGTAGTGCTACTACAGGTATAAGTTACTAGTTTACAGGACAATTGGCGATCGCAGCACAAGTTATGTCCTTACAGGCCCATGTAGTTGCACATGTACCTATATAGGTAATGAGATAGGATCCAATAAATGCAGTACCAGCACCATGACATGGTCCTCTATTGGTAGGGAAGAGTTCACAGTGGCGATTAGGTCGATGGGACTACCCCATACCGTATATACTGACGAGGTTCGGGAATCCCCGAATGAGGCCCATTATTACCAGGACCATCTAACCACTACATTCATTGATGTTCCCTCATATGTCGAGCACAGGGCCCAACAGGCATTTAGTGAGAGGACCAGTCCAGACTCATAAATCGGGTAGCATAGGGGTCATTCGCCCCAAAGATAAGGTCGGGGAAGCTTACCATCTCTCGTAGATTGTGCCTAGTAGAGGGTGGAGAAATTTTGATAGGGTGATTGACAAGGAGGGAGGAGGAGACAGGTGAGAGTGGAGAGGAGGGCCTCAGGTGGGGCTGAGATATTTATGAGATTATATTATGATTTTGATTTTGATATATATATTGGCTGCGTGCATGTCGAAGATTTTGTGAGATTGTATATGAGAGTTTTGAGACACTTGTATCCCTGTGTACATATGTATTGATACATAGACATTCCTCTTTATATAGTTGATGATTATTATTGGATGGATGATGTACTCTTTTTAATTTCCATTGTTATTGTGTACCATGGGAACTAGGTGAGTTAGGCATGATTGAGTCGAGGTCTTTTAGGCATGGAGTTAGGTATAGGCATGGTTTGGTCAGGTATAGGCATGGTGGAGTCAGGTATAGGTATGGTGGAGTCAGGTATAGGCATGGTGGAGTCAGGTATAGGTATGGTTTTGTCAAGTATAGGCATGGTGGAATCTAGGTAATTTCCAAGTTACTGATCTTATGGAAATAATGTATTATATGTATGTTGTGGTTAAATTTCCAAGTAATTAATATCATGGAAATATGAAATGATTTAAGTAGAATATGGTCGTGGTGATAAAATGGTAGGTATGTATGTTTTTATGATATATTAATTTCCAAGTTTTTGTGTAAATGAAAACTAAGGTAGAATGTGAACATAAAGGGGGAAAATTGGTTAGGGGTAAAAGTGGCCAAGCTAACCTCCAAGGGCCCCATGCCCTTGGAGTGCTACTTATTTAGCCCGGTAAAAAGGGGCCTTAGGCTGATGTAGTTCTCCCATAAACTAGGGAAGAATATGATAAGGGAGATGAATGGGTCGATAGGTTTTAGGCATGATTGAGTCGAGGTCATTTAGGCATGGTTGAGTTTATATTGAATAGGCATGGGTGAGTTTAGGTAATCTAGGCATGGTTGAGTTTAGGTTGAATAGGCATGGGTGATTTTGGTGGGAGAGGAATTCCCAGAATGTAGGTGTCGAAGGTCTGTCCTGTGTAGCAGAATCAATAAGTAAGAAAAGAGGTAAATGGTAAGAGGAGAAAAAAAAGCCACCTAATTGGTAAGAACCATGATGAGTCTATCATACCAAAGATTGGCTTATGAATGTAAGACCCTAAAGGCATTGCATGATTGACTATTATAAAGGTGAATAAAGTCACATGACCATGAAATGTCACATTTCCTGACGGCATGTCCCTTGAGTAGGTAGAAGATTAGAAACGAAAGACAATGAGGTGAAAGGGATTGTTATAATGTAATCTTGGTGTGAGATAGTATGCCTCTTCTACAAGATACCCAAGACTAGAATAGGCAAGTCCATGACGAAAAATTTATCTTTTTCTTTTTGCTTTTGTTTTATAGATTGATCGATGTGGAAGCTTTAGAATATTTTTATTTTATTTTTGCAGAAATAGTCTTCTTTTGTGATAGACTATATATGATAGGGCTATATTTTTATAGCTCTCCTTCAAGGGAACATTCTATTTATAGCAGCAAGATGGAAAGAGAGATTTCATTTTGGAGGGATTCATCTATTTACAAGAAGTTTGACTCAAGGATTTGAATTTGAAAATCCCATATATTACTTTTGAATTATTTTTGGACTTTTAGGTCATGGACAAGACTATAGAGGAGTATAGGCTTCCTTTATGAAGGCAAAACCATAACACACAAAGGGTAACTATGCAAGAGGTGTTTTAAGTGATGAATAACCATGGGATTCCATCCTAAAAGGATGAAAAGTATCCATGAGAATCATGCCATGAGTAGAGCCATGGTACTCATATTGAAGATAAGGTTGAAAGGTGATGGGTAATCACATGATTCTTGTTTATTCGTTGATCCTTAAAATAGGTAAGTGGAAGGTGAATGTTGCTCAAGGGACAGTGTTTAATAGACAAAAGGTGATATAGGACTTGATTCAACAATAGAATGGTTAAAGATGCAAGGCATTGAGGGGCTCAGGTTTGGGTTTACCTTTGAGTGAAGATAAATGATAAACACCCAATCCATAGGCATGAGTAACGATATAGGGTCCAAGACAATTAGGAGCGAACTTGCCCCATTTACTTTTCTTCACTTTTGTTACATGTTGATTTTCCTTTAGGACGAGGTCACCGACCTTTAAGGTTTATTCTTGGACATGTTTATCGTAGGCACGTTTAATAAATTTTTGGTAGATTTGAAGGTGATCAAGATCATTTAGACACCATTCTTCTAATAACTTGAGCTGTGCCAAATGGTCCTAGAAAAAATCATCATCGTTGAGCACAGCTTTAAGCGAGATCCAAAGAGATGGAATTTGGACTTCAAGGGCAAACACCCTCTATACCATAGACCAAAGAGAAAGGTGTGGCAGCAAAGAGGTGCGAATACTACTGCGATAAGACCATAAGGCAAAAGGAATGTGCATGTGTCAATCCTTACCAGTATATGCGTCAACCACTTTCATAAGAATTTTGTTTAGGGTTTTGTTAATCGATTCATCTTGGCCATTTTTTGAGGATAATAAGGTGAATAGAAACTAAGTTGAATATTGAAGGCATCACATAGTTTCTATAGGGTTTTGTTTTTAATTGTTTTCCATTATCATGATGAAAGTCGCTAAATAGGTATAGGACGAGGATGTGTGGTGTAGGATGTATGAGGAATAGGGTCCTCATCTAAAAGATCATCGTCATCAAATTTTTCTTTGAGAGGACATAGTTGGAGAAGAATACTCTTAAGAGCCTTATAGTTTTCCACATCATGCCTTGGCACACAATGGTAAGCACAATTTTTGGTATCATTAAACACTTCTAGTTTAGGTTTGAGTGGGTCATAAGGTCTAAGCATTGGTAATGTGATGACAAAGGTTTCCAAAAGGTTAGTTAAGATGATGGCGTAAGACCCTGCCAATGGATCACAATGTGAAGTAAGTGTGGGTCTGGATGGAAGTGTGGGTGACTTTGGTGGGAGAGGCATCACTGGAGGTGGAATCGGAGGTTGAGTAAGTTTTACCACTTGTTTGGTAGATAGTATGGTTTTAAGTTTGGATTGCACCTTCTTGGGTAAAGATCTAGTAGGTGAACTAGTTGTTGAAGGTGGGGTAGGTTTAACTACCTCTTTAGAAGGTAGTGGTTTCTTGGGCTTTGGTTGCACTTTCTTGGGTAAAGGTGAACAAGAAGTGTGTGATGTAGAAGGGAAGGAAGATGGTGGAAGGGGATAGGTTAGCCAAGGCAATAATGGAGGTGCGGTGAAGGTTGTGGTAAGAGGAAATGTGGAAGATATTGGTTAAGGGGAAGGAAATGGTGTGGGTAATGATGAGGATACTAGAAGTGGTGTAGGTATCGAGGTAGAAAGGATGTAGGTGACGTCAAAGGCGTAAGCTATGTAGGTAATTTGGGTGTAATAAGAGGATCATGATGAGGTGGGTTGTTGTGTTTTTTATTTACTCTGGTAGGAGGCTATTTGGCCAAGGTTGATGGGTGGGGACCTAGGATAGATGAAAGTGGTGAAGGTGATAGAGGGGTAGTGGGCGAAGCTGGTGTATATGGCCTAAGGGGTTGGGTCTTCTTCTTAGGTGGGGAATAGTCTTTGCGATGGCTTGTGAGGACGTGGCTAAATCTAGTTTGACAGAGGATGGACTAGACTTGATGTCGGCATGACTCCTAATGTGGTAATGGGTTTGGATGCGGAGGAAGGTATAGGTGCAGGTAAGGTTTTAGGCATAGGAAAAAGTTCGGTTGTTGGTAAAGGTTTAGGTGTGGGTGAGGGTGATGAAGAAGGGGCCACTACAACTAGCATGGGCATGGTGGGTTTGGTTGTTTGAAACACCTTTGGATAGATCGTGGAAGTATCAATAGACAACATCTACATTTGAGTTGAGATATGTAGTTGAAGACATCCCCAAAGCATGGAATTGTCAACATAATCCAAGTGGTCGGCCAAACGTGAGAATGGCACCAATGTAGGGGGTGATGTTGATTTGGTAGTAATCCTATAAATAATGTCTGTGAGATGGAGAAATGGTTGGCTTCAAACTCTGTGGGTAAAAGAGATGAGAGAAAATCAACATGATCCTTGAAAGCCAATGGAGAATTGTCACCAATAGGAAGGGACATGATGCTAATGGATCCCCTATGGGTAGGGGAGATAGCAAGTTGGGTGAGTTAAGTTCATCTTTTGGTGAAGAAGAAGGTAAGCATGACTCTCCCATGGGTAGAAGATTAAGTACTGTGGGTTGTTCATCAGGTTGAGAGGTGAGTGGGGAAACTTTATCGACAGATATGGTGGAATCCTTTGTGGGTGAAGGAGAAGATAAGAGAGACTCCTCTATGGGTAAAGGAGTAGATGAAATAGGTCCCTCCGAAATGAAGGAGCTCATGCTAGAATCTCCTCGATGGATGGAGTAGGAAGAAATTGAGCAAGAAGAGTTGCTGTGATGTTGAAAACATCATGAACCTCACGAACGTTATTGTCATTAGTTGAGGTTTCACCAGTTTTTTTAGATGATGGGATGTGATTTGGGAACGACTTCTTAAAGATGTGAAGGTTCTGATTAGTTGGTGCATTAGGATTATCCAAGATGAGATCTCCATTATCTAACATTTCTTGGACGATGTTTTTAAAAGTTATACAATTACCATCGCTATGACCTCTAATGTGATGATAGTTACAATAATCATTTTCTTTGTACCATGTAGGCACAGGACGAGAGGGTCAAAACCAATATGTGGTTTGATGGGTGGAAGAGTGATTGCTCCATCTTTTAGAAGTTTTTCTAAAACTAAAGAGTAGGGTTCTCCTATGGGAGTATATTTTTGTTGCTCCCGCTTGAATTGAAAATCCTAAACAAGAGAAATATTGGAAGAAGGCTTTGATTGGTTGGATGGATGAGATGGGTTGGCTTTCAAAACTACTACGTTGGCATATCCTTTTTCTTTAGAATAATTATTTTTAGTTTGGAAGAAGAAGAGGTATCATTTGATTTAAACACAACATTCTTGTTATGCAATTATATCTTCTTCTCTTCAATGGCACAAATTTCAAGTTTCTAGGCCATGGTGAACGCCTCGTCAAACATGTAGAAGGTTTGAACTTGGAGATTTGGTGAGATGTGTCTAGTACAAGCTCTAGTGAATAACTCTATTAACTTAGTTTGAGGCAATTGGAATGTGAGTTGGTTGATCAGCCGCCAACGAGCAACAAAATCTGTGATAGATTCGTCTTCATATTGGCATGTCACATACAAGTTAGTCATGGTGACCTTCTTGACAATGTTGATAGAAAAGTGGTCTAGAAAATCCTGAGCTACCTGATTAAATGAAAAGATGGAATGCCTGGGTAGAGAATTATACCAATCTAAATTTGGTCTGCAAGGACATTGGGAATGTTCGCAAGAGAAAAGCGTCATCATGAGTGATCAGATAACACACATGTTTAAAAGACTGCAAGTGTTGTTGTGGGTCTTCTTTGTTGTTAAATCAGGTTGAATTTAGGCATTTCCCAATGGGAGGGTATGGATGAATCGGAATGGATGGGTGAATGGGCTCATTGAAAATCTCATCATATGTCGAGAGATGTTTGAGCTGGAGAGACAGATGCTTCTAATGTATGCATCTTGTCCATCATCATTTTGATAAGATCATTGGTAGGTTGTGATGACTAGGCACCCCCTACAGTATAAGGGGGTAGATGAGGTGGGTATGATGTAGGCGATCCTAGTATCTAGTGGTGTTGAGTATGAAAATTGTGAGGAAGGAATATAGGTCGGAATAGATGTAGATGGAAAGTATCTTGAATAAGTAGTAGATGAAATAGGGGTTGTTGGTGATAAGTGTAGGTAGGTGGAGTGGACGTAAATACTCTCGTAGTAATCGGAGGAAGAGACTATGGGATGGAGAGGATGATGTTTTGGAAGGGAGTGTGGATGCTAACACCAATGGTGGTTGAGATGCAATAGGTATATGAGAGGTGGCGGGTATAGATATACCTACACTCAAGGCGGTTAATAAAGGCATGGTTGACATCATAGGAGAGATAGACATCAAAGGCACGACATATGTCATAGGTGCAACAGATATTGATGATGTAGGGTCAAGATGGGAAACCACATGTGGTAAGGTGGAAGAGGGTAAGGCCAAGCTAGTAGTAGCTGATGCAGAAGTGGGTACGAGGGTAGGAGGAATGGACACATGCATGTCATATACAAGCTTCCCTAATGAATCACGGGTAGATGAATGAGCGAGATAGTACTGTAGAGTGGCGGGGTTGTGATCAAGGAGTCTCGCAAACTCCTCATCACTAGTGGGTATGGCAAGAACCTAATTGGGTTCCATAGGTGATGAGATCGAAGGGGGTAATGGGCTAGGTGGGATTGGTTGGTGGATAGCATGAAATGAGAGAGTGTTAGCTTGTTTACGAGTCAAAACCATATAACTCGACGATAGAATAGGTATCCGAGCTTCACTGATAATGCAGAAACATAGAAGAAATGGAGAAAAATAGGTTTAAAATGTGTGATTTGGTCATTGTTCTGATTGTAAAATCATAACACAAAGACTAACGTGGATTGGGTTAACCAATACCGTTATAAAGGGTAACTACCACGGTTAACTAGACCGATGTCGCTTTCATGGAGAAATGAAAGATTTGTAAATCGCACTAAATGAAGACGAAGTAGAAATGGACTCTAAAGGTGATATTAAGGACTTAGAGATATGATAAAGTGACAGAGGAGGTCACAAAAAGAAAATAAATATAGATTGAACATTATTTTGGTATAAATGACCAAAACAACATAAAACCGACAACGGTGAAATGATGAAATGAAACCGAGTGGTAGTCGCTAGACCGACACCGATTACTCAAAAATCTATGAGAAATGGAAAAAGTGATTTTTTTGTGATTTAGGTCAAATAAAAATACTAACTCGAGATTGAGTATTGAAATGATTACTCCTAGCACTCGAAATAGTCAAAATACACCAACTGTGATTGTGGAGTATGTAGGGAGAGAAAAAAATGAAGAAAATGAACTCACACCTCAAAACACAAATCAAGAAAATCTAGCAAACACAAAATCCTATGATGTAGATTTTATGTTGTGGCTTATGCCATTTACGACTAACTTGTGAATAGAATAGATTTTTTGGTTACCAAAGGTGCCCTATGGAAACTGACAACTATGGTTGGTTTCAGGTAAGTTTTGGCGTGGGGGATCCTTCTTTGATATGATAACGGCTAGAAAACTAGTTGGAGCCCACTGTCAATCCTCTGATCATGTGATCATTGATAGATTCTTCCAGAAAGATGTTGTTTAATAAATGTGTAGTTTATTTTCAATGATTTGGTATAAAGAGTGTGCAAAATGTGAACTACGGTTCAATTTTTCAACCATCAACTAGGCATGAATTCCAACATATAGGTTGCCCACAATTTAGATGAGCTAGAATGCAACATACAACAATGAGATGCAAATATTTTAAAACCAAATCCACAATGAAATTCAATGAGAGAAATAATGAATAGGCAAGATAGATAATCTCTATGGGAAGTTCAAATTTACATTGAGACCGATAGCCTAGATCATATATATAAGGGTTATCGATTAGATAAACATGGACTTATAATATTCCATGACAAAATAAATGTACCTAACCTCGATGGATTGATGACACTAGTATTGGAAAAGGCACATAATTCTCCTTAATCAGGTCACCTTGAAGTGACGAAGATGATGGCGAACTCAAACAATTATATTTTTGGAGATGGATTAAAAAAGATGTTGCAACTTTTATTTCTAGATGTTTAGAGTATCAATGAGTGAAAGCTAAACATGTGCATCCATCCACGTTGTTATACCCGCATGAACCTTTCAAATGAAAATGGCAAGTCATAAGTATGGATTTTGTTCAAGGACCTCCAATGTCTAAGAAAAACATGAGGTTATATTGGTGGTTGTGGATAAACTCACCAAAATATCCCATTTAATTTTGGGGAATTTGAAAGATGATTTGTCAGTTTTTGAATTGAGGTTTGTTCAGGATATTTTTTAGTTGCATGGAGTGCTTGAGAAGATTATCTCTAATAGATATACTCATATGATGTTAACTTTTTATAAAACCTTACACTCTGCCTTAGGAACCAAATTGAATTTCAATACTACTTGTAACTGGAGATAGAGTGTCAAACAAAAAGGGTGAACAAGGTTCTCGGAGATATGTTTTGCATGTATTGTATGCATCAAAAGTACAAATGAGAACATTACTTGTGATTGGTTGATTTTTCTTATAACTTATATCATTCAACATTGGGTACGGCCCCTTTTGAGGATCTATATAGAAAAAAATGTCGAACACCTATCGCTGGGATCGAATTGAGGATAGAGTTGTTATAGGTATTAACATGCTTAAGGATATAGAAGAGAAGGTAAAGTTTATTAGGAAGCATTCATTTGAGGTTGTAGACAACTAGAAGAGTTATGCATATAGGAAACAAATTCTAAGATAGTATATAGTAGGTGATAAATGTTTTTCATGTTCTATCAAGTTTGGAAAGTCTTCCAAACTATCACCTCATTACATGGGACCATTCCATTTTCTCGAAGTGGTTAACATGGTGGCATATAGAATTGCATTACCTCCATCTCTATCCCAGTTACACAATGTTTTTCATGTGTCTTAATTGAAAATATATCATTCAGATGTGTCTTATGTTATTGGTTGGTAATATCTACATGTATAGGATCTTAGAGTTCTTCCAAATCGAGCTCTACGAGGGCTTGAGGTTTGCAAGCTTTACTTGTGAAATAGGTAAGTCTCTCGATCCTAGTAGGACCAATATTCGTAAGAAAGTACTACCTGAGAGGACTACAATGAAGTCCACATAGCATACCCACATTTATTTCATTAGCTATTTTGCTTTAATAGAAGTAACAATCATTGGGATGATGCTTCCTCTTAGAGGGGAAGGATGTCACATCCCAAAATAATGCACTTATTATTATGAGACACTCTGATAACTGAGTGTGGTAGCCACCCTTGATACAACATATTATTACTGATTAGATTTGCTTGATTAACATTATGATATTTTTGGATTAAAACATTTATTTTCAGTAATTGATTAGACACTAGATGGATATTTAATATAAAATTATAGTTATTGATTACTATTAATAAAAATATGTTGCTTATGATTTATTTTAAACTTGATTAATTGTATTGGACATATAATGCACTAGGTATTTTTGTTTTTGCATTGCTAGTATTCTTATAATGCAAGAAAGGGTGTCATTGGGGAGAGAAGATAAGATGCAATAATGGGTATTGAAAGAAATAAACTATGTGTATAACAATGCTTGAAAAATAATTCAAACCATAAGTTGATCAATAGACACATTTGTTATGATTTAAGCCTTGTTATATCAAGTATCCCTTATGTGACACATATATTTTAGTTGTAATGAAAAAGGAAGTATTACACACTCTCGATTAGGAGAGGAGCACAATATTACATTTTGAGTTATTCAAATGGTACATATTCACTTTACAATAATGGATCAAACATGATAAGGTTTGACTATATTCATTTTCGTATAAAAATATTACTTTTGTTTTAAATGAAAATATAAAAGCTAGTTATTTAATATCAAATGATTTTAATTCATTTCACTTATATAGCATGATTTAACCCCTAATTATATTTATCTATATCATGTTCTTGTATTAGGAGAATCAAGCTACTCACTTAAGATCTCAATGATCCATTTCCCGTCAACTCACCGAGTTGCCACACAAACTCACCGAGTTGTCAATGATCAAATTATGATCATTAAATGAGCTATGTGTCACAAGGTTCACCATATTAATCAAGATCACTTTTAACACATTTTATAAAGGTTTCATAGTCACCAACTAAGCCATGAGATCTTGGATCTCTGTCAACCCCGAGAGCTCATGTAGGAGGGGTTCCACTAAACCCGAGGACCCGTGAATCCCAAGACCTCATGAATGATCAAAGTATTTGAGCACATGACCAGTTGAGAACCATGATCCATCATTTGACCACTTTCCTCTTCTCGGTTCATAAATCAAGCATTAGTTATTTTGTGTTTGTAAGTAGAAAAGAGTTTAGTGCCTTTTTCAAGGCAACATGTTATACCAAGGTCGCGAGTTATTAAGATCAAAATGAGTGAAATAACAATCAATGTGGATTTAGCTTAAGTTGAAATAAAATATGAGTTCTTTGAGATTGATCCCGACCCATAGGAAACTACAACTAGAACCTTTCATTGATCAATCGATCATGGGAATAAGTGAATCGATCATGTGAACTAGTGAACTAATCCTTGATACCATGATCCATAGGAGCATTGTCACTTGTGAACTAATCATTGATATTATCATGTGAATTTGTGACATGGAACTATGGAAATCTCAAACTAAACTTAAGATCACTTTAAAAAATAATTAATAAGAATTAATCATGCACAAGGTCGATCAAAGTCGTTAATAAGCTAAAATTAGTTGTGAACTAATATCGATCAATCATGAAGTTGATTAATAAATTACACAGAGTAAACTTGATTATGGGTGGTGAAAATAGAAAGGTACATATCTAAAATTAATAAATGGTGATCGATTTTGTGGGAAAAAATAGAAAATCGAGTTTATACTTAAAAGAAATTAGAATAGGATGCTTAGGTGAATAAAATTAGAAGAGCAGGGATTATTAACACATACATGAACATATCTCAGAGATCATAGGTAGAGATTTCAGAAGGGAGACACAAAATTTTCAAAGAGAGATCATGGTGACACAAAGACAGAGACAACGACAAAGGCAAAGATCATAGACGATCATAAAGATAAAGATCACAGAGATAATATATTTTGTGGAAAACACAGAGGATCACATAAAATGCACAAGTTCTCCTCTTTTAACTCCGATTTAATTAATATACTATATTTTATTGAATATTAGTAAAGTTTTGGAATTTGATTGATTAGATTAAAATATTTAGAGTTAATACAAAAAATTGATCACGTTAAAACTCAGACAAAAACTCAAATCATGAGCTAACTAAACATAGACACAAATATATGTAGAGGATTGGCTGAATGGTCTAGTCATTTTGATAAAGTAGATGGGAAATGAAATCTATTCCAACCCCAACATGTTTTATAATAGGTCACAATTAGTTTTTAAACATTGCACACCTTGACATGAGTCTTTAAACTACATTATCTAGAAGGTCACATTCACTTCAAAAACACTATACAAGTCTTTAACATGGATATTTAGTTCACACTCTCTAGGAAAGTCAAATGACCAAGGCTTGGAATTGTCAAAAGAGGGGTCATAGCTCGATCCCCCCTTCTCAATCCTTTTGATCCACCTTTAAATCAAAATATATTTGGTTAAACTAGAAATTGAAACCAAGACAATATTTGATTAAACTTAGAGAATGAAACTAGGACAAAAGATCTTAGTGATAAATGTGACCAGGATTATAAATGTTGTTAGTATAGGATATTTATTTTCCTTGTATTTTTTATTTACTTGGAGCTTTCCTACACTCATGGGATATGTTTGCTTAGTTGTAGCAGTTGTGTTGAGTTAGCTTACCAGTTGCGTTTAGTTAGCTCATTAGTTGTATGGAGTCAACTCTACTTCTAGTATTAGTTAGTGAGAGTTATTCCCCATTGATCTAGGAGGAGGTTGCACATTCACCACCTATATGTACTTGACTTGCATCAGTCTATCTCATGGAGAATATGGAGCATATGGAGCATTGAGTTGATTTGGTGTCATTCTTGCCTTGTGAGTTTTGATCATATTGCATCTTATTGTTCGTTATTTTCATTTCTGCAATCGCTCATGCATTTGTATTTCATCGAGAGATCCATAAACTCTAATATGGTATCATGAGCAGCTTTGGTGATACATTTTCCATTTCTGAGTTATTTGCAGTTTTTTTAATACTTTGTTTGTGAAACTAACTATTCATGTGCAAATAGATTTGACTCCATCTTGCTCTAGTATGGTTGTAAGCTTGGGTTATTTAGAGATTGATAAGTTGAGGGTTTATAAATTATGGGGTTTCACAAATCTTTTCTCAGCATTTTTGTCTTGCGCGTGCCTCTTGTAACTTGTTCAGGGCTGTTTGAGGCATTTTTCACATGCCTAAGGCATTTTTGCTTAATTTAGGCAATTTTTGGCTTGTTGATGGGCGTTTTGCACATATCTAAGGCATTTTTGCAGGGTTGAGGTGTTTTTGGCTTGTTAAGAGGTGTCTTCACCTCGTGATGGGTGTTTAGACCTTTAACATGGTTGGAAATGCATGTGCAGACTTGGGAAGGGCATTTTTTACACATGTGGTGTGTTGAAACTTGTTTTTCCACTTGTGGCAGTGTTTTCCAACTTGGGCTACCCCATACCTGTTGGTGTATGCTTAAAAACGACCTGCAACAATAAAAAACAAGTTTTCATGCCTTCTTTGCCTCTCCAAGCCCAAAAACAACCTCCTTGGCATCACATTGCAGTCATTGGCGGCGGCAACAACAAACAATATCAAAGAGGTAAAAGAAATTTAGGGTTTCAACCCTAAAATCAACCAACGTATTCTCCACGTGGACTCTAGTTTCAAGGAGTTAATTGCTTTCTTTTCTCACTTTGACTTTTCTTTATTTCTATATTAGCATTTGATGCTTTTGGAAAATAAGTCATTTGGAAAAATTTGCATTAGAAGAAATTAAATGGTTTTTAAACTTGTATCTTCGCTGATGAAGACGAAGGGTGAGGCTCAGGTTGGAAGGAGGCATATTCCCCCTCAAAAATTAAACTATTATGTTCTTCATTTCATCCCTGGTTCTAATGAGTATACGCACGACCCCCTTTTCCTCTCATTTCCGACATTTTTTAAATCAATTTGCAAAATTTTAATTAAATAAGCCATTATTTACGAAATTATATTTGCTATAACTTTTGATCGGTAGCTCGGATTTGAGCACTATTTTGGTCAAAAGTGCATTTTTCTCATGCTCTACATGATGGACTCATTTATTTTTATAAATATTTTATTTTATAGAGTGTCACATTTTTGGGGGTTCTGTGAAAACTCAATAGGACTTGTACTTTTCACACTAAGTTATAAAGTGCCATCTAGGATAATTTTGGGGGTTTATCTACATTATGGAGTTTCACTTTCATCGTTATGTTGTTATGCTCAACTTTGGGAACTTTATGTCTTGGAAGGCAAACATTATCAATCATTACACTATGCACGATTTGTTGCCCTACCTCCATGGTCTTGTTCCTCAGCCTAATGAGCCTCTACATAAGTATGAGTGGTTTAACCACAATGATGAGGTCTATGGCCTTCTTGGTATTGATATTCCTATGGATACATTACGTTTGTTCAAGCACACTAAGTGTCATTTCACCCTTGATCATTATCCGACAGCTTATATGGTGACCTTGCTTCACCATCTAAGAGTGACACTTCCTGACCACTCGAATGCCTCCATAAACTATTCCCCTTCTCACATCCCTTTCATTGTTGAGTGTTCCTCTACACCTGTTGCTACTCATGAGTACCATGTTGATCATTCACCACAGATCTTGCTATTGAGTGCACTCTCTCTATTGTTGCCTCCACAGAGCTCATTGTCACCCATGTTCATGCTTCCATTCACTCTCTCGAAGTAGTGTTCTATTAGAGAAAATTCCTCTAAGATAGATGTGACCATTTCCTCTCGTGTTCCATTGCATCTTGATTACTCAGTTGACGACACTCCACATACACCGGTTCTACCTTTGAGTGCAGCGTTGCTTCATCTTGGACTTCCAGTAGCTCTTCGCAATAGTATTCTCCTCCTACTTCATGTTGTGATGTTTATACATTCTTGTCAAACATTTCTCTCATTGAGAAACCCCATTGGGACGAGTATCTTCCTAACTTTGAGTTATCTATTTGCATATTCCACTTGTGTTGCATTACAAGAATATGCTCCAATTGAGCCATCACACATTCTGGAGGACCCATTCATCTCTCTCGTTGGGAGTGCCCACCTTGGGACATTTGTCACTTCCACTATTTTAGAGATGTTTCACAATCCACCTCTTCTTTTGGATCCCTTTGTGAGGGTTATTGGGCCCCCACCATCTTCTCTCTCGAAATGTATACTGCAGTGGCATTACCATTGTATTTTGTGCACATGTTTTCCAGACCTATGCCACCTTTCAATTGCAGACTAGATGCAGAGATCTTCTACAGGATTCTTCTTCCTTTGTGGAGTGAGTTGACTTTTAGTGCTCTTTTTCATCCTTCCCAAGGGAAGGAATGTTGTTCGGTACGAGATGGATTGTCTCCAGTCTTTATGCAAAGGACCACATCATCGATGCTCTTTTTAGGGGACCTTCTTGTCCTCACTTCTTTCTCTCTACTCTAGAGGATGATCATTGTACGTGGGTACCTCATTAGGCTGAGTTACCAAGACCCACTACTTCTTCTTCAAGTTCCATGTCTCTATTACAGGAGGATTTTTTTCCCACTGGTTTTCCTCCTTTTCTCCACTTTATGAGAGATTTTCATTGTACATGGGTACCTCATCAGACCATGTTGTCGGGACCCGATTTCCTTTTCGCCTTCCCACCTAAGTTGTGTTTATGGGGTATTAATGTGGGATATTTATTTTCCTTGTATTTGTTTATTTACTTGGATCTTTCCTACACTCATGAGATATGCTTGCTTAGTTGTAGTAGTTGTGTTGAGTTAGCTTACCATTTAGGTTGAGTTAGCTTACCAGTTGTGTTTAGTTAGCTCACTAGTTGTGTGGAGTCAACTCTACTTCTAGTATCAGTTAGTGAGAGTTATTCCCCACTGATCTAGGAGGAGGTTGCACATTCACCACCTATATGTACTTGACTTGCATCACCATCTCATGGAGAAAATGGAGCATTGAGTTTGTTTGGTGCCATTCTCACCTTTTGATTTTTGATCATATTGCATCTTATTATTCATTATTTCAATTTCTACAATCGCTCGTGCATTTGTATTTCATCAAAGATCCATAAACTCTAATAAATGTTAACCTTATAATCATTAAGGAGATTCAAAACATAATAACAACGATGTGTTTTAAAGGACATTATGATATCTAATCTAACTTGGAAACATAAATATCATTATATCACATACCTTGGAGAATTTAGTTATCGTTAGTGGTAAGATTTAGTGGCTTGATTATATATTTTTAAACTATATTAATAGTGGGTCTAAACATATGTTTTTTTATTATTGGTAAATAGTTTTTTGAAAGGGACTATACCCTTGTAAACAAAGAGGGCCTAGAAGCCAGAATAGGAATGAAAAGCATCACAAAAAGGATCAAGATCCAGATAAGTCATAAGAACCCAAGGTAACCAAAGAGAAGTTACCACAAAACAGCTAACCAGTTTGAACACTACAGAAAAGTAGCCAAAAACAAAAAAAGTAAAAACACGAAGGAAGGCAACAACAGTAGCGCAGCTCCACATTTACTTCTTGGCGGCTTTGGTGATTCTGGATTTAATAGTTTTCCAAGAGGTGAACAAAGCCAAAGTCATCATGTGAGTAGGGTCAGAAGTATCCAGCTGTTGAATGGTCTGTTTGCTTTCTTTTCCGTGCCCCAAAGAGTTGTTGGGATTTCACTGAGAGTAGAGATGTTGCAGACATGCTACTCAATAAAGTCCTCGATTGCACTAAAAATAGCCATATTATGGTCATGGCGAGTCTTGGCTTTCCCTAGACGGTTGTCCAGGGAGTTACATTTTTGTAGATATCCTCAATTTGTTTATTGTCAAGATCAACCTCCTCCTCCTTCTTCCTCTTACCTTTTGCTTAGCCAAGTTTTTAACTTCATCTTTCAACAAAGCAACATGTCTTTTTCTAAGGCTTCCAACCTTTTTGTGGAGCTCTCGATGTGTGCCTCCTATGAACCAGTACTACTAATATGAAGAAGATTATGAGCAACCTCCAAGTCCTGAGGAGCGTTCCCCGAAAACAGGGGTATCCAGATTCAGTTTCTTAGAAGACCTAGTTATAGGTCTGGTCGAAGTGGAGCGAAGGGGGTGGGAGCAGAGGTGGAGGGGATGACAGTGGGAGCCGAGAAGGAAGGCAAAGGGGTAGCGGCAATGGAGATGGGGATAGAAGGAGAAGAGATGGGAGTAGCGGCAGTGGTGAAGGGAATAGATGGAACAGAGATGGGGGAAGAAGGAAGGCTGGGAAACTTAAGGATACAAAGTTTATGCAGCAAGAAGATAAGGCCTTGATGCAGAGGGACCACACGAGTATGTTTTGGAACTCCAAAATGGAGTGCTCAAGAGAATTAAGAAGATAGTGAGGGAAAAATATGTTGTATAGCAAGTAAATCATAATAGTAAGTGTATATCATTTTAAAACATGTTCAAAACATGATTATGGAATAATATACTTTATTTATTCAAATCCAATAAGGTATGAACAATGTTTTTATGGATCAACTTCGTAGAAAGTCTATTTAAATTATTATTAAGACTTTGAATGCATACAACTGAAGGACATGTACTTAGAAAACTATTACGGAAAATTGTAGTCCTTCGCTTGTAGTGACAAACCAGGCATAGGATTCTTGCAAAAATGACTTCCTTAAGTGGTATGAGACACTTAAAAAGGTTACGTTTGTAGGCATCCTATTCAGGGTTTGTTATGTTGTTTGGGAATGAAAAAACTAGGAATAGGAATCTTGTAAAATAAATGGCATGGGTGGTATGGGACATTCGGGAATGTTATGTTATTTGTGTTTTAATTCTAGTTTTCCCTTTTCTTGAAAACCTAGAGATAAAGATGTTTTGTTTACAATTTCCAGCTGGAAAAAGAGTATGTTTTGAGAGATGTGTTAAAATTAGGGGTGACAATGATACAGTAGGGATAGATAGTGTAGTACATGGAATCACGTATGATAATTGCTAAGAGGGGATATATGGTAGACTATAAATTGACCATTAGGCTACCCACTTGATTAGTTATTTTACACTATTTCATGCTCTAACATCTTTTTAGATTTCAAGGATTGGGTAGGTACCTATTGTTATCCTTAGAATTTTGGCCAAAAGCAAAATCATTATATTATGATTTTTGGATGTATATTATTCCTACCTCGTATTAAGTATACCAGCTGATTGAGTGACTATTATACACACAAGACTCTCTTTCCTTATTGATTCCACATCTTCCTTTTCATGAAGGTAGGACCACTCTCATATCATGAGAGGAATACATGGATTTATAAGGCTCGTTGTTGAGGTAAATTTCTTTGATGATACTCTTCCTCTTGCAACACTTCGATGAAAAAATGGATCTCTTACGACTATCGATAAAGGCATCGTTATGGCAGATTATATCATTATATTGTTAGTGAGATATATGTATTTATTATGAGATTGTAATTTGTAAACCTTGTCAAATTGAAAGTTGATATTTACAATGTATGAAACTATGTAATGATCATATGTTTGTTATATAAATGAAAGATAGTATTTAAACTCATTATGTCACAAATGTAAAGACATTAGGACATAGTCTTTAATGGTAAAGTAAACTTATCAATGAGAGAATGGACTTATAATTATGGATGATTGTAAAAGAGGGCAATCATGTGGTTAAATTAGTGTGATGGATTTATGATTATGTGGTATATAGAAAAATGGATATGTGAATGGTTAAATAAATAAACTTAATTAGATGAAATCACCACTTGGATTATACTTGATCTTATGTATGGATGTATTGAAATGGAACTATGGATACACATTTTTTAGAGTTAGCTACAATGCCTTATGTAGTAATGGATGAACTACCAATATGTGAACTCATTTAAGCTATTAATGTGCTTATTAAAGTTTATTGATATAAAATGAACATTGTATAAATGTTTTTGTTGTTGTTGTTGTTATTATTATTATTATTATTATGCCTCTTTCATGTGAATGTATGTTTAAGTGTGAATAGGAAAATGAGGGGCATCGATTTATGTTCCCGGTTGAAGGGTGATTTCAGCTATTAAAAAAATTGGCGTTTTTTTCAGTCACCCGTTGAGGGGTCGCTACAAGAAATGTCTTGAAACTTGCCTATGTCCTCATTATCCATCGATCAATTCCATCCTAATCATTTAATCATCACATAAACAATCAATCTAACTGAAAATCATCCCTCAAATCAAATCACGTAAATTGAAATTAAATCAATGATCATGGATCTATTGTGTATATATAATTGTTTGGGGCACATTTCATGGATCAGTAACTCAAAAATATCATCAACCACATTACACACCACGAATTCCCCTTTTATATATCATTAAATAGGGTATGAGCGTGGTCCTCACTTTATTAATCCTATCAAATTAACCAATAATCAAAATTTCTCCCTTACATATATAATTTCTTGGGGCATCACCAATCCAGATTAACTTAATCATTCAAAATCGTTAAAAATCAATCACACTCATTCCAGTTGTATATATCATTGCCCAAGGCATTATCAATCAATAAATCTCACTCCTCGCATGTCTCACTACTTGGGAATCATCAAAACCATGATAAAAATCTAATCAATCGATCATCACTCAATGCAAGCAAGTCTCTACCATGTTTTGGTTCTCATATCAACTCCATCTCATATCTCCATCCTAATATTTCCTATAATCTACTAACATGATATTATCATCATTTCAAGTGATCATCCATTTCGTTCCTTCTTACATAGCCCCTCGAGGTGGCATCACCCTTCCGACTTCGTATTCTCTCTTCTTTGAACAATCATTACTTACTCGGTTGTAATAACTCTTAAAAGATGGGGAAAATATATATACCTAAAATTTGTCACTAGTAATTTTACTAATTATCCCCTTACTAATATTACTAACATTCATCATACACACACTGACATTATCCTATATCCCATCTTTCTAACATTCCAATTTCTTAACAAAAATCAAATCCTCTCACTTATTTTAGGAATTTAATATTCTTAGCCACCTACCCCCACCTACTAACCTAGCTTCTCCTACTAACCATCATATTGATCACTCATTAACTCCTAATCACATCTAGAAGTTTATAAGAACTCTCCACACCTTTATATAATTCTCTAATTATAGATCCTTCTCATTATGTCACCTTTCATGAATCTTTAATTCATGAAAATCCTTATCCCTCTAGAATCTTATATCCTCACAATCATCCTCCACCCTTTATTTAATCCATCATAGATTCATATTATCCCTCCATCTTCCTATAAATCAATCCACCACCATCCATGCAAGAACAACTAAAAGGAACACACTAAACCTTTTTCACCTTGTAAATCAATCAAAAACCATACCAAAGTGTTGCCTAATCTTGGATCTAATCAATAACCAACCAATCTCGGAGCAATTCAAGCAAATTTGGGCAAATCCATTACATTAAGGAACAACCCCAACTCAAGGTAAAGTGAGCTAAAAACTTGTCTAAATATGATTATCTTGAGTTTGTAACTCCTTTGGCCTAATATGAGGTGTAAGGACTAGTTCTAAGTAGAGATATTTAGTTGGTTTTCATGGATTTCACTTTTCATGCTTGGAGCTAAAACCTTAAAACACAATAAAGACAAAATTATCCAATTGTTTGGCCCGAAACTGAAGTTTTATCCCAATCCACCCGATGGTAATTTTCACTTTTTGATTTTTTTATGGGTTGGTAATTTCCTCATGGGTTGGATTCAATGAAAAATTATACCTACAAACCCCTGTATAAGAAATTGAATTCATTTATTTACTCACCTAACGGTTTAAGGAGCACTAATTACAAAAATGATTCCAAAAATACTCAAAGCTCTCCTAAATTACCCTAAAGTAATAACACGCTTTAAAAGAAACCCACACACATGTATGAAGCACTCCAAATTAAGTTCTAGAGTCAAGCTTCCTAATCCAAATACCTTCCAAACCAAGTCAAATAGAATGCACACAAAACCATTGCCTACATTATCAAGTGATCAAATTGTCAAACCTACTTGCATCCATATGGATCTCACATGATAGTTAGAGAACTATTTGTAATTTGAAGCCTCTTTGGAGTAGTGTCAACGTAGATAGTGTATGTATTGTGTTAAGCCCAACCACTAACCTTTGTTAATGGTATCCTACACATGGTTAGGGTTTGAAGCTTTTTGGTCATATAGAAGGTTGTATACATGTGCAACACCTAGGGTTTCATAGTGAAGCACATTTCGCAGGTTTGCATATGCACATAAAGTTACAAAATGACAATAACTCTCTATACAAAACTACCAAACAGTACATAATCACAAACAATTCCATATACATATGATAGTTTCATACTTGTTCATCCTACACACTTAGAATTAGAAACAAAGCAATTGGAGATCATTTCCAATAATTTCACCCTTCTACCACTACTAAAATATCTTCCTCGTCATCCAAAGATCGATAAGTACATGTTCTTTATTGTTTCATATTTCATTTAGCACTTGTTTTGATCGTTTCATCATGCAAATCACTAAATATGTATATCCTTATTTGCACATTGATTTCAAATTAATTAATCTAAATATATCCCACATTTACAACCCTTAATCCAAAGTGAGATAAGTAACACCAACTACTTATGTCATTTTCGGTTAAATCACTAATACATAAAGAGAGTGTTAAATCCATATTCAAGGATACATAAATAGATATAAAATCAATGAGAAATATTGTTTCTAATATTTAAAGGCCATAGATTTTGAAACCAATAAAATGCATATTGCTTTATAGATCTAGACCATGTTGTTTGGGTATGTGGTCTTTTAAGGTTCCTAAATTTCATTATTTGAAAGTAAGAATTGATATTCCTATAATTATTTGTATGTGAAGACTTCAATTTGAGTGTTCTTTGTCAACGTTGAAGTGTTTTGCAAATAAATAAGGCTAAACATTTATTTTCCTTGTACTTGAATGAAGCTCCTCACGTATTCACGGAAATATCTAAAAATATAATTGTATATTCCATGAATCTAATAGTGGATTGGGCATTTGAATGCAAAATGCTCTTCACTTTCAAGTTTTAGAAAACACAATTGGCATATACGCTCATCTCGTGGGAGGTTATGGATATATTTCATTCAAAGTTGATGAGAGAAAATGTGAAATTAAGCTAAAGAGATCCTTAAGCATGCAACATCTTCTTCATGTACTTAGGAATTTAATTTTGATTCTAATGAAAGTAGGAATAAAATTAGAAACAACAAAGAATTTTTGGTTTCAAAGACCCTTTTAGATTAAATCGTGTAACTTCCAAACATATCTTCACAAATACCTCTGTTCACTTCATGTTTAGTGAGTTGAGGAGAATTGATAAAAAAATACCCAAGAGGAGGGACTCTTTCTATATCAATATCCAATTTTTGGAGGAGAGCCATAACTCTTATATAAGAACATGATTTGTATCCTTTTTTAACAAGTTGCATAGAATATTGAAGTGTCAAATGTGGACACCTATTATGACCAAAGAAATAATCTTCCATGCATTAAAGCTTTTCAACATAGTGATAACATGGAAAATAAAGAGATAAAGAGTGAACACCCCAAACTACGTAAGAATAATTGAGCAAGGAATTGTTCTTTCAACTTGAGAGTTATTTGATTACATGGAGATGAAAAATATTTCCATACATTTGAAATCATTTTTTCTTTAGTATGGGCCCCAAACCTCACATACGTACAACAATGTGGGAGTAACAAATGTATGGAAAAGTTGAATCATTGTCTAGATATCTTGAAATTGGAGTTGAAAACATTGGCTTTCCAAGGAAGTCAAAGTTACATATCCTTTGCTAAATCTTTATTTTATTATGGGTATAAGGATAAAATGTGGTCCAAGGAAAACCACACTTGAGTAGGTGTTAGAGTGGACTGTGTGAACCTATTTTCTTTATATGTTCAATTGATTATAGATGTTACTATCTTGGTTACATTGAATGCCACAATTTTTGTCTTTACAAGATTTACTTGAATGCCATTATTATCACAAAAATCCCTCAATGCCTCAAGCTAATTTTGAAGACCTATAATTGAGTGTGAAAGTAAAAATTGTCATCTACAAACAATGAAACAATAGTGTAAATCCCAAGAGAGGCTACAACCACTTATAACATCCAAATTTGTGGGGATAAGATCCTCTAATTACTCAATATAGAATCCAAAAGTGTAGTTGAGTGTGGAAAACCTTGTCTCACACACATGGTACTATGTATGCTATTTGTAATGCCCATTTTGGTGAGAATATGCCCAAAAATTGCCTCATATAAAGTCACTACCAAGGAAATTGCTAAATTGGAAAGACCCAAGTCTCTAAGCTTGTGAATCAAAATATGCCTTGTACTATATCAAATGCCTTACAAAATTAAACAAAACAACAATATACCTTCCATTTATTAACCTTCGCTTCCTCAATAATGGTAACAAGAGTGAATCATCAATCAATTATTCAACGATTATTCTAAATCGTAGTTGACATTTTGCTTGAAATCATTTTTCTCTGTCCACTTGGAAATATAATCATCTAACACTATGGTAAAAAGTTTAGCCAAAGTATGTTGAATCAAGATGGTATAATAGTTCCATGATTGGAAATGGTTTCTAGATTTGAAGATGGTATGAATAATATATGGGATGTCTAAGTTGGGGACCACTACGTGGAACAATAAAATTAAAACGATTAGAGAGAGTGAGAACAAAAAACATTGGGCTATGATGGAGGAATTTAGCCTTTAAATTTTTACATCTTGGCTTTATTAGAATTGAATTTAAAGATGGCCTTACTGACCATTTTGTTTGCAGAGAAATGGTAATTAAGTGGTATAGAATTCACTTGGATGGGGGTTGATTAAGAGCATCATGAGAGTGGTGGCATATATATACCATGTATGGTGGTCACTAATGACACAAAAATATTTTTAGGTTAAAATTCTCTCCAAAATTACTTGGGATTGGACCAAATTTAGTGTAAGATAGCCCTTCATTTATCATACAAGTATTGTCATTTTCTTAAATAATTCTATATAAATTTTGGATGATATTGACAGTAAAAATAAGTTAGGTCAACTTGTGTACTTTTTTGAATCCACATTATAGTAAACATTTTGAGGATAATAGCAATAAATATAATAAGATTAGATAATTGCATCGATAAACATTTTTACGAAGGGGATGCACTCACCGGGTCATGCAGATTGATGGTCAAGAACATATCTATATAAGGGGACATGACCATCAAAAAAAATATGAACCGTTTATGTCATTGTATATATAATTGTTGCTCTGCTCAAATGTCGGTTTCAGTTTGATGGAACTTTAACGTTCATTCACCTGTAGTGACCATAATCAAGCTAGGAATATTTATATTGTAGTGTGAACATAAAATATTATGTGAGTGATTATATTATCTAGGATAATATAATATGTGTTGTAATAGTTAATTACATTATGGTAAATGTAATTATGAGTGGGTGAGTAAATATTGTTATGAGTTGTTGAGTAAACAACTCATTAACAATATTAGTTTTGTGAGAAAACAAAATCTCACGTAAAATAACATGGAGTTGTTTTAGGAGTTGTGTGTGGAGATATTTATGGAGATTATCTCTCCTTAAATATAGAACAACCTATCCTATATAAATGGGTGTAATACTTCCTATGAAATAATAAGAATGAAGAGTAAGTTTTCAAATTTGATTTATGCAATTCTGATATTAAATTTTCATTTGGTATCAGAGTAGGTTTGATGCGGGAAATTTCAGTATTTTCTTGATCAAATCTGTCTCAAAGAATAGCTTATAGTTTTCATTTTCAGATTTGGGTTTTTCTATAATTTTGTGCGTTGAACCATGTGTTTGTCGAAAACTATAAAATAAATTTCAGCGAACCCAAAGAGTATTTTTGAAAATATATGGATTTCACTATGCAATTATCAAATTCAACGCATTAATTCTTCTACTGAAAGTTTTCTCCAACTTCCAATAATGTTGAATTATTAATACAGAGTCTTGGCTTGCTTGAGGTTCACAGGTATATACCTTATTCAATTCGTATTTTTTTATCAGTATTATATAAAATAATGGAGAAATTAAATCTAATTGAAAAGTTTGAAGGACAAGATTTCCATACATGGCAACTACATATGCAATTGCATTTAATAGAAAAGGACTTATGGGATATAGTTAAAGCTAATGTAATTCTACCAACGATCGCAAATGATCTAGATAAATGAGATTAGAGAGCTTTGGGTACCATTGTCCGGCTTATCAAAAGCCTATCTACATCATGTGGATTTCACAAAATCTACAAAATAAATTTGGGAGTCTCTTAACAAATTATTTGGTTCTGAAGCTGAAACAACAAAGACTACACTAAGCAACACTTGTATGGGTTGAAAATGGAAGAGAACTCAAAAATGGCAGATCATATAAGTAAGTTCCACTCTTTGCTAAATCAACTAGCTGGAATTAAAGAGTCAGTAAAAGATGATGATGCTAAAGCAATACTCCTAAATAGTATGCCTAAAATCTATTCAAATATTGTGTTTACTTTAAGCAAGGTAACAATTAGCTTAGAAGGAGTAATCTCCACATTACTTGATCAGAGTAATTATGAAGAATATGAAGAAGTAATGTATGTACAGAATAAAGCAAGTACTTCATCTAAGAAAGGAAAGTTCAAACCAAAACCTTTCCCTTCTAAAGGTAAAATGAAATGTTATTACTTGTGATGAATCAGGACATGTAGCCTTGAACGTAAAAAGGGGAAAATATCTACTTGATGACAAAATAGATCAAAAAGATCTTTTGGTTGAAGAAGAAACTGATTGGGATGAATACTCTAAAGATGAAGAACTTTCTTGTCCTAGTGATGAGGAATTCTTATGGTAAATAGTTCACTTTTTGGAGGAAGGAGGAATTTTAGGGCCTCTCGTCAATCACCAACGATGATGGGGCCACAGATTGATTTGGTGGCAATTTATATTTAGCATGTGTGGTTAATTTTTTAATGTGTTTCTATGTGATTCTAATAATTGTTCCTGAGATGTCTATATGGTGTGGAAGAAGAAATATTTAATACTTTGTTTACATGAGGAAGCTTCTACGTATGATCCTCTGATGTCGTCACACGGTCCTCTAACTTCCATACTTCATTGGAGGACGATTAGCCGATGAATAGACTCGCGTGGAGAGGTGATCATGATTAGGCCGGTGAGCCGAGAGGTGATCATGTGCATCAAGATCCAAAGAAGAACTATGGAACTCATGTCATACTCATGTCTTCAGGTGCTCTTGCCCCATGTTCACACTAAGGGGGTGAATGTTAGGAATATTTATATTGTAGTGTGAACATAGAATATTATGTGAGTGATTATATTATCTAGGATAATATAATATGTGTTGTAATAGTTAATTACATTATGGTAAATGTAATTATGAGTGGGTGAGTAAATATTGTTATGAGTTGTTGAGTAAACAACTCATTAACAATATTAGTTTTGTGAGAAAACAAAATCTCACATAAAATAACATGGAGTTGTTTTAGGAGTTGTGTGTGGAGATATTTATGGAGATTATCTCTCCTTAAATATAGGAACAACCTCTCCTATATAAATGGGTGTAATACTTCCTATGAAATAATAAGAATGAAGAGTAATTTTTCAAATTTGATTTATGTAATTCGATATTAAATTTTCAATAACTACTTTTGAATGTTGAAAATGTGACTTCCTTAGTACTCAGAAACTATTGGAATTATGGCATTCATTTATGTGATAGATGGATTTGTTGATCCTTTGAATAATAAGTGAGTTTCTCGAGCCATGGGGACCATATGCTATTGTGTTGCATTTCATTAAGTGTTTCATCATGCCTGCTTCAAGTTTGTCTTTGTAATTATTCTTTCTTGTATTTGTAGTTCCTTTCAACATGCCAAGCTTGGTGAGGTCTGACTTCTCTTTGTAAGATCTAGCTTTAATAGTAGTCTTGGCTTCACTTGGCTTGTCTAATCATAAATTGCAATCTCTACTTATTTCTTTGTGTGAACTCGGACTTGTTTTCATTAGCTTAAGATGACATTTTTATCTAATGTACACATCATATGTTCTTTGTAGGCATTACACATATTCATTTCTTGGAACCTTACTATATTGACTTGCATCCATCATGAAGTCCAGTAGTTCGCAACCTTCTTAGCTTCTTTCCTTCTCATTCGAGCTCTTTATTCCTGATAATCATTCACAATAATTAAACCGCACTTTCAACTTTAATCATGTAATTGTTTTATTAATTCTTCAAATTTAATTTTTAACTAGAATTTTGTTAAAGGTTGAAATGGTGTCTTTGGTATCTTATCGCTTGTGTGCATGAGGAGATGTTCACGTTTCAAAATTTTAATAAAAATAAAAGGACGAGTTGGCGTGTAATTAGGTTTTTGGCCCATTTCATTATTTTCATTAAAATGTTGAAACTCATTTTTCTATATCGCTTATCATTTCACAAATTTTAGAAAAATTGCATCGGGTATGAAATCTCCATACCGATTAGTGTTTTAGGTGCCTATGGTTGCTAATGCATCAGTAGTTGGGAGTTTCCAAATCACATGCTATGGTTAGTGTATACTATCTTTCATCATAGCCTCAAGCTTAATGTTTTTCAGGTTTTTAGGCCTATTATTGGTCCTTTTTAATAACAAGAATGTTTGTTTAGATAAGGTAAAATAGTTTGGTTTTGAAGGGACCAAAAACCCGTACAAAAAGAGGCCAGACAATAGAAAAGCCACCAAAAAGAAACCAAGGGTCCCAAGTCAAATAGACTTGACCAAAAGGGCACCCTGCAGAGCAAGGCACGAACCACACCAGGTCTACAGAGGGACATTTTTTAACAATAATACTTAATAAAAGCCATGACAACTAGAGTTTAAAAACTAGCATAGGTTCAACACAAAAGTGCAACCAAAGTGTCACCATCGGTTTGCTTTCTTGAATCTGGTTGTGCCTTTTTGAGATTTATTTTTTCCTCCTAATAACATTTTTTTGTCTTAAAAACCTACTAGAAGTACAATAGCCATTTGAATGTGATGCATTTTCCATTTCCTAAATTAATCTAAATAAATTGCTTTGCACAATTTTAAAGGCGGTACTAGAAAATTCCTATCTCAAAAACAATGTTTAGTAGCTATAGTGGCAATCAAATTCTAAAATGTTTCTTTTGGCTTTCTTTTGGCACACATCTTGCTCCATTCATTTGATGATTAACTTGATTCAACTTTATCTAGCCTAATTTGTCATCCTTATATGTTTGATGACACAAAGATTACGCAACATCTTGTTGTTCAAATTCAAGAGCATAATTTATTGTGTGTTTTCCTAGCTTTATGTTCCCATGAATTTTGTAAGCTCCAAGAAAATAACTACAATTTAATCCCATGAAGTTGAAATATCATGTCATTGATAAAATTATCTACCTTTCCAAAGAACCCACTTCATCTAAGTAGATTAATTAAATACAAGTGTAATGATTTGTTCTTGGTTTAATGTCATGATCTTATCTATTCTATGAATTATGTTAAGAACGTTTGCTTACAATAAAGAAATCTCCTAAAAGCCATCATGAATTTTGGATTTGATCTAGGAAGACAATTAAACATGTGGTGTGAGAGTTGTAATTGTTTGTTTTTGTTTACATTTTTAGTTTTTGCATTTTGTGACAGGGCACGAACTTTCACGAGTGGAGGAGGAGGCGGAGAATATCACAATGATATTTATCTCTAGAGGGGAAGCCAATGAATGAGTTGATGAGGATGCCTATCATATGAAATAGAACGAGATAATTGTAATATATTTAGTTTAAATGCTTTATTGAACTTTTCATCTTTCTATTATTTTTCACCTGCGTTGCTAGTGACAGATGATAAAGTTTGACTATACTATGATGTTCACTTTTGATAACGACAAATGAAACAATGTTTAAAAAATCCATCATTGTGTCAATATTCATTATACATCGGGACAGAGTCACCTAGAGGTGTGAATCAACGGAAACACCTATGTTGTACATGAGGGACGACCATATGTGCCATCTCCATTGTTCTGTTAGTTTTGATGTGATATGTTTAGAAGCAATATTGTTTTTGCATGGCCCACCTTAGGAAGGACAACAATTATTACCATCCACAAAACAAAATTCACTCAACCATTTTGTCAAACATCAACAATGTCCACAACAATATTGTTCATAATTAAAATAATGGAAACTATTTTATCCCTCATAACAACTTTTATAGAAAATTATAAAATTATGCATCGTTCTGCGTTTTAGATCCCTAAATTTTGAGTTTAGTAAAAATTGGGAAGATGCCAACACAACTCGTTGGGATGAACATTACTAATACCTTTATGTTACAAATTACATTTTCTTTGAAGATTACTATCCATCCCCAAGTTGACTTCTTACCAAAGTGGCCCTATATATTATATGTTTGCTTCTTGTGTAAATCGATATGCATCTTTGTATATATTTAACTCAACATTTTGTGTTTGATATTCACCAAAATATGCTCGATAATTTCCCTATTTTAACTAGTCAAAATGACTTCAGTAAACAAAGAAAAGTGGTGAATAAACTTGGTATAGTAGTTTTTAGGTCTGCTTCCAATAGGGCCGAATGTTATCCTAAACCATCTTTTCAACTATGATGTGTTCTTGCTTCACCCCTGCAATATATAGTGCTAAAATTGAATGTGTTATAGACCCTTAAACATGCATTTTTGTAAGTTTGGTAAAAATAGCTTTTAATATTGTAAATATCATTTTACTTGGTTAGTTATAGGATGCTTTGTATAGTGCTTGTGTGTGTTACTCTGTACACATAAGTATGCATACTTCTTTGTGCACACATGCATTTATGTCTCGGGCATACATTAGATTTTTCTTCTTCTTAATAAATGGAACCTCGACATATCGTTATGTTCCATTCAATTCATATACATAGGCCACTTGGATACTTGGAACTTCTTCCATATTACTGGCTTGGTTTTATTATTGTGATGTGGTGAGTAACCTTGTCTAGATTTTGTATTTGACAAATGTGAAATATTCATTTATGTCACTTGTAATCTATATGGATTATGATGTGTTTCACCTGCAAAACTACTTGCCATTTTTAGTTGACACATATGAGTTGTATAATAATCCAAATGAGCTTTTGAAAAAATTGATGCATGGAAATAGGCATTACGATGGTGAAAACCTACCCATTGTAGGAGTGAATTAAAATATTGTAATGGCCAAAAAAATGTTAGGTTCTCATCTCTTCAAGTACGTGGTTACATTCATTTATGATTGCAATATTGAATGGAAGGATAAAAGAGAAGATTTCAATGTAGAAGAGTACTTTATGTTGAAGTAAAATGTTAAAACTTGAGTTATGATATGGGGTATTAAGAAATTTGGTAGATTTCATATTGAGCTATATATTATATACTATTTATATGTTTTAAGTTAAATCATGTCCTAATTGGATTTTTTAATATAATGAACTATTTGTAGGATTTGTTCAAAACTATTTGCTTCTGCAAATATACTTCTATTGATGTCTTGAAATGATTACCTTTTGGGTCAATAACAAATATATGGTTGTTTAGTTCAATATTGCAAATGTCCTTTCTACCTTGAACCTAAACCAATACTTACAAATCATTGTTGGAAAAGATTACAAAAGCTCTTTTTAACAAACTCATTATATGTATATCATGTGGTCATTGTAGTCTTATAGTTGGGATGTTGTTGGGTTTAAATTGTATCGATCGTTGCAAAACAATATAGCATGTCTCAAATGCAAACAAAAATAGTGTTGAGTTACAAGATTCAAGTTTGCTAATATGCTTCCACGATTTTCATTTAGGCATGTGTTTTTTCAATGAAAAGAAGTTTTTATTGAAAAGTTGAATTCCATTTCTTCTATAGATCTCTTTGTAACATGTTTATCGATGTGTAACCATTATCATGCTCCTTTCTTTGCATTTGTTGTAGGTTTGATTTCTTTGCGTTGAATGATTTCAATTTATTTTCCCCCTTTTCACCCTCTTGGTTTCTGCATATCGGCCGTTTGGAGTTGTTGGATGGGAAAAAGGTGTGCTTAGCTACACCTCGAATATTGTTAATAATTTAAAATTTTCGTTGGTATTCATGTTTTTTTCATTCGATGTTGGCACTATAATGTTGGCATGTTGCTACTCATTATAAATGAAAAATATTATGTAAACATTTGTGCACAAAAATGTTAATGACATTAACATGCGTTTTAGGATAGAATAATTTTCTTCGCTAAATGGTTAAACTATTTACCTCTTCAGACACAAAGATATCTTATGTGGTTTTACATGGTCTTTGTGGTCATCCACTATAGGATGGCAGTCACCTTAACATAGAATGCCATCGACAAGATGCTCGGTGGAGTTATCGATATAGTGTTGTGGCTATAAATAACTTCACTTGAGCCCACACAACAATTTCCAGGTTGTAGATTAAAGTTTAGGGCATCCATGATTGATACAACCATATCCCATTTTGGATTATTTCCTACCAAGTTTAATGACCAGATCACTGGAACCACAAAGCCCATTGCAATGTTGAGTCCTAATTTGAATCGTTGGCAAGTAAAGGTAGAGTTGTCTCCAAAATTGACCTTTGTGAATATCATAGCTCTAGATCAAATGGACGATTATTTGGGTTTGACTTTATAGATAGTGGGGGTGAAGTGATACACATGACATATTTCAATGAAGTCGTTGATGAATTCTATGATGTTGTACACATGGGAGGGATAAATATGGTTTCCAATGGAAAATTAAAATCACTAACAAGAACTTTAACCGCTTGAATGTTCCATATGAGATATTCTTGCAGATCGCCTCTTCCAAAAAAAAAAAGATGGAAAGGGAGCTTTTGCGAAAACAATACAAACGTGGGTTCTTTTATGCTTGTTGTTTACAAAAAAAAACCCTTTATTTCTCGCTAGTGATTTTACTAATCTTTTTTTCTATCTAGCATCTTACTTTTCTTACTTGGTATTAATAAATTTATAGGGGTTATTTTAATGAGTTTATCGCAGTTTTGTGAAGAATGCTCTCCCATATTTTCAATACAAAGTCTCAACACCAGATTCCATCCATCATTCTCTCACTGCTTATTGATGTACCCATTGCACACTTTTAGTGCAATTGCTAAGTAGTATAAATACAAAAAGACTCGAAACTTTGAGACATTCAATTTTCCTTTGCACTGGCCTATTAAGTATGTGTAAAGTCTCATAAATGCCATGGCATGAGGTCGGTTTGAAGAATTGCTCTCATGACTTTAAGTATGAATGCTCAAAATGAGTAATGAAATTAAATAAAAATGGGCAACATTGGAGAAGAGGGGGATTGACTGGGTAGTGGGCGCGGAGGGGTCCACCAAGAATTCAAATTAGTGACGTAAGCAGTATTATTAGACCCTTTCAACCCCTGGTGTTTTTGAAATTTCCCCGGTCGGCGTTATTCGCTAAAACGTCCACGTCAGCGACACATAAAGCGGGTGGTGCGCACCTTCCACCCACCAACCAACCCTCCACGTCGGCACACGAGTTGCCCATACTGCGGGCGACACCCTGTACAGTCGGTGGTGGGACTGCCGTCACCATCAAACCACACCAACCCGGGTTCGAACCCGCCGCGTGAGTTCCTCCGAGTTTCAACCCCACCTGGACCGCATTTCGTTTAACATTTTCTCCCCCTTTTTATAATTGAATGCGAGTATGTACAGATTACGTTTCTCCCACGGCAACCGATATTATGATATATTCAAGGTGCATGCGACATTTTAAATGACATATCCAATGTATGTATGACTCCAAATGTTCCTTATCGGGCCCCCATTGGTGTGGTTCAGAGCTCCTTCGTCTTCAAACTCTGGATGGCAGCCTCGTCTATATAGCCGCTTGGAGGAAGACTTGTGTGTTCAACGGACTCGAGTAGATCTGCGAGCTCGGAAAGATCAGATCTCCTTCCGATTGCCAGTTTTTGTCTTACGGAGGAAATAAAAAACAAAAAAGGTGAGATTTTGGTACAGATTTGGCCTCGTTTTTGCTATTCTAGGGTTTCTCTACAAGACTCTGGATCTCTTTTGTTTTTCTTCTGAGGGTTTTTAAGTGCGTTTGTAAGTTTTGAACCGGATACCCATCTGGAGGATTTGTTTGATTACAGAGAAAAATAGTCGGAAGGGCGTCAGGAAACTTCTAGGGCTTGAACTGCATACCCATTTGGAGTGTTTCAGTGATTCTAGTGTTTGAAGAAATTTGCACATGTTGTTTTTGTGGGTTACTGAGGAGATTGCTCGGCTGATTTGGGTGCGTGGGTTGCATCTGATTCCTAGGTTGTGGTGACTTTGTAACTCTTTATCTTTCATTTTGAACTGGGTATTCCTTAAAAGGTAAAATTTTAGAACAGAAGAAATAATGTCTCTTTTACCCTAGAGCGATGACCTCAGAATGAGGGAGGTCTGGGCTGATAATTTGGACGAGGAGATTGCCCTGATCCGGGATATAGTAGACGATTACCCTTTTGTTGCCATGGATACTGAGTTTCCAGGTGTAGTAGTAAGGCCCGTGGGAAATTTTAAATCCGCTTCAGAATATCATTATCATGCTCTCAAGGCTAATGTGGACATGCTCAAGCTTATTCAGCTGGGTCTCACTTTTTCTGATGAGGATGGAAACCTTCCCACATGTGGCACTGATAAATACTGTATTTGGCAATTCAATTTCAGAGAATTTAATCTTGAACAAGATCTCTATGCCAATGATTCCATTGAGCTTTTGAGGCAGAGTGGTATTGATTTCAAGAAGAATAATGAGATGGGTATTGATTCACAGATCTTTGGGGGGTTGCTAATGTCATCTGGCATAGTTTTGAACGATACCATGCATTGGGTTACTTTTCATAGTGGCTATGACTTTGGTTACCTGCTGAAGCTTCTAACATGCCAAAACTTACCTCCTACTCAGGTGGGATTCTTCAATCTGATCAACATGTATTTTCCAACTGTGTATGACATCAAGCATCTCATGAAGTTTTGCAATAGCCTGCATGGAGGATTGAATAAGCTCGCTGAGTTACTCGATGTTAAGAGAATTGGGGTGTGTCATCAGGCTGGTTCTGATAGCTTGTTAACTTCTTGTGCATTCAGGAAATTGAGAGAGGGTTTCTTCAATGGGTCAATTGAAAAATATGCAGGCGTGTTGTATGGCTTAGGTTGTGAAAATGGTGACAATGGTCATTGATCTCTTGAGATTAGAGAGTCAGATCACAAACTCTCATCTCCCTGTATACTGTTTTGGGGCAAACCCTGCAACTTAACTTATTAATTGCCAAGTAGTTTAAATAATTATTGTTCATATTGTCTTCATCTTCACTGACCCTTGCCTGTTAATTTAGTCTGTGCCTTTGATAATGCTATTGTTATTATCTACTATTTAGTCATTTTATCTTCTGTCAACTCTAATGAAAAGGAAATAGACTGAAATTTTGAAGTCTCTGTTCACAGAAAACTTGGGTACATGATATTAATTGTGGAAATTCAATAGTATGTTTTGGCCATGCTTAATGGACTTCATAGTAATGGACATTGTTTTTGGAATTTTATTTGTATGTGTGGGAAACTGGCAAGTTCTATGATTTTTATATATTATATGCAGCTTTGCTCAACTGTCTGGACTGTCTGTGTAAATGAGCCTAGTATCAATGTAATGTGGACAAGCTCGTAGGCAATGTACTTAATCCTCTTCTTCTTAAAAATTGCATACCGTAAAACTCCATGTTCCCCAGAAACTATAGGTGCCTCCATCTACTCTGGCTCTGTGTTCATGGAATTATGTAACATCTGTTTGATCTCAATCGATATTATAGACAAATAACTGGTAAGAGTGGTTTTGTATTACTATTTACTATTTGCTAGGAAGACAACTTCAGGTAAAGTGTCGAAGAAATGTTGTTTGGTCATTTTTTCATAGGTTTTACATTCATTTGAGTATATAGCTATTTGAATATGTTTGTGTAGAACTTTGATGGGTACATTTTACCTCCAGCTTGCTCTAGGATCGATCTGATATCTAGTTTTAATATCTTTGTATTCTCCCAATTATGGATGTCGAATGTCTTGAAACATTATTGGACTTTATGAACATCAAAACCGATTGTTTAGGTGTGAAAGGTTCGGAAAACTCCACATGGTTAACATAGGATTGGAATCAAGAGTTTGCTGAAAGGAAAAAGTTCTTTGGATGCTGGACATATAGAAAGGTAAAAAGGTAACGGTTGTAGATAATGGCCGAGCCATACATCACTTTGGTGTATGGGACATCTCTTATGGAAATCATAAATGGGGATGTATTTTCATTCACCTTATAGATTATTCATATTTTGTACACCTTAGAGGCAAACCGGGCCTTGCAAATCCAGTTACCTTATAGGCAGTGCAACTATTGCCTTGAAGTACCATCAGTTGCCTGCATTTTTGTTATGTCCATTTGAAGAAGGGGTAAAGCTGTGAGAACTTGTGATTTGAGGAGTGAGTTTGACAATTCTGTTATATATTGAAAGAGGATTAGATGGGATACATAGCTAGGTCAAGCTAAGTGCAAACAGTTCCACCATTAACATTACCCAGGGTCACTTGTTAAAGGCTCTTTTAAACTTTTAAAGCTTTAATAACCAGCATTGGATTCAGCCAGGATGCAGAGATTTGGAATTCTGGAATTTCCACCACCCAAATCAGAAAGGTTTGGGAGCTGTTTCTTCTTAATGTGGGATGGTACCCTTGTATTACCATTGAGAAACAACCAAAACTAATTTAAAGACCATTAAATTTCCATTCAACCATGTGTTGCCTTATGATTATAATCCATAATCCCTAAGACCAATGCCGGATTAAAGCCCCGAGCCCTAGGCAAAGGAGGCAGTTGCCTTGGGTGTTAGCATCAAAGGGGGTGCTGATTTGCGAAGTTTTTATGTTTTTTTAATGATTTTTATGAACCAGAACAGTTATTCTTCTCCCTAGATGAGAGAAGAGGCAGATGAATCTAACAAATGTCAGTTCTTTGAGAGGTTTCAATGTGATAGACATCATCAAAACTTGGGTATAGATGCTTCTTGCAGTAGCGTTGTGTCTTGTGCTGAAATTCTGTGCATTGCTGCTCGTGATTCTCATTACTGCTTGTGGTTGTATTTTCTCAAAAGCAAAAAAAAAAATCTCCTCTATTAATAATAATACTGTAATTAGATGGGAACCATCCCAAAACAAGCCCATGAAATGCCAAGTGCGAATGTTAATGCAAACCAGTTGAGAAAGCCCTATCATCAGCATTTGTGCAAGGATTAAAATTTGAGAATATATTGGTATTGACATATGACCAAAGGTAGATTGCAACTATATTCCCACTTGAATAGAATTGACCATGATAATTAACATGCAACCCACCATGTTTAAAGACAACTAGATGAACCATTCGTGGGTAAATTATGATAAGCAAAATTATCCTATGAAAAGAAAACCGTCCTTATAAACACATGATTTAAACATGCTTAAAACAACCACAAAGCCTTATTCAAAAGCACCATATGTAATGATTTTATCGTTGACAAGGACAATCATATTTTTGCTTTGCCTTTAAAGGAGCGGGAACATTTGGTAATCGTCTTACCCTGTCATAAAAGAATTAGTTGTAAGAAGTCATCCAAGGGTTTGAGGGGCTGTACATGGAGTGCCACTAGCTAGATTTGGAGTGTGGTGTGGGTCCTTGAATTGGAACTGTTTGTATAATGTAGCTTGAACTGAAGTTGCAAGTGTTTTGGCTTGACATGGCACCGCATGAGGTGCCAAACTTAAATGTTTTAGAAAGTGGGAAGTAGTCGTGCAGATCAATGTCTTATGTCTGGTGGTTTGGTTGTGTTTTGTTGGTAGAGATAAAATTTGCTGAGTAAGAATCTGTTCTGGTTTTAGTGAAGTGAATGATGTTGTGTTTGGTTTCGATTATGTTGGATTAAACAAGTCAAAATTAAAATTAACTATTTGTAAGAAATGGAAGTTTATTTGATATTTACTTTTAATTAATTAAATGAATGCAACAAGAACTAAACAGCTCACAAAAACTATCACAAATATGAAATTAAATACCAATACAATGGTCCCTTCTTTTCAATCATTTAAAATGATATGGAACAACAAAATAGGTCTTGCTTATTGCTGCAACTAACCATAATTTTGAGAGATCTAAATGGTATGACAATGTAAATAAAATGGATCTACAATTCTTTAAATGTAAGTGCAATTTCAGGTCTACACTATATACGTGTAAAGATTATATGCCATCTCATTTTTTATATTTTATATTATTTTCCCTTTAAATATTTTTCTAAAACAATGGATGAATAAACAAATCTTAAACTTCGAATGAACCCAAGATGAACTAACTTCAAAGCTTGCAAATCTGAAATGAATCCTTGATGTCAAAATCCTAGAAGGAGATATGGTCTAGATTAATGACCTTCTAAAAGTAAAATTAAATGTATTATTTCTTCTTTCACAAATGAATGAAGATGAATGCAACTATGATGGTTTCAACCTTAAATGCAATAATTCATGCAAAACGAGCACAAACCTGGACCCAAGTCTCGGGGGTGGGATTTGCCCAAAGCAAGGATATTTAATTATGAAGTTATAATTTTTATTTTTATTTTATTATAGATGAAGGGACCCGTTCCCTATTTACAAAACGAAGGCTAAACCTTAAGTGTTCAAGATGACATCACAACCAGGTCACACTGGCATACTAACAAAAACCAGATTTTATTCTATAGCCTACTACTACGGCATGCTAACATTTTAATTATCTGCATCAACCGAAATATTGAGACCCTCCACAAATGGCCCTCGATCCATTCCAAGCTCCATATCGAGTCCACATCAATAATGTTTTCTTTGAGCCAGCCCTCCAAAGATACTCGAAGGCGTCCCCAGCAGAGGCACGCAGCTCCATCCACTAGCTCGACATTGGCTCCAAAGCAAACCAAGGGCTTTCACGTTTGGGAGTTTAATGCGAGCTCGACCAAAGTTCTTCTCCTCGCGAAAACCACCAAATTCTCAGCAAACTCCAACAACACCCTGAACCGCTTCTCCAACTCAGTGAAAGCCGCAACATTAAAACCAGAAGAACCCAAGATCCATCATTCACCGGCCAAGACACAAGATTGAAATTGGCAACCTCAGAGGCCAAATTCCCGCAGAAAGAGGGCCATATCTAGTGAGTGGCGAGATTTACCACCTCCGCTTTTGAGGGATGAAGGACTAGCAAATTCTCAACGAAGATAGATGCAATGCCACTATTGATCCTCGACCACCCTTCCGCATTCAGAAAATCCAACCCCAGGATCAATTTAACTGCCTCCAAATCATCAACACAAGTGATACGAAAAATATTTTTCAACCTGCAGTCAGAGACCTTATTCCGGAAAGCCATCTCCCGCATATCGCACAACAAAGCAAGCCTGGGAGCCCGAGGAGGATCCATTGCAGAAGCCAAACGAAAATGGGCAAAGGCGTACCACACAACCGCCTTAAGTAGAATCCCAAACCCTCGCACACGAGAGAGAACTGTCATCGTTTCCATGACAAGGCGAATCCTTCGAGACAATCATATCAAGGCCCTCCCACACAGAGCAATTAAATTCCACCTTCTCCCAATGATTTTGCTCGATCCCTTTATTAGCCAACCAATCAACACATTGATTACCCTCCCTATACACATGCCTGATACTCCAATTATTGAATTTGGATAATTGCCATAATACTTTTGAATACCCAAATCAAGCTTCCACGATAAGGCTCTTTTTTTAATTATGGCATTGATAATGACCAAGGAATCACCTTCAATTTCCAGGTTCTCAATTTTAAGAGAGGCAACTAAGAGCAGACCCTTACTAAGAGCTTACAGCTCAACAGAATTACATGTGCCATCTTTGAGCTTATAGGAAGCTACACCCACCACCTTACCCGACGAGTTGCGAACTAGGCAACCAACACTCGAAGCCCCAAGATTACCTCTGGCAGCCCCATCAAAATTAAGCTTAAAGAAGCCAGGGGGAGGGGGAGACCATTTAGTATTCCTCCTAGCCAAGGAGGAAGGCAAAGAAGATTTCAAAGCACCATCCCTAGGTTTGATAATCTTAGGCCAACTCTTTTCTAACACCATGTCTTGTGAAGTAAAAGGACAAGATCTAGACCAATTCGAGGACACAACTTCAGAGATAGCTCCTTCCAGCCTAAAAAGGACCAATTCCACTGAGCTACTTTCCTCCCTAAGATTCTTTTATTCCTTTCCCACCAGATGTGCCAAAGGAGAAGCACAAGGCTACAAAGCCAAATGGAAGAAAGAGCTCCTGAGTGGAATTTAACAAGCCAGGCCAATATTGCTTCGGGAGGGAATTTGGTGAACCCAAGGGTAGGAGGGAGGTTGAGTTTGGCACACAACCAATTCCAACATTTCACTGAAAAGGGGCAGTGTAATAACAGATGATCCCTATCTTCCTCTTTCTTTTCACACAAAAAACATCTAGTGGGACCTTGAAACCCAATTTTTTCCTCCTTTCCTGAGTAAGAATTTTGCCTTGGAAAGCCATCCGGCGAAAAGACCCGCCTTCGGAGGGCAAGAGGGTTCCCAACAATCCTTCCAAATTCTATTCTCAGCAACAACCTCCGAATGTAGCAGAAGATAACCAAGATGCGGGGAGTAAGAACCCGAGGAAGCAACAGTCAAACAATTTCATCTTGCTTGTTAGATAACAATACTTGTCTCTCCTACAGAGAGCAAACATGAAATTCTTCTTACTTTCATCCGAAAAACCAAACTGATCCAGGTTTTTCCATTGAAGCACGGAGGGAAGAGGGTCAACCATCATCCATAGTTAGAAACAACAGACCCCATTCTTCTAGCAACCTTCCTTTAATCCCTTCAAATTTTGGTATGTCACCAAGAGCAAGAAAACCATTCCAAGGATCATCCCAAAAAGGGCTTTTTCACCATTCCCCAATCTCCATTCAACATTATACAAAAACAAAGATCTACAATCAAGCATAAAATTCTAGATATGGGATCCCCTAGGTGGATTCACAATACGAGAATAGATTCTGGAAGAGGGGCTCCCAAGTATTTCTTCTCAAACACCTGACTGAGATGACTGTTGGGATTGGAAATCAAGTTCCAAACCAACTTGGCACCCAAGTGCCAAATTTTGTAAACCAAGATTAAGAATCCCAACACCACCTATCTCTTTGGGTTTAGCAAGAGTATCCCAACTGATCAATGGAATTTTTTTATCTCCAGAGAGATCCTTGCCAAAGAAACTTTCTCATAATAACCTTTAACTTCTCCAAAACACCTTTGGGAATTTTGAGAACAGAGAGAAATACATGGGAGAAGCACAAAGAACCGATTTAATGAGAATCAATCTCCCAGCTAGGGAGAGCCATCTTCCTTTCCACGAGTTTAGCTTAGCCTCCAAAGAGGAGAGAAAATCCTTCCACAAAGAAGCCTTACCAGAACCTTTAAACAAGGGGATACCAAGATATTTGATCGACAAACAACCCTTTTTTAATATGAAGATATTCAGAATTCAAGCTTCGAGCTATGTGGGGAGACATTGAAGAAGAAGATGCAGGATTTAAGAAGACTAACTTCTTGTCCAATCGCTTTCGAGTATCCATCCAATGTGGCTTTTAGTTCCTTAGCTTCACGAATACTAGCCTCTTCCAAATAAAAAGGTATCATCCGCGAATTGTTGGTGGGAGAGAGGAGAAACTCCATCAGTAATTTTCAATCCCAAAGTTTACCTTCCACCATCTTTTTCTGATAGACCTTCCAAGAGATTCAACAACCAAGATATAGAGAAAGGAGGATAGAGGGTCCCCTATCTAATGCCTCTATTACTTACAAAGAAACCCTCAACACTCCCATTTATCAAAATAGAGAAAGAAGGGCCTAGAAATACAACTGAAGATCCAGTCACACAACAACTTGGAGAAGCCAAACTTTTGAAGGGTTCTAATGAGAAACCTCCAGTTAATCTTATCATAAGCCTTGCTTGATATCAAGCTTCAAGAGCATACCTAGAGCATTATTAGAAGAGAGGGAGTGAGTCAGCTCTTGGGACAAAATTACTCCTCTAAAATTGACCTGCCAGGCATAAAACCCATTTGTTCTTGGGAGATAAGAGGATCCAAAACTGCTTTCAATCGAAGAGCAATGGCCTTGGAAATAATTTTATAAGAAGTATTACAAAGGGAGACCGACCTAAAATCCGCAAAGGAGGAGGGCTGATGCATTTTGGGGAAGAGGCAAATAAAGGTACTATTCAACATTTTAAGAACAAACGAGATCTCCTCGAGTCCTCCACTACCGCCCAAACATCATAACCAAAATTTTCCAAAATTTCTGAAAAAAATCAATGCGGGAAGCCATCCGGGCCTGGAGCTTTATTCTTTTCCATAGAGAAGACCACTTTTTCTATCTCAGAAAGGAGAATAACTTCAAAAGGGCAAACATTTTTTCTTTTGAAATAAGAGAAGGGATACAATCTAGAAGGGAAGATTGAGCCTCATCAAAGGAGGCCACATCCCCAACCAACAGGAGAAGAAAAAAATGATGCCCTCATCAATAATGTCATGTTTCTCAACTAGCAAATCCCCTTCACTATTCTTAATTTCCGAAATGAAATTCGAATTCCTTTTCGATTTTACTGAGGCATGGAAAAATTTTGTGTTCATGTCCCCATCTTTGAGCCAAAGTTCCCTTGATTTTTGCTTTCCAATAAATCTCCTCTCTGAGGAGCAACTCACCTAGTTCACCGAGGAGAGATTTCTCCAAAGCAAAATCCTCTTGATCCATCCCTGAGTTAAACACTTTTAAATTAAGAGCCTTCAATCAGATTCCACACGAGCTTTTTCTTGAAAAATATTTTTGAAGAACTTACTATTCCACTCCAACAAGTCCTTTTTCAATCTCTTCAGCTTTTGTGCCAGCACAAACATCTTGAACCATCAACTTGATAAGAATTCCACCAAAGATTAATCCACCCTTCAAGGGAAGCATCTCTGAGCCACATAAGTTCAAACTTAAAAGGGGATTTGTGAGGAGCTTCATCAAAGCTGACCATGAGGGACACCGAAAATGATCCGACCCAGACCAAGGAAGAACAAAACTCTCCAGAACAATGTCTTTAAGAGACCAATTAGGGCAAGCCAGAATCTATCTAACCTTTCCACAATATTACTAAAACCCTTCCTCCTATTACTCCAGGTGAACCAACCCTACTTAGGCTCCAAATCCAACAGCGTTGTCCCTAATAAAGGAACATAAGTCTAATTGAGACTAAGGTTTCTATTAATTCCCCTTTCTTATCCTTACAATCAAAGATGGCATTAAAATCCCCTCCCAAGATGAAAAATTGATCACCCAGAGCAGAGGCGGATTGAAGAAGATCCAACCAAAGATTTCTTTTTCCAAGGATACTATTAGGGGCATACACATTAAAAAGAAAGAAAACTAACTGAGAGCGCCAAAGGCTAACACTTACTAGTTGCATTGGGGGTTGAGCTTGCAGTTCCACCTTGACAAGGCCTTCTTTCCAAAGAATGCCTAGACCCCCGGAAGCACCAGTCGAACTCGAGAAAACTCCTTTCCAACCTTTTCGACTCTGCTCCACATATTATCAGCTTCAGCGATGAATAACTTTGTTTCCTGCAAAAGAACCAAACACACCTCCGAGGAGAGGATATAATGCTTTAGCAAGCGTTGTTTGTCGAGGTGTTGAGGCCTCTGACATTCCAGGAGAACAACTTCATTGGCGACAGGGAAGGATTTTCACCTTCCCGAATCAGAAACATCGAATTTCAGGTACTCTAGCTTTCCTGAATCAACTTCTATTTGAGCAACCTCCTGCTTTAGATTTTCTTCCTCTCTTGCTAAAAGAACCACATAATGCTGACACCAAACTTTCCTGACCAACAACTAATTTAGAAGGAGCTAGATCAGAAGCTAAGCCCTCTGGTTCAAGTTCCCCATCCTCCAGGTCACCATCAGAGGTGAAGGGCTTATCCAACACCAGAGTCCCATTATTTGAAATCCACCCATTAAGAGATTCCAACGAAGAGGCTTGCCCCTTCTCCATACCTTCCTTAATTAAGGAAGCAAGAGCCCTAGAATCCATGTGAACTTCCTCTGTTTCCTTCAAAAGAGAGAGAGGAGTCAAATTCATGAAAAGCCTAAAATGGCCAAGACAGAAGAGGGCTGACTGCGGAGAATGCCATCCTTAGGGTAGGTTAGAGGGAGGGAGGGATCAAGAGGAGAGAGCCGAGCAATCTACAAATCAACCACATGGGGGAGGGAGATTGACCAACCTCTTAATTTTATCTAGGAAAACCTTCCTCAAATGCCCAATTTTCCACAATAGAAGCAATTAACATTCAATCCCTCATAATCAATCGACTGAGATCTGGAACCCCTAGTGGAAATTAAATTAATGATCTTGGGAGAGGGGAGGACATATCCATTTCTACACAAACCCAAGTTGAAGAATTCCTCCATGCCAAAGTGAAGGGTTAAAAATCGGCACCCACGAACCGAGGGAATTAGCAATAGCCTTTAAGGTTGGCTGATTCTAGAATTCAGAGGGAAAATTATGAAAACTCAACCAAAGTGGGGCTCGAAGTATTTTTTCGAGCGTGGGTTAAAATCTGGAGACCAAGGACGAACATACAAACTGGAGGAATTTAGGAACCAGGGTCCACCCTTATAGATTTTATCCAACATAGCCTTCGAATGGAACAGAACTTGGAAAAAGCCATTCACAAGAAAAATTACCTTGGGTTTCCGCTCCTTGCCCCAAAACCAAAAAACCCAATTCAAATTTTTCTTCTGAAAACCTAGCCCCCACGAACTTGCAACAGATTGCCCTTTTGACATGGAAATCCATTCCTGTCCCGATCCAAAAGGAAGATCCACATTCACCATTTCCGTGGAGATTTTGAAGCCAATCCCACCAACCTTGATTTCCTCTAGTTCCAACGGACCAACGACCTCACTCTCAATTGGATTAGAAGGGACCTCCTTCAGCGCCACCAGAGAAGAAATATCATTCCCCTGACATGGCAAAGCTTCTGCTACCAAATTTTCCAAGGCCGAATTCCCTAACAACGAGGCTAGGGATTTGATCACCTCACCAGGACCAAACTTCTAAACCAATGAAGAAATTTCTTCCTTCACTGAGCATCCGAATTTCCCACCCACTCTACTCACTTACCATTGCCAAGCAAAGATCTTGTACGCTCCCGAGTCTATCACCCATGAGCAAAGTGCACTTTTGCCGAACCTTCATCTCTGCGGTAATGGTCACCTTCGCATGCGAAAATTTAAATTTTTTGCGGTTTTCGCATATTTGGCGCACCATCTTGTAATCGCCCCACTAGGAAGAGTGAAGTTATAAATTATTAATTTCAAATGAGATCTAAATTTAAAAATTTGTTTCTATTTTCAACGACTTTTTCCAAATATATATTTGTGACAAATGAGTCAAGCAAGACCTAACTAAATTAATATGCAAAAATAAGCAAACAATTAGAGACCAACCTCTTTGTAATTTTGGTAATCGTTGGGCTGAAAATGATACATATACCCTCGAAGTTTCTTCAATGATGCTCAATTGATTGGAACAAAAGAGATAATGAAATGAGGAGAAGATAAAATGGCTTGGATGTAGGTTGAAGATAGGATGGGGGCGGACATTGGTTGGTCCAAAGAGTTCGGAAGAACTAGTATGAAACTTTATGTATCCTCCTTATAGTGGTAAAAACAAGCAAGTCCTTGGGTGTGCTTTGTACAAGAAACAATTTCCTTTAGCTTTGATTCTCTCTAGCTCAAAAGTTGTTGAAAGTAGCAACTCTGTAATGCAATAGTCTCCAAAAATCTAAAATTTTGGGTTGGTGGAAATGAACACATATATTTTCTTAAAAGAAAACTTCACATAATTTCCAATGTAAACTCTAAATCAAAATTTGATCAAGGGTTAAGATTAGATCACAAGGGGTGAATTGAAGTGGAATGGAGGAAAAAAGTAAACTAGGGTTAAAACAAAGTATAACATGCACGCAATCCAAAAATCAAGACCAAAAATCACGCTCATAAAATAAAAGAAGTCAACATGCAACGATGTAATGAAACCATCGGTGCATGTAGGAGGCGGTTAACACAATCTCCACAAAGGATAACGAAGATCATACAAAAATGAAACAACCGTTGTGGTGTAGGAGGGAATTGTCGTGAGGGTTTTGATGTGCTTTTGTAAATTGCTAGAAATATGGGACAAAACAAAACCCTTCTACCTAGTAGTCAAGGAAAAGATAGAAAGAGAAAAATTGGGCAAAATGAGAAAAAATAAGCAAGTGTAAAAGTGAGGAAATCCTTTAACCATATTCAAACATTTATGTTTTGGAGGTCCTCATTATCATTATTGAGTGCGAGGATATTACACCATGTAAAAATGGGTGATTACACATAGTATAATATTCTCCTTGGGGAAGTGCCCTACCATAAGTTGGCTAGGGTGTGATGCCCAAGACGTGCGCGCGAGGGGAAAAGGGGAAAAGTGAGAAGTACCTACCTCTCTTACCTTCCGGCATATTGAAGCTAATTGAGATGCATGTTCTCTTGCAATAAAACAAGCGAAATTAAGTACAACGTAAAGAAGATAAAATGAATGACTACGCAATCAAAATTCAAATGACAAAACCTACCATTTGCACGAGGCTGAAAAGTACTTGCAAAAAGAAGAAACAACATACTATACCCAAACAAATTGTTACTAGGAAAACAAAACGAGTGTTGGGAGACACCTAGGCTGGCATGGAGCTACAAAAGTTAGAAAAATGCCCAAAGGGAGGCCTAAATTCATACATATATGCCCCTACACGCTATATAAAATGAAATTTTCAAACACCTATATATTTGAAAATTTACCTAATTTGGAAATCATTTGCACACTTGCTTATTGTGATTTTTGAGCTTTGGGTGTTTTCGATGACCATACGCTACACTAAGATAGTTTATAGAGAGGTGACAATGACATGATTGTAGGGGGTACTAATGGCAAGTGGTGGAGTCCATTGCATGCCACTTACTTAGATTTGGAGTGGGGTATGGGTGTGCCTTTGAATCGGGACTGTTTGTATAATGTGGCTTGAACCGAAGTTGTGTATAAGTGTTTTGGCTTGATATGACACCGCATTTAGGTGCCGAAATTGAATGTTATAGAAAGTGGGTAGCAGATCCAACAGATCAACGTGTTTTGTATGGTGGTTCGCTTGTGTTTTTGTTGGTGGGGATAAAATTTGTTGAGTTAGAATGTGTTGGGGTTTTATTAAAGCGAATAATGTTGTGTTTGGTTTCGATTATGTTGGATTAAATAAGTCAAAATTAAAATTAACTACTTGTAGGAAATGGAAGATTATTTCATAATTACTTTTACTTAATTAAATGAAGGCAACAAGAATTAAACAACTCACAACAAACTATCACAAATATGATATTAAATACTAATACAACGCCCTCTTCTTTTCAATGATTTAAAATGACACGAGACAACAAATAGGTCTAAATTATTGCTGCAACTAACATAATTTTGAGAGATCTAAATGGTATGCAACTTAGCATGATTTTTATAGATCTAAATGGTATGACAATGTAAATAAAATGGATCTACAATTCTTTGGATGCAAATGCAATTTCATGTCTACACTATATACATGCAAGGGGGTTATAAGCCATCTCATTTTTAATAATTTTTATTATTTTCCTTTTAAATATTTTTCTAAAACAATGGAAGAATAAACAAATCTTAAACTTTGAATGAAAGCAAGATGAACTAACTTCATAGCATGCAATTCTGAAATGGATCCTTGATGTGAGACAAATCTTAGAAGGAGATGTGGTCTAGATTAATGACCTTTTAAAAGCAAAATTAAATTTATTATTTCTTCTTTGACAAATGAATGAAGATGAATGCAACTATGACGGTTTCAACCTTAAATGCAACAATTCATGAAAAATGAGCACAAATCGCACACAAGTGTCAAGTGTGGGATTTGCACAAAGCAAGGAGATTTAATTATGAAGTTATAAGTTATTAATTGCAAATGAGATCTAAATTAAAAAATTGTCTCTTTTCAATGATTTTTCCAAAAATAAATTTGTGACAAATGAGTCAAGCAATATAACTAAATTAATATGCATAATATAAACAAACAATTGAATACCAACCTCTTTGTAATGGTGGTAATCGTTGGGCTGAAATTGATACCTATACCCTCGAAGTGTCTTGATGATGCTCAATTGATTGGAACAAAAGTGATAATGAAACAAGGAGAAGATAAAATGGCTTGGATGTAGGTTGAAGATAGGATGGGGGCAAACGGTGGTTGGTCCAAAGAGTTTAGAAGAACTAGTATGAAACTTTATGTATCCTCCTTGCAGGTGGTAACAAACAAGCAAGACCTTGGGTGTGATGTGTACAAGAAACAATCTCCTTTAGCTTTGATTCTCTCGGCTCAAAAGTTTCTCAAAGTAACAAATTTGTAATGCAATAGTCTCCGAAAATCTAAAATTTTAGGTTGGTGGAAATGAACACATATATTTTCTTAAAAGAAAACTTCACACAATTTCCAATGTAAACTCTAAATCAAATTGTGATCAAGGGTTAAGATTAGATCACAAGGGGTGAATTGAAGTGGAGTGGAGGAAAGAAGTAAACTAGGATTAAAACAAATTAAAACGTGTGTGTAATCCAAAAATTAAGGCCAAAAATCACAAATCATAAAATAAAAGGAAGTCAACATGCAAAGGCGTAATGAAACCATCGGTGTATGTAGGAGGCGGTTAACGTAATCTCCACAAAGGCTAAGTAAATGGAACAACCGTTGTGGTGTAGGAATGAATTGCTACAAGGGTTTTGATGCGCTTTTATAAATTTCTAGAAATATGGGACAAAACAAAACCCTTCTACTTAGTAGTCGGGCAAAGATGGAAAGAGAAAAATTGGGCAAAAATGAGCAAAAATAAGCAAGTGTAAAAGAAACGAAATCCTCGACCATATTTGAAACATTTATGTTTTAGATGTTCTCATTATCATCATTGGGTACTTAGGATATTGGCTTTGGAGCTACAAAAGTTATAAAAAATCCCAAAGGGGTCCCTAAATTCATACATATATGCCCCTCGCACACTATATAAAATCAAAATTTCAAACACCTATATATTTTAAATTTTGCCTAATTTGGAAATCATTTGCACACTTGCTTATTGCGATTTTTTTGAGCTTTAGGTGTTTGATGACCATACACTACACTAAGATATTTTATAGAGAGGTGACAACAACATGATTGTAGGGGTACTAATGGAAAGTGGTGGATTCCATTGCGTGTCACTTCTTTAGATTTGGAATGGGGTATGGGTGTACCTTGAATTGGTTGTATAATGTGGCTTGAACTGAAGTTGTGTATAAGTGTTTTGGCTTGATATGGCACTATACGAGGTGCTAAAGTTGAATGTTTTAGAAAGTGGGTAGTAGTCCAAAAGATCAACGTTTGTGTATGGTGGTTAACTTTTGTTTTGTTGGTGGGGATAAAAAAAATTGAGTTAGAATGTGTTGTGGTGTTATTAAAGTGAATTATGTTGGATTAAATAAGTCAAAATAAAAATTAATTACTTGTAGGAAATGGAAGATTATTTGAGAATTACGTTTACTTAATTAAAGGAAGGCAACAAGAATTAAACAACTCACAACAAACTATCACAAATATGATACTAAATACTAATACAATCGCCCTCTTCTTTTCAATGATTTAAAATGTTATGGGACAACAAATAGGTCTAGATTTGTTGTTGCAACTAACATAATTTTGAGATATCTAAATGGTATGCAACTCACCATGATTTTTAGAGATCCAAATGGTATGACAATGTAAATAAAATGGATATACAATTCTTTGGATGTAAATGCAATTTTAGGTCTACACTATATACATGCAAGGGTTATATGCCATCTCATTTTTTTAATAATTTGTTTAATTTTCCTTTAAAATATTTTTCTAAAAAAATGGATGAATAAAAAAATATTAAACTTTGAATCAAATCAAGATGAACTAACTTCATAGCATGCAAATATGAAATGAATCCTAGATGCGAGACAAATCTTAGAAGGAGATGTGGTCTAGATTAATGACCTTTTAAAAGCAAAATTAAATTTATTATTTCTTCTTTGACAAATGAATGAAGATGAATGCAACTATGATGGTTTCAACCTTAAATGCAATAATTCATGAAAAATGAGCACAAATTTGTAAACAAGTGTCAAGTGTGGGATTTGCACAAAGCAAGGAAATTTAATTAAGAAGTTATAAGTTATTAAGTACAAATGATATCTAAATTTAAAAATGTCTCTTTTCAATGATTTTTTCCAAAAATAAATTTGCGAAAAATGAGTCAAGCAAGATGACTAAATTAATATGTAAAATACAAACAAACAATTGATACCGACCTCTTTAACGATGGTGGTAATCGTTGGGCTGAAATTGATACATATACCCTTGAAGTGTCTTCAATGATGCTCAATTGACTAGAACAAAATCGATAATGAAACAAGGAGAAGATAAAATGGCTTGGATATAGATTGAAGATAGGATGGGGGCGGATAGTGGTTGGTCCAAAGAGTTCATAAGAACTAGTATGAAAATTTATGAATCCTCCTTGTAGTGGTTACAAACAAGCAATTCCTTGGGAGTGGTTTGTACAAGAAGCAATCTCCTTTAGATTTGATTCTCTCTAGCTCAATTTTTTTTTCAAAGTAGCAACCCAATAATGCAAGTCTCCGAAAATCTAAAATTTTGGGTTGGTGGAAATGAATACATATATTTTCTTAAAAGAAAACTTCACACAATTTCCAATGTAAACTCTAAATCAAATTTTGATCAAGGGTTAAGATTAGATCACAAGGGTGAATTCAATTGGAGTGGAGGAAAGAAATAAACTAGGATCAAAACAAAGTAAAATGTGCTCGCAATCCAAAAATCAAGGCCAAAAATCACAGTCATAAAATAAAAGGAAGTCAACATGCGAGGTGTAACGAAATCATCATCTTATGTAGGAGGCGGTTAACGTAACCTCCACAAAGGATAATGAAGATGATACAACCGATGACACAACCGTTGTGGTGTAGGTGAAAATTGTCACGAGGGTTTTGATGTGCTTTTGTAAATTGCTAGAAATATGGGTCAAAACAAAACTCTTCTACCTAGTAGTTAGGAAAAATATAGAAATAAAAAAATGTGCAAAATGAGGAAAAATAAGCAAGTGTAAAAGCGAGGAAATATTCTAAGCATATTCAAAACATTTATGTTTTGGAATTCCTTATTATCATCATTGGGTACTTAATATATTACACCGTGTAAAAATGAGTGTGTACATATAGTATAATAGTCCCCTTGGTGAAGTTGGCTACCTTTCTTACCTTGTGACAAATCGTAGCTAATTGAGATGCGTGTTATCTTGCAATCAAATAAGCAAAAATCGAGTGCAAAGTAAATAAAATGAATGACTACGCAATCAAAATTCAAACAAAAAAATCTACCATTTACATGAGGTTGAAAAGTATTACTTGTTTCCCATGAATACGTTACTTGCAAAATGAAGAAACAATATACTTACCTGAAAAAATTGTTAGTAGAAAAAAATGAGTGTTGGGAGACACCTAGTTGGCTATGGAGCTACAAAAGTTAGAAAATTTCCCAAAATAGGGCCAAAACACATACATATATGCCCCTACATGCTCTATACTTCATGATACATATTTCTAGCATCTATTTTCACACAACACGTTTCCGGATGATGCACTCTTGTTCTATAGTTGATTCTTTAGTTTTGAGGGGGTTTATAAATGAAGTTCATCTCATACACACCCACTAGGGGAAACACTTATACTATCATCTTCATACCTCGCATATCACACCATCATACTTATACACTACATTTGCATATCTTGGTTGAATTTATTATTGCTAGCTTATATTACTTACATCTTACACTTTGCTTACTATGCTAGATAGATAATCAGTATGTCATTATCTTTATCATATACACATGCACATTCACTTCAAGGTATCTAGATGTGAATGCAGATGTCTTATAGATTTTCACATGATGTAATGATCCTCGACATTGTATCCTTTTTGAGTCCCACCGAGGCTCCCGGGGAATCTACCTTTACTACTTTCACACATTTCAGTTCCATTATTTCATCATTTACTACTTATTCTTACTAACACTTACTATTTGCTGATATATACATGCCTTAACATACTATTTATCTTTCTAACATGATAACGACTACTTCATGTGTGAGATTTTCCTTACAAGACTATTTGACAACCATGGTTATCTCGACACATTTTTATTGCTATTTATGCGTTATTATTTGTGGGCTATTCCCTATGTCTTGTATGATCATTGTATGCTTTTGGCCTCTTCGGCCCTGATTGTCTTGTGAAATTGTTGGATATTTTCCATGTTTAGAACCCACTTTTCATGGTCTATCTTGTCTTATTACTTGTTTGTTACATTGTCTTCTACTTGCATGCTAGTTTTTACTAACACTTATTACTAGCCTACTTTGTAAACATGTACCTTGTTTTCTACCATGCACATCCCCTACCCTCTGTAAGTATCCATTCCAGATAAACATTAGGACCTCTCCTTTGGGCTGCATCCTCCTAACATCGTGGCATGAACCCCATACGAGGGGCTCATACATTGGGTGAAAAAATCACACCTCTGATAGCTTAGAGCTACAATACAGATCTGCACAATACATAATCATCACAGACATACTATATCATCCCGCTAATTAATCTTTTATTTTGACATTTAATTATTCAAATAATTATGAATAATGGGAAAATGAATGTTTATTCGAATAATTAAGTGTTAAATGTTGATGACGGTAATTAGTCATCTAAGTACTTAATTAAAGATTAAGTACTTAGATAACTAAATATTGCCTTTATTATTATAAATGTAGTTTAATTATGAGGTGGCACTATGTATTGTCTTGTTCAAATTTTGTTTAGCGTCAATTCGATTAGGAAAACATAGTCCTTAATCAATATGGTCACCTTACAACGATGAGGTTGTGTTGACGCCCATATGGACTAAGGGCGATGTCACTCCTAAGGTAACTTGCGCTATGTATTTTAACAAGGCTTGGAATAAGTATGACACATTGTGGTATTGGTATTATTGTTGTGTGAATTGTTTTGAGTTGGCATTATATGGTAAAGTAAAAAGGCTTAAAAGCCTTGATAGATTGATATTGTAACATTAAAGTTAATGATATTATATTTAATAATATAATTGATGGGGCCATATGGCCACACCCATCGAATGGTTGAGCCTAAGGTTTTATTTTGTATTAAGTTCATTTTTTAAAAATCGTAAGTAATACCATATTTGCATGGATAAGATTTTTAATAATTATTATGTCCACTTAAGTGGATAGTCCATGCATTAAATGGGGGTGGTAATTATTTAATTGAATATCCAATTTTAAACTATGAGATCCTCCCACGAAGTCTTGGGCCTCCCTTTTGTCGTCCACTTGGTAGACGGTAGATGGAAGGAGTAAATGCATAGTAGGGTTTTTAGGAATTCATGGTGGGAAGGGTGGAAAAGTGGGAGTCTGGTAGTTTCTTTGCATTCGAATTGTAGTTTTGAGCTCCAATTATGGGGACACTCTCTTGGATTTTCCGTGCATGCGAGGAATCGTATTTTCATGAGAAACCCTCTATATTTAAAGAGGAATGCAATGTTGAGGTGTGGATGGTTTGGAGAGCTCAGATTCTTGGCACTCATGACAGTTGATAGGGTTTTCGGTGATCAACCTGGAAGCAAAACGATGGCATGAATCATTTGCAGGAAAGGGGTTACTCTGCTTGCTTACTTTTTTTTATTTTTAAAGTGATTGTATCATTGTTTGTGGTTTTGTTTTATTTTGAAAGAGTTATGGAAAATATGTTGTGAATCTGTTTTAGAACTGTGAGTTCTTTCAATAAAATTGTATGGATGCTAAAGTTTTGGAAAATAAGTGAGAAAATGTTGGGTTTCGAACTTGTGTTCTTTCCAAGAAGTTGCGTGGTGATTTTTCTTCCTTTCATGTTGTTTTGTTCTAGTTAGATGAAAATAAATGGATATTATTTGCTTCACCCTGACCTGCCTTGCTAATTCCTTATAATTTAATGGAATGTTTTATGATTGCTTTTAGAATATTGTGAAATCGTATGGTTGTAGGGTTTATGGGGAACTATCTGTGAAAATTTGGGGTTTTCAAACTTGCGTTCCTTCCATGAAATCATGAGGTTGTTTTGGGTTATGGAAAATAACTTGTGAAATTGGGGGTATTCGAACTTTAGGTTCTTCCAACGAAATTCTTTGATTGGTTTTTCTACGTGTGTGATTTATAGAAAATGATATATATGTATTGTGGTTTTGGTTGGAGTGTTGGATAAATTTCTTTGTGGGGGCTCTATAATCGATAATCATGGTTTTAGATGGAACGCCATGTTAGACTTAATGGTTTTGTTAGAAGATGGGTATGAGTTTTAGTCACACTTTGTGAATAAGAAAAGGGTCAATAGATACTTCTACATTTAAATACGAATTGGGTATCGTTTTAAGTGAGTGGTGGTTGGATTTTTCTATTTTGAAGATTTTCCATGGGTTGACTTTGACTGTTAAATAAATATTTCCTTATGCCAAATTTGAATGGAGTTCTAGTTGTTGAGGCTATTAGAAGTGACTATTAGTTTCCTTAACAACGGAGATAAACTTAGATGATACAATTACTTAGGCTGAGACTGGCATAATCCGGTTTTACTCTGTTGAATGTGTGTGCAAGTGGTTGAATGTTGATTTATTGTTGTAGCTAGTAATAAGTTTGTTGGTACATATTACTTGGAAAGAAAATAGGTTGAAATACTCATTTTCATTTTGTGTTATGAAATAAAAGTGGGAACTAACTCATAGCATGCAAGGAAACAAAATGATTCAACATCTCTTGATTATTTTATAGATGTATTAACCTCTGCATGGACATTTGGATAATGATATTAAAATAAAAGTAAATGAAAGCTAATGGTTCAACTAGGTAAGTTATTTCTTGCTAGTTTTATTTCGTCCCTATATCCTTGTGACTGAAAGTGTTGGATCATTTGATCAATACCTTTTCATTTAATGAATTTACTTCATTATTTGATTTAGATTAGTTAAATATGATTTCTGGAAAAATTTAAAAGTGGAAATACAAGGGGAAACTCTGGCAAAATTTCTTCAGAATTCTATACTTCATCATTTTTAGGGGTCAAAATTATTTGGATGAATTTTTATGGCATGAGAATGATTTTGTGTTAATGGTTGTTGAAAATAGATTTAATTTTCCTTGAATGATAGCTAGCCTAAATTTGTTGATTGGTTTGATTCATGTGTTGTGCGAAGATAGTGGTTCCGACAAAGATTGGGAACCCGAAACCTCCGCCAATTGCATGGTTTGCGATTGAAGAAGTGGGAGGTTTGTATGCAAAGTGTTCCTTCGGGAATGCTTCACATATATACCCCACGCCTCTTTCATCACCAACTATGGGACTGTTGGAGGGTTCTATCTCCCTATCTTTTGCGGAAGCATTACCCTTACACTTATAGTTAAGATAAAGTTGTGATGACTAATCTACTTTATTTGTCAAAAACGTAGTTAAGTGAATATATTAACTTCTTTTCAATTATTTGAATTGACACCCCCAAACAAAACAGTGTCGTAGGTTTTGTGATGATGTATGGACATTCTATCACCGGCTTGTGAGGAACGACGTTAGACTTGAATATTTTTATTACGGATCATTGATCCTATTGTACTTGTAATTTAAGGATTTAGATACTTGTCTTGGACAAGATGTCCTTTGTACTAGTCCATTTATGGACAATACTTGTAATATATAAATGTGTTGGCTGATTTATATGTGTCTAAATACATTGTCATGTTATGGGTTTGGGTAACTGAATAGTATATTTGATAAAGTTAAGGTTTCACATATTTAACTATCTTATGCTTATAATGGGTATGGTTTATGATAATAAAGATATACCTCATATCTATTTGTCTCTCCATTACAATAAAGAGATTATTACGGGTAAAGAAAAGAATATTAAGTGAGTTATAAAATTGTATTTGGAAGGGTAAAGATGCATGATGATAGTATTAACTTTAAAAGGATAAAAATATGTCCATGGAAACATATTGGATTAATCTAAAAGTGTTTATGCAATAAATAAATGATTGATATTTAGTTGGTCAAAGAAATTTGAGACTAGTCAACATTATATATGAAGGAATCTAACAAGAAGTATGATCTAATCTTGTCTTGTGAATCCAATTATTACCTATTAGGATGTAAAGGATATTTAAAAGAACTTATCTTCCTTCATTAAGAAAATAAATGAATCCTAAGTTGAGATTATCTCTAGCTTTAAACAAGATGTGAGATATAGTCATAATAAAGTATATACATGACCTTGTTTAATGGATAATGAATCAAGATATACTATATCATGACATTGTAAGCTTAATAAGACATGGAGGAATCTTTACTAGAGATCTAACATACCTTTTCTATAGAAAGGATAGAATGTATATATAGGGTAACAAAGTGATAATCACTTCATGATCTTATCCGTCTATCCAAAATAATTAGATGTGTAAACTATATTTCACTAAGTAATTGGATAATCCATGAAGGTCATGAACCCTTGTAGGAACTACATAATTAATGCACGTTGCAGGCTACCTACGAGTGGCCCATAGGTTGCTTAATGTGGTAACATATTAAGCAATGGATTGGCCTCCCGTAGGTAACCAATAACAAACATTGGGGTTCCTTGTACTTATGAAGTTGAACCCGTTAGGAATTTAGAAAAGTCTTAATAGGTTCACCTACATAATTTTAATAAATCTAGATAATTGTGATGAGACGTTTGTGAGGTGATGAGAAGACAAGTTTAGATGTTATGTGCACTCGTCTATATTAAGCGTACATAGTATAACTAAAAAATTTGGCCAAAGTAATGTACTTGTTGGGTACTGTTAATGCAAAATCACAACACCCCCAAATGAGCGTTAGATCTAATTTTCTAAGGTAGAGTCATTTGGTGTGATTCGCATAACATTTAGTTTTTCCCAAAGTGTGGGAATTTGAAAACGAGAAAACTCTCCAGAGAAAGTTGGTTCTTGCTTCCTAATCTACCTATCACAAGCTACTCCAGTGCAAGCATAACATAACTATCCTAATCTGACCATTCCAAGGGGACAAAGAGAGAGAGAGAGAGAGGGGGTGAAAGAGCCTACACTAAGCGGTGATACACCAAAAAAGGAAGTGGATGATCACATACCCAACTGCCTGAAATGGAGATAAGTGAGTAGAGGAGAGGGTGTACAAAACACACCACATAACAGAGATATATTTCACACAGATTATTGCTTCAAAACCCATTAAACATAGCTCCCAGGACCTGCAATAGACATCAAAAGTATGCACAGTATACCCTGTGACAATGAGAGGTAAGGAGAGACAACAAAATAAGCCAAGGATGGACAGATGCATCACAAAATAGATTTTATTGCTCCAAAATGTTACACAGTGCACCATCAGTGGGCAAGAGGTAAGAAATGCCATTACAAAGCCATGGGGGAGGCTTAGAACTCCATTTTTGACCTCGAGGAAGAAAAGAGGGGGAGGCAGAGAGGAAAAATGAACAACCATTTGAATGTGCCCCTCTATTACAATATATAGGAAGAATGGGAGAGAGAAGAGGAAGAATCTGAAACCTACTCCAACCACCCTAAAGATACACATTAAATCCAATATTAAAAGCTCAACCACTAAATATCAATGCCTTCTATAAATCTACCCATAATATGTCGCTTCTGGTTCTCCGGCGGATCAAATCGAATCAGATCTGGTAGTTGAAGAGATCATATTCAGGTTAATGGCCTAAAGACTTTTCTCCAATTTTCTCCCACCTAACCTCCCCAAAGGTAAAGTTTCAGATATCCATGGTGTAGATGAGGCTGAGATATTTCCAACGATGTCAAATTTTCAATATTTTGAGCCCCGAGTCGAAAGATATGCCCCTTTGAAGTTTGTATCGGGTCCGTACAAAAGGGGGGGAAAACCGGTTTGAAAAATGGGCCCCCTTTTCTATATGGGACACGTGGAGGGCTGGCGCTTGTTCGAGGGCAGCCTCTATATTTTTCTCTTGGAATGGTGTGGGGCTAACACATGGCTTCCTTTGCCAACCTGCTCAATTTCTATGATTTGGCTAAGTCCTTTACTCGGTGGGGTCATATTTCTTGATCGGGGACATGTGGCGGTCTGCGCTCGTCTGGAAACCTTCTCTTTATTTGACCCTTGAGTTAGCATCATTTGGACACTTGGCACTCTCCGTCAGCCTGTCATCATGCATTGAATATTCAACTCGACTATGTCCCCTTTTTGAGATTGGACGCATGGAGGCTCCACGCTCGCTTAAAAGTCCGATCAAGATTTTCCTTTGAAGGAGCGTTAGGTTGACACTTGGAAGCCTCTGCAGGTCTTTGGAATTTTTAATGGCCTCTCTTACCTTTTCGGACCTTGGGCTACGTGGAAAGTTGGTGCTTGTTTGAGTCTCCACTTTTGGATTCACCCTTGGAGATGCGCAGAGTTGACACATGGTGGCTTCCATGGCACTTCTATACTTAGCCTCTTTTTTTAGCCCCACCTTTGTCCTCCTTTTGACCTCTGTTGACCATTTGCTACATGGAGGGTTGGTGCAAGTTTGAGTTTCCCTTTTTGGATTCAACTTTGGAGAAGCACCATGCCGACATGTGGCTCTCTCTGCTACCTCCTCCATACTTAGCCAATTTTTGGACTCGTTTTGAACTGTTTTGAGCCCGAAGACTTCGAATCTTCACCATTTCTTCTCTTTCTTGCTCTTGGCTTCTCTATGACACTACTATTTTATTTTGAGCCCACATGTAACCTTGTTAAATAGATTTAAGACATGGATTCACTCGATAGAGCCGTTTCTTCTCTTTCTTCTTGCATAGGGTCATTTAGTCTTTTACAGGCCCCACCATTCCATTGTTGAGTCCTTCTGCGACTTTTATTTGCAATATTTAAACGTGTTTTCTCTGGTTCTTTCTCTGCGGGGTCATGGTTGATCCAATACTTTGCCCGAGGGGTGAAATATGGATAACAATTTGGTGACTCACGGGGACATCTGCCTACTAGATGAAGAGACCAATGGCCTAGAAGCATCCATTGGGCATGGAGTCTTCCTGATAAACATGAAACTGATCTAAACTTTGAAGATCTGATCCTGAGCCACTGTGAGCCTGACTACATGCCTCTTCTATGTTTTCTCGACCACAGGCATGTCCTACTGCTACATACTCTCAATTTTCATAAGAAATATTCAATTAAGGATTATGAGAGTAGAAAATTGTTTGACTCTAGGGCTTTCATCTGTCCCTGAAATGGACTATTTCGAAATGGCTTAAGTTGATCTACATTTGTTTTCCTTTGGAACTAACAATTGTTATAGATAACTATGAGTCTTTCTACCTTGAATATTGGAGAGCCTATCCTGATGCCCCCTTAGAGCAAAATGAACAAAACTTATGTACAAAGACCAAATCATACATGCCTCAAATGAGACATGTAAAGTGTGCATAAGCACTTCTTTTTCTGTAAACATAGTCTACTCCTACTCCTAAAATAACTAGAGGGAAAGAATGCTAAACAACACCTGCTACATGCAGGGAGAAGTAGCTGCATGTATGAGTGAAAAAATGACAATAAGCGATAAGATCCACCCAAATCATCAAGGTAACAACATTAATGGAAAATACCTCTTCAAGTTGACTTACATTGGACTCCTAGAGGTATTGATGATGACCCTTGGTACTTTGGTACTCATCTTCATGCCCTGAAGTAGGCATGACTAGTTTTGGTTTCTCCCTGGGCTCTAATGAAGCCAAGTACCTGATTGGGCATGATCTGATCCTTTGAATGTGCCCATTTCTCTGAAATTCAACTCCAAAAATGGAGTCTTCTTGTGGACCTTCTTGGATGGATGGTGTGAGAGAGATGATGACATCCTCTGCCTACCTTTTCTCTTCCATGACATGTGTGACTTTTGGAAGATCAAACTCTTCCAACTTGGGTTCAGGAGGCATGTTGCAAACTGTAGATTGTGCTTGCACATTCTCTTCCATGGCAGCAGGTTCTTGTGGTTGAAGACATTCTTTTGAGTCTGATAGGATATCAAACTCTTTACTTGTCTGTTGTAGCAAATTCTCTCCCTTTTGCATGGTGATCTTAAAATCTTCATTATTTTCACCATATGAAGCCTCATCTTCAAATATGAAGCTAGTGAGTTCAAGCTCCTCCCAAAAGTCATATTTTTGGAGAGGTTGAATGAGAGAGGGATATGCATTTTCTTGTATAACTAGCCCATGATTCAGTGCCTCTGAATCTATCTTGGTCACCTCTATATGCTCCTTTGTAATTGGACTTGGAGTTGGCTGTTCCTCTTCTTTTTCTTGTGGAGAACATGGAAGACTCATATCTTCTAATCTTGGTTCCAGAGAGGTGTAGTAGAGTGCGAGCTATTGTTATTGAATGTCCTCCTTCATGGTGACAGGCTCATATTCTTGGGAGGTGGTTGATGGAGGAAAAAATGGTGTTATCTCTTTAGGATCTTCTCCATCAAAACAATCCTCCAAGTCAGACAGACAGTCTGCCTCCTTGTTATCCTATTGCATGTGCTCAAATTCCTCCATGGTGTCTTCCTGATCAGAAACTTGCTCACTATGGTTTCCCTCTTCCTCAAACATGAAGTTTGAAAGCTCAAACTCTTCTTCAACATCAGAGCTTGAAGGGGATGAAGTGAAAGGAAGAACTGAAGGTTCTTCTCTAGCCTGCTCCACACTTGGAGCCTCTGAAACTGTATGGTCCTCCTCCTCTACTACAAACTCAGCCTCAGCCACCATTGGTTCTTCAACCCTGACCTCCTCTATTGGCTTGACCATCAAGGGGATCTTTGTAAACCCAAATTTGGTAGCCCAACTCTTCAAATTGTCTATCATTTCTTCTCTGTTGGGCTCCTCTTCTTGTTGTTCTCCTTGACTAGTTTCTTGGGTTTCTTCCCAACATGGACTTGGGAAAGCAAGAGGAGTGGTAGGTTAGGGTTCAACCAGTTTTGCAATTGTTTGTGGTGGGGAGGGAAGTGGAACTTCTTGTTTTTTGAGGGGATGACTGCTTGGGAGAGAAAAGGGGAGAAGAATTGAAATGGGGTGGAAGACTAGGAGATGGAGAAATGAAATCAACACTTGGGGCAGCAAGTGAGGGGCTTGACTCTTGCCTCTGCTAAAATGATAAAGATTGAGGAAGAGAAAATGAAAGACAGGAGCTAGTGATTGACTTACCCATTGACAAGGTTGTCTCACACTTTGCTCATAAGCTTCAATGTCCTCAATCCATTGTGTAAGATAAGGTAACACTTCAACCATGAAGTCAAGCTTCTCTGAGGGTTGTAATGTCTTGGAAAAGGGCCTTCCCATGGACAAGGTGCCCTGCAACCAATCTTGAATGCCTTCATTTGTGCTACGCCCCTGGATTACACCATGCTAGCCTCCATTCTTTGAATCTTCTCCAAAAAAACAACATCCTCCATTTGATTGTTGTCATTGTATGCATACCCTTGCTCATGATAAGCTCCATGGCCAAACTGACTTTGACCCTGCTCATATGGGTAAGCATAATGGTCCTATATCTGATTATAATGTTGATTTGGAGGAGTTGGAAAATGCATTGGAGGTGAACAACATTGCTGATGTAAGTGTGAGTTCCATGAAGGAAATGAAGTCATGATTGCACAACTTCATGGAATGGGGAAGAAAATGGAAGAGATGGAAGAAGAAAATGAATGGAAATGGATGGAAAAGGTCTCGAACTTCATAAATGGCGTTGTTGACTAGATGGAGTCACCAAATATGCTTACATGTGCCTTAAAAGGATGACACTTAATAGGAACACATCAACCTATTAAGATTAATTAGTAAGGTGCTTGAGACTTGTCCCACCATTCCAAAATCTGTTAGTGTGGTCACACGGTGGCTTATGATTTGTTGTTGTAATGAGACACCTTGGAAAGATGGAAGATCTAACCTTAGGTCCCATCGGCGTTCCAAAAATATTAATACAAAATCACAAACCCCCAAATGAGCATCAAATCTACCATTCTAAGGTAGATTCATTTGGTGTGGTTCTCATAACATTGAGTTTTCCCATAGTGTGGGACTTTGAAAACAAGAAAACTCTCCAAAGAAAGCTAGTTCTTGCTTCCTAATCTACCTGCCTGCCACAAGCTACTCCAAAGTGCGTGAAGAACCTAACTATCCTAATTTGACCATTCTAAGGGGATAGAGAGAGAGAGAGGGGTGAAATAGCCTACACTAAGCGGTGATACACCAGAAAAGGAAGTGGATGATCACATACCCAACTACCTGAAATGGAGAGAGGTGAGCAGAGGAGAGGGTGTACAGAATGCACCACAGACCAGAGATAGATTTCACACAAAACACCGCTTGAAACCCATTAAACACAACTCCCAGACCTATAATAGACATCAAAAGTATGCACAATATACCCTGCGATAATGAGAGGTAAGGAGAGACAACAAAATAAGCCAAGGATGGACAGATGCATCACAAAACAGATTTTATTTCTCCAAAATGTTACACAGTGCACCATCAGTGAGCAAGAGGCAAGAAATTCCATTACAAGCCATGGGGGAGGCTTAGAACTCCATTTTCAACCCTGAAGGAAGAAAAGAGGGGAGGTAGAGAAGAAAAATGAACAAATTGAATGTGCCCCTCTATTACAATATATAGGAAGAATGGGAGAGAGAAGATGGAAGAATCTAAAACCTACTCGAACCACCCTTGAAGATACGCATTGAATCTCATATTGAAAACTCAACCATTGAATATCAATGCCTTCTATAAATCTTCCCACAATATGTCACTTCTAGTTCTCCGACGGATCAAATCAAATTAGATCTGGTAGTTGAAGAGATCAGATTCTACGTTAATGTCCTGAAATAATTTTCTCCAATTTTCTCCCACCTAACCTCCCCAAAATTAAAGTTTCAGATCTCCATGGCATAGATGAGGACAATATCTTTCCAACGGTGTCATATTTGCAATATTTTGAGCCCCGAGTCGAAAGATATGCCCTTCAAAGTTTGTATCGGGTCCGTATTTACGAAGGGAGGGAAAACCGGTTTGAAAAATAGGCTCCATTTTCTATATGGGACACGTGGAGGGCTGGCACTTGTTCAAGGGTGGCCTCTATATTTTCTCTTGGAATGACATGGGGATGACACATGGCTTCCTCTGCTGGCCTACTCAATTTCTATGTTTTTGGCTAAGTCCTTTGCTCGGTGGGGTCATATTTCTTGACCGGGGACATGTGGCGGCTCAGGCGCTCGCCTGAACCTTCTCTTTATTCGACCCTTGAGTTAGCACCGTTTGGACACTTCAAACTCTTTGCCAGCCTGCCATCATGCATTGACTATTCAACCCGACTCTGTCCCCTTTTTGAGACTGAGATGCGCGTGGAGGCTCCGCGCTTGCTTAAAAGTCCGATCAAGATTTGCCTTTGAAGGAGTGTCGGTTGACACTTGGAAGCCTCCGCAGGTCTTTGGACTATTCAACAACCCATCTTACCTTTTTAGACCTTGGGCTACATGGCGAGATGGCACTTGTTTGAGTCTCTACTTTTGGATTTACCCTTGGAGATGCGCAGATTGACACATGGCGGCTTCTGCAGGCGCTTTTATACTTAGCCTCTTTTTTAGCCCCGCCTGCCCGCCTTTTTGACCTCTGTTGACCATTTGCTACATGGAGGGCTGGTGCAAGTTTGAGTTTCCCTTTTTGGATTCAACTTTGGAGAAGTGTCGTGTCGACACGTGGCTCTCTCCATTGCCTCCTCCATACTTAGCCAATTTTGGACTCATTCTGAACCGTTTTGAGCTCGAAGACTTCGGATCTTTGCCGTTTCTTCTCTTTCTTGCTTCCGGCTTCTCTGTGACATTGCTATTTTATTTCCGAGCCCACTTGTAACTTTGTTAAATAGATTTAAGCATGAATTTTTTCGACGTGAGCCATTTCTTCTCTTTCTTCTTACATAGTGTCGTTTAGTCTTTCGCAGAGGCCCCGCCATTCCATTGTTGAGTCCTTCCGAACTGTTTGCAAGATTTAAATGTGTTTTATCTGGTTCTTTCTCTGTAGGTTCATGGATAATCCAAAACTTTTCCCGGGGGTGAAATATGGATAACAGGGTACATTGTTTAATCACTATGATTCCTCAAATCTTGAAGTGTAGGATACAGGATGGATTTTTACTAAATAAAACTCTAGGTAGACACTAGAGGATTAGTCACATGTTCTCACTACCACAGTGCGGTAAAACCAAGTGAGGCTAAGTATGAACATTCAAACAAATGTTAAGGGTGATCGTGGAGATTAAGGATAACTAACCCTTATAGTTGCACAAGGTTTATCACTATGTTATATGATGGATTAATTTAATATGACTTGTTGCATTAACTAGCTTTAGCTAGTTATCTGATTTATATATGCAGAGGAATGTCTAATAACTGATAGAAAAAAATTTCTTCTTATTTGGGTTATAAATAGTAGGTCTTTGCATTTGGTATCAGAGATGAAGGTTATAGCTCTTGGACTTATTGGGTCCTTATGCTTACTGAATTTTGATTTTTATTAACAAAATAAAATGAATGTGAGAAGGATGTACCATGGAGAACAAATCTGACCAAACTATGCTTTAGGTTTGGTGGTAAGTAAGTTAGATAATACTCTAATAGTAATTTGTGACACATGAAACTAGAAGAATGCAGGGAGTAGGCTGGTCGAGTGTGAAAATGATCAGTTTTATGTTGAACAATTTAAACTGAATGAAGACAATCAATAAGGGAGTTGCTTGATTGTTGAACTATCAAGATGACAGATTTTGGAACATGAATCTAACATAAAATAAAAACCTACATAAGGTAGATGTAGTGGATAGGAGAGGACTATATGTTGTAGCGTGTGTTGACTGGAAAGACCAAATAGGCTAGAATGAAATCTGCAATAAATGTTGACTTGAAAAGAGTAAAAGTAAAACAAGAGCATTGGCTCATCTTCACCATTTAATTTTAGGAAGAAAGGTACATGGGATATCTTAAGATTCTCAAGGGTCTGTAATCTTGATTGAAGAGAAATAAAACAGACTAATGTTATTGAATGATCTTTTAATATATAGATTTCTTGATCATTGTGACATGTGATTCTTGTAATTGGCATTAAAATATCAATGTGTTTTATGGATTTAATGATGATTCCCTATTATATTTTCCAAGGAATACATTGAAAGACTGTTGGTAAGTTTTTCATACACTCTCTTATCTTGATATGATGATCAAAGACTCTGTTTGGTGAGTAGAGTGGACTCTGACTGATATGAAGGCAAGTTAGATGATGGAAGTCTGTGCCTAGGTAAATTTGGAAGACCTTGTAATTGGGAGTATGATTAGGGGTTTATTTTGTGATTAGAGGACATTTTTATGACCTTGATATCTTATTGGAGTTGCATTAAATATGCTATAACTTCTAAAGACGAGAACAAAACCATTCATTGCTTGGTAAAAATCAGTTATAGAATGGGACGTTGTTGGAAGCAACTCAAGCAAATAAAAATTTGCACAAGGAAAGGAAAAGGGCAGAAAATAAGAACTGCCAGGAAGAAACACAGTGATAAAATAAGTTGTAATTTCTGAAAGATAATTCTGATTTTCTTTAGCATATGATAGGAGGTTTGTTTGAGCTATGAAATTAAGTCAGTCATTATGAAGTATTGGGTAAGTTGTATGGTCATTCCGTAAAAGTTTTAATTGATACTAGGACAACCAAATGTTTCATTTCTAAAGTTTTAGCAGAAAAATTGTGTAGAAAATCTAGCTATATGGAAAATTCATGGACAGTGTAGTATGGGAACAATGCTAGACATAAGGTAGAGCAATGCTTGCCTATGGAAGCATTAGAACTACCTGAATTTACAACTGAAGTGAACCTTTATGTAGCTCCATTAGGGTCTTATGATGTAATAATTGGAGTTAATTGGCTGTCCAAACACCAAGTTGTTGTGGACTGCGTGGAAAAATGTGTAAAATGTCTTGATGATGAGCTGAAACTAGCCATCATTCAAGGAAAAAAAGGAATTTTTCTATAAGGCAGATTTCAGCCATGCAACTAAAAAAGCAAAAATAAAAGGTTATACACTCTTTGTCTATAAAAATAGATTATTTAGAGGAAATTACTAAATCTCCTTTGGCTGATTCACCACTTTTACAATACTTTAGTGATGTATTTCCAGAGGAGTTACCTGATTACCACCAAAAAGGGAATTTGACTTCACAATTGACATCAAACCGGGAACTGAGCCTATGTCAAAAGTGCCTTATCGCATGACAACAATAGAGCTAATTGAGTTAAAATCTCAAATGCATGAGCTCATCTCTAAGGGCTTAATAAGACCCAGTGTGTCACCATGGGGTGCACCGGTGATTTTCGTGAAGAAGAAGGATGAAACCCTTCGATTGTGTATAGACTATAGGATGTTGAACAAGGCAATAGTTAAGAACATATACCCTTTACCATGGATAGATGATCTCTTCGATTAGATGAGAGGTGCTGCAGTATTCTCTAAAATAAGATCTAAGATCGGGATATCATCAATTAAGAATTAAAGAGGAAGACATTCACAAAATGACATTTAGAACACGCTACGGACATTATGAGTTCACAATTCTGCCGTTCAAACTCACTAATGCTTTGACATCTTTTATGAACCTAATGAACAATATCTTCCACCAGTATCTTGATAAGTTTTTACTTGTGTTCCTATATGATATACTCATCTACTCCAATAATGAAAAAGAGCATCAAAAATTATGTTTCAAGCTATTTAGAATGTCAAAGGGTAAAAGCGGAGCACACGCACCCTGTTGGACTGTTATACCCGCATAACATTCCACACCACAAATGGCAAGTCATTAGCATGGAATTTGTCCAAGGACTGCCCTTGACTAAAAACCGACATGATATGATATTGGTAGTAGTAGAAAAGTTAACAAAGGTAGCTCACTTTATACCGGGAACCTTACTGATGATTCCCTAGTTCTTGCTAAAAGGTTTGTGCATGAGATCTTTCGATTGCATGGTGTTCTAGAAATAATCATTTCAGACAAGAGATCCAAGGATGACATCTCATTTTTGGCAAACATTAAATTCTTGTTTGGGCACTAAATTGAATTTTAGTTCAACTTATCATCCGAAACAAACGGTCAAACTGAGTGTGTAAACCAAGTATTGGAAGATATGCTTCGCATGTACTACATGGATCAACAATACAAGTGGGAAGAATACCTGCCACTAGTTGAGTTTGCATACAATAACTCATATCACTCTTCACCGAAAAATGACACCTTTTGAAGCATTATACGGAAGAAAATGCCAACACCTGTAAGTTGGGAAAATGTAGAGGATAGAGAAGTGGTTGGGCCGAAAATGCTAGCTGAAATGGCAAAGCAAGTTAAGCAAATTCAGAGCACTTGAAAGAAGCTACATATCGAAAGAAGAGTTATGCAGATCTTTGAAAAGGGAGACAAGGTTTTTCTTCGAGTAAATCCCAAAAAGAGTTCAATAACGTTTGGGAAGGTTGTCAAAGCTTTCCCCATGCTATGTTGGACCATTCAAAGTTCTAGAAGTTCTTAGCTCAGTTGCATACCGACTAGCATTACCTCCTTCACTATCAAAGATGCATGATGTTTTCCATGTTTCATTATTAAAGAAGTATGTTTCAGATTTATCGCATGTACTTAATTGGGACTCACTGCAAGTTTTGGAACCCAGAATTGTCACCATGGAGCCATTAAAGTGCTGAAAACCCATAATTTGCTCACCGAGAAATAGATAAATTACTCAATGCAAGGTCCCAATATTCTGAGGACAACACAACTTGGGAGAATCTGGATGAATTTAAAATTATTTTTCCACATTTATTTGTTTAGAAACTTGTGATGAAATTGTTTTTTTTTTTTACAAAAATCGCTATTACTTTAAGACAGTTGGAAAAATTCTGATTTATCGTAATGTGAGGCTAGTAAAAATTGATTTTATTCAGATTAATAAGGTTGTTTTAGCCATGTTGTTACTTTTTAAAAAGTTTTGATTCTGAAATTTTGGGATACTAAATGAAGGATTTATTTGGTAAATTTCAGTAGCATTATTATTTCTATTTTTGTGAAAACAATAATTAATTCATTAGGGACGATGAATCATTTTAGCAGGGAGGAATGTAACATCCTCGCTAATTAATCTTCTATTTGGAAATTTAATTATTCAAATAATTATGAATAATGGGAAAATAAATGTTTATTCGGATCAATAATTTTTAACATTGATGATGGTAATTAGTTGTTTAAGTACTTAGATAACTAAATACCGCCCTTATTATTATTAATGCATTTTAATTATGAGGTGGTACTATGTATTGTCTTGTTCCGATTTTGTTCCGCGTCAAGTCAATTAGGACAACATAGTCCTTAATCAATATGGTCGCTACACAACGATGAGGTTGTGTTGATGCCCATATGGACTAAGGGTGATGTCGCTCCTAAGACAACTTGCACTATGCATTTTAACAAGGCTTGGAATGTATTGCGACATGCTGTGGTATTGGTATTATTATTGCATGAATCGTTTTGAGTTGGAGTTATATGGTAAAGTAAAAAGGCTTAAAATCCTTAATAGATTGATATTGTAACATCAAATTAATTATATTACATTTTGATAAATAATATAATTGATGGGGGCCATATGGCCACACCCATCGAATGGTTGAGCATAAGGTTTTATTTTGTATTAAGTTCATTTTTAAAAATGGTAGTTAATACCATATTTGCATGGATAAGATTTTAATAATTATTATGTCCAATTAACTAGGCGGTCCATGTAGGAAAGGGGGGTGGTAATTATTTAATTGAATTTTGAATTTTTAAACTGTGAGATCCCTCCCACAAAGTCTTAGGCCTCCCTTTTTCCATCCACTTGGTAGGCAATAGGTGGAGGGAGTAAATGTGTAACAAGGTTTTGTGAATTCATGGTGGGAAGGGGGAAAAGTGGGATTCTATTAGTTTCTTTTTATTTGACTTGTAGTTTTGAGCTTCAATTATGGGGACACTCTACCGTATTTTTCTTTCCATGCAAGGAATCAATTTTTGATGAGAAACCCTCTATCTTTAAAGAGGAATGCAATGTTGAGGCATGGATGGTTTGGAGTGCTTGGATTCTTAGCACTCGGGATAGTTGATAGGGTTTTCAAAGTGATCAACTAGAAGCAAAAATGACAAAGACTAATCATTTACGGGTAAGGGGTTACTCTACTTACTTGTTTTTATTTTAAAAGTGAATGTATCATTGGTTGTGGTTTTGTTTTAATTTGAAAGAGTTATGGAAAATATTTTGTGAATGTGTTTTAGAATTGTGAGTTATTCCAATAAAATCTTATGGCTACTAAGGTTTTGGAAAATAAGTTGAGAAATGTTGGATTTAGAACTTGTGTTCTTTCCAAGAAGTCACGGGGATATTTTTCTTATTTTCCTATTGTTTTGTTTTGGTTAAATGAAAATAAATGGATATTCTTTGCTTCACCCCGACCTTCCTTATTTTTAATTTTTTATTATAATTTAACGCTTTTGAGTGGAGCTTTGAATCGGGGGTTAGGCCCCAACCTAACAAGAGAGAAGAAGAAGATGAGAAAAGACATGTGGAAGAAGGAAAGAAGAAGGAAGGAAAGAGGAAGAAGGGCTATTGCCCACAAAGAGAGAGAGAGATCCAAAAGCCAAAGCAATGCAAAAAAAATGACCATAGCAACCAAACAGACACAACAACCTCATCTAATATAGGTACTAGCGTGGCGATTGGCCTCTTGTAGAAGAAGTCGATAAGCTCCACGTGCCCTGTCCTTTAATTCATTCCATTGATCAATTACAGAATAAATGGGAAAGCCAACAGCCTCAATGTCCACCTCTAGCAGAAGATGATGATCGAGCCGACCCATCGTGAAGAGGTTGTTAACACTTTGTGCATGGTGAAGAAGAGCTCTGTACTGACCACAAATCCACTGGATACCGCATCCTGTGCCAATTGCTAGTTCATCGACCTCTTCAACCCAAAGAAGAGGATCCGACAGGGAGAAGTCAACCAATTCCTCACCCAACCCCACACAATGAATGAAATGAATAATAGAGTTAGAAATGAACTCAACAACGACCAGATCCTCCTCCAACAATAGATAGAAAGAGATGAAGGAAGCTGATATGTCTGCATTGGAATGTGCATAGTGAGACTGAAACCTATAGGAATCACCCAAAATAGTCTCAATTTCCTCGGCTTCTAGGTCCGAGGAGAAATGGAAGACCTAGGATAGGTGGGAATGATCGATCGCCAAGGTCATGGTGACGTATGGCACCAAGCTCTGGAGGAGAACAAATGGGAAATCGGGAAACCCCATTAAACCATGTGGAAATACCATCAACGAGGAAGAAAAAATAGAAGATCACAAAGAAAATTGAAGACAAACACCTCCCTTAAATGGGGCGTTGCACGCGTGAGAAGCCAAATCCGACCTGTGAAATCTAGCTGGTTTGCTTACATGAGATAATACTTGAAAGACCTTGCCACGCTTTGAATGTATCAGATATGACACTAATGGCAGGGTGATCTATTGCATAGTTAGCCAAAAGATCAACAGAGAATGATTGGTTTCCTGGTAATTGTGCATGATGTGCCAAGTACCAATCTTGCCCAAGAAAAAGAAAATATGGGGGAGAAAAATGTTGATTTTCCACGAGGGGGAAGAGCCTCTAGAGACTGCATGGATAATTATTTGTGAGTCTCCTTCAATATAAAGTTGAGAGCAACCCAAATAGGCTGCCATCTTTACCCCTTCCAAAAGTGCTTGGGCTTCTGCAACATTACACGAACCATCCCGGAGGGGAAATGAACCAGCCTTAATAAGATGTCCTGAATCATCTCTAAGAATACACCCTGCACCTGATTTACCCGGATTACCTCTAGAAGCACCATCAAAATTAAGTTTCCACATACCTTTCGGGGGGGTCTCCATCTGGCCCTTTTCCTTCGAATTAATTTTTCAACCTGTGAGAAACATTTTTGATGATAGAACCCGGGCTAGGAAACTTGATGAGAGGCCAAGAATTAGATATTTCTACATCTCTGGAGGAGAAATTGGAATGAGATAGACTGTTGATACTATTTTTTTCCGAGATGGACACTTCCAACTTGTTGAGGAAAACATGTTGTTCGTTCGTTTGTTCTCGGAAGAGCCAAAGATTGTGCTCCCACCAAATATGCCATATGAGGAAGAGTGGAGCAATGGACAGTATAGAACATAGAGAGCTTTTGAGATTGAATTTCAGCCATGAAAGAAGGGTCTCGCGATATTTTGCACGGACCCAACCAAGTTTTAATTTACTAAGGAGTTAATCCCAACAACTGGAGGTGAAAGGGCAAAAAGAAAAAGATGATCCATTTCTTCCTCAAACACCACAAAGCACACACTTGGTGGGTCCCGCATAGCCCTGAAACTTCTCCTCACTTGTGTCAAAATTTTCTTTTTCAAAACTAGCTAGCCAAAGATGGCCACTTTGGGAGAAATACTATGATGCCAACAACCAAAAGAATAGGGGAGGCCCTGGTCAGACCTTGAGAAAAGAAGATCATAACCAACTTTCACGGAGAAAGAACCCGTGACATCCCCAAGCCAGAGAAGTTGGTCCTCACTGCCTAGGAAGTGTGGATTTCTGTCCTAAATGGCTTCCTTGTAAAGGGATGATTCAAGAGCGGAGGTCCCAATATTGGTTAAATCTTTCCAAATCCAAGAAGGTGAACCGTTATGATGCTTGTCCGCCATAATCAGCAACCAAAGAGCCCCAGAGAAATTTTGTCTCATTCATAACTTTGTTGAGTTCTGGCATTAGATTAATAGGTGGGAACCCGTTCCAACTGTCCTCCCAAAAGTTGGAAAACTGTCATTGTTGATTTTCCAAGAGACTGCGTCAACAATCAGGGGTCTGGAATTACAAAAAAAGTTCCAAACATGTGAACCTTTAGGGAGCTCGGAACTGGAGAGCAAGAACTCGGGGCAACCACCCTCAAGGTACTTATGAGAAAGAACTTGAAAGGCAAGCCTTTTAGCATCTGAAATGAAGTTCCAGACAAGTTTAGCCCCGAGAGCTGAATTCTGTAGAGTGAGATCCATAATACCCAACCCACCCAAACATTTGGGCAGCTTGACCGTATCCCATTTAACCAAGTGAAATTTTCGCTCTTCATTGTTCCCTTGCCATAAGAATGATCTGACGATCTTCTCAATTTTGTGTAGAACTATCTTGGGGATCTGCAAGACAAACAACATATAGATAGGAATGGCCAGAAGAACAGAGTTTATCAACATGGATCTCCTAGCCAAATATAACCATTTACCTCTCCAGGAGAGCAATCTAGAAGAAAGAGAGTTAATGAGCCCATCCCATAAAAGAGCTTTACTGTGCCCAGAGAAAAGAGGAATACCTAGATATCTGGACGGAAGGACACCCACGGTAAAGCCAAGAATTGCTTTGATCCTTCTCTGTATTCTTGGAGCAACATTAAAAAAGAAAATGACAGATTTGTGGAAGTTGATGACCTATCCCATCGTTGAAGAATAAGAGTTCAGAAAGAAGAGAAGCATCTAGCTTCTGGAATGGATGCTTGACCAAATAAGAATGTATCATCTGCGAATTGTTGGTGCGAGAGAGGCGGAAGATTGGAAGTTATGACGAATACCCTTAAGAGAACCTTCCAGAAGGGCAGATTTGATGCTCCGACTAAGAGCTTCAGCGACCAAAATAAAAAGAAAAGAGGAAAGAGGGTCGCCTTGTCTCAATCCCCTGCTACTGCTGAAAAAACCTTCTACCAAACCATTGACCAAGATGGAGAAACATGGGGAAGCAATGCAGTTGAAGATCCAGTTGCAAAAGTGCCAACTAAATCCCATAGCATGAAGTGACTTAATAAGGAATCTCTAGTTAATACGGTCATAAGCTTTACTAAAATTCATTTTCAACATCATGCCAGCTCTAGAGGATGAGTGAAGAGTATGAATTAATTCATGCAAGATAATGATCCCATCAGTAATAGACCTCTCTAGAATGAAACCAATTTGTTCTTGTGCTACTAATTTAGAGATTAGAGGGTTCATTCTTGTGGCAATGACTTTTGAGATAATTTTGTAGGACATATTACAGAGAGAGATCAGTCTGAAGTCATCTAAAGAATCTGCTGGAGACTTTTTAGGAAACATGCAAATGAGAGTATGATTTAGTGCGCCTAGAAGCTTGCCTGTACGCTGGGATTCCTCAACAGCGTGCCAGATTGTATCCCCAATAACTTCCTAGAAGTCCTAATAGAAAGAGTAGGAAGCCATCAAGACCAGAACTTTTTCCCTTTTCATTGAAAAAAAAATTTTATGAACCTCCTCCTTGGAAAAAGGGGAAAGAAGCTTTATATTGTCAGCATCATCAACCAAAGAAGGGATTTGTTGAAAGAAGGGAAGCTGAGCACCCAAGGGGGTGGCTGAATCACCATTCAACAACTTTTGGAAAAATGCCACCGACTCGATTTGATCCGGATTTGGGTGGATGCCACGAGTTATCTTCCAACCGAGCTAACCTTCCTTATTACTTCCTTATAATTTAATGGAATTTTCTTTGAGTTCTTTAAAATATTATGAAATCATATGGTTGTAGGGTTTATGGGGAACCATCCATGAAATTTTGGGGTTTTCAAACTTGCATTCCTTGCATGAAATTATGAGGATGTTTTGGGTTATGGAAAATAACCTGTGAAATTGGGGGTATTCAAACTTTAGGTTCTTCCAACAAAATTCTTTGACTGGTTTTTCTATGTGTGTGATTTATAGAAAATGATATATTTGTATTGTGGGTTTGGTTGTAGTGTTGGGAAAATTTTCTATGGGGGCTCTATAATCTCATAATCATTATTTTAGTTGGAGCGACATGTTAGACTTAATGGGATTTTTAGAAGATGGGTATGAGTTTTACTCACACCGTGAATAAGAAAAGGGTCGATAATTTCTTCCTACATGTTAAATATGAACTGGGTATCGTTTTAAGTGAGTGGTGGTTGGATTTTTCTATTTTGAAGCTAATCCATGAGTCGATTTGATTGTTAAATAAATATTTCATTATGCCAAATTTGAACGGAGTTCTAGATCTTTTTATTAGAAGTGATTTGTTAATTTCCTTAACAAGGAAATAAACTTAAATGATATAGTTACTTAGGTGAGACTAGTATAATCCAATTTTACTCTGTTGAATATGTGTGCAAGTGGTTGAATGTTGATTTATTGTTATAGCTAGTAATAAGTTTGTTGGTACATATTACTTGGAATTAAAATAGGTTGATATGCTCATTTTCATTTTGTGTTATGAAATAAAAGCGGGAACTAACTCATGGCATGCAAGGAAACAAAATGATTCAACAACTCTTGATTATTTAACAAATGTATTAACCTCTATAGGGACATTTGGATAATGATATTAAAATAAAGGTAAATGAAAGTGATGGTTCATTGGGTAAGTTATTTCTTGTTAGTTTTATTTTGTCCTAAGATCCTTGTGACTCGGAGGGTTGGATCATTTGATCCATACCTTTTCATTTAATGCATTTACTTCATTATTTGATTTAGATTAGTTAAATATGATTTCTAGAAAATTTTAAAAGTGGAAAATACAAGGGAAACTCTGGCAAAATTTTGTCAGAATTCTATACTTAGTCATTTTTATGGATTAAAATTATTTGGATGACTTTTTATGGCCTACAAATTATTCTATGTTAATGGTTGTTGCGAAACAACTTTAATTTTCCTTAAATGATAGCTAGCCTAAATTTGTTGATTAGTTTGATTCATTTGTTGTGTGAAGATAGTGATTCCGTCAAAGATCGGGAACCCGAAACCTCCGTCATTCACATGGTTTGTGATTGAAGAGCGGGAGGTTTGTATGCGAAGTGTTCCTATTATCCATATTTTTCCCCAGGGCCAAATATCGGATTAGCTATGACCATGTACAGAAAGAACCTGAGAAAACTCATTCAGATCTATAAATAGGTCATAGAGGGACTCAACAGTTGAATAGTAGGGTCAGAAAAGAAGGGGCAAAGCGTCTTTGGGGAACCAAGCAAGAAAGGGGAAGAAACGACAAAGATCCAAAGTCCTTGGGTTCAAAATAGTTCACGAAAGGTCTGAAATCGACTAAGTATGGAGGAGGTAGTGGAAGGAACCACGTGTCCTAACGACATTTCTCCAAAGAAGAATCCAAAAAGGGAAGCCCAAGCGGCGCCGAGTTGCGTGGCCTGGTAGGTGAAATGGAGGAAACGTCTTTGGGATTTCAATGCAGGATCTTCTTACCTCAACGACCAGATCAGATTTGATTTGTTTCGTTGTTTCCTCTTCCTTTAAGGTCTTTGAAACAAAGGATTGATGCAGTAAAGACGGATTTGGGGGCATATTTTATCTGAAGCATTAACAACAGTGGTTGAACTTCAACCTACTTTTCTCACTTCTCTCTCTCTCTTCCTTCTATTTGATCAAATCTATAAATACGGGGCAAGATTCATTGTAAAGGGTTGGACATTCTTTGTTTTGTAGACTCCCTTCTCCTCTTAGCAAATGGATTTTTGGGGTTTAAGCCTTCAATCAAAATTAAATTATGTTTCTACCTCTTAGCTACTTTATAATGGATTGTATCAATCTACAGAGCAATAAAACACGTCTGTGATCGATTTTAGATCCTCTCTTGTCTCTTTTTATTTCATCTGGTCTCCCATTATATATCTGGCTATCTTGTGCTTGTTTATTGTATGCATTTTGTTGGTTTTTTTCTATTAGCAAAATAAGTGTTCATCATTCCTTTGGTGCATCACCTCGTAGTTTAGCTTTGTTTTAATTTATGTATTCCTTCTATCCTTGTCTCCTTGGTAAATTTTAGATTAGGATTAAGAACAAACCCTCTGCAAGTTTCTACATATGCACCTAAACAGAGGAATAAGGAACCAACCTTCAATCTAGAGAGATTTCCCATTTTGCAAGGTCCCACACCTTGGGGAAAGTTCAATGTTATGCAATCACACCAAATGAGTCTACCTTAGAAAAGTAGATCTTTTAGAGCTCATTTGGGGGTGTTGTGATTCTACACTAACATTTTTGTCATGTCGGGTGGGACAGTGTATGAAGCACACGACCACTTCACTTCATCGGGTTCAATGTGCTCTCATTGAATATTTCAGCCTTTTAGAGGCACTTTCAAGCACATCTGGTAACTCCATCTAGTCAACAACCCATCCTCTAAGTTGCAGACCTTCTTCCCATCCATTTCCACCCATTATTTCTTCCATCTCCTTCATCTTCTTCAATCCCATGAAGTTGTGAAATCATGACTTCTTTCCCACCATGGAATTCTCATTTATAGCAACAGAACTATTTCCCTCCATCCCCACAGTTTCAAAATCCTCCTCTAAATCAGTTTTATAAGCCCCATTATCCCAAAAATGCATACAACCCCCTTTTTTCTAACCAAAATGTTTATGAAGAATAGGTTTATGCAAATGATGGTGGAAACTCCTTGGCGAAGTTGATTTTGAGAGGTAGATGTAAAAGATTGAGATGGACATGATGCAGCTCAGAGTCAAGTGCTCTATATTGGCGGCTGAAGTTGGCTATAAGGCCCCTTGTCCATGGGTCGGCCCTGTACCAGGCTAGTTTAGCACCCAACACAAGCTGCACCTCATCACTGAGATGTTTCCCCAGATTATAGAGTGGGCGAAGGAATGGAGGCTCAAAAATCTAGCGTGCCTTCCATCCCTTCTGCATCCATCCTCCCATTTTCTTCCAAGTCCCCTTTGCCTAGTTGTACCATAAATGAACAACCCCCTACCAACGCGCCTTCCCCAGCCAACATCATCATGTTCGACAACTGTAGGACAGGATAGTTGAAGAATGGCGTGACTCATACGACTCTGATTGGGAAGAGGAAATCATACGGGTGCCTATTTTAGACAAAAATCAGTTAGCTCCAGAGGGCACGGTTCTGAGGAGAACCATACGGTTTTAGAGGCAACAAGTGTAGAGCAAGCCACATAAGAACCTTCAGTTCTTCCTCCCACTTCATCCCCTTCAAAATCTAATGTCGAAGAAGAGTTTGAGCTTTCAAACTTCATGTTTGAAGATGAGGGGAACCATGGTGAGAAAATTACAAATTCGAAGGACACCATGGAGGAGGTCAAACACACGCAGCAGGACAACGAGGAGGCAGATTATCTGTCTGACTTGGAGGATTATCTTGATGGAGAGGAGCCTAAGGAGATCACATCATTTTCTCCTCCATCATCTGCCTTCCAAGAACATGAGTTTTCTGCCATGGAGGAGAAAGGAAACATCGAAGACCCCATCTCTCCCACACCATCCACTCAAGAAGATATGCAGAAGACTCCATTCTTGGAGTTGAAATTCAGAGTAATGAGCACATCCATTAGATCAAACCATGCCCAATCAAGTACTTGGCTTCATTGGAGCCAAGGGAGAAGCCAAAACCAGTCATGCCCACTCCAAGGCATGAGGATGAGCATCAAAGTACCAAGGATCAGCTATAATACCTCTAGGAACCAAGTGAGCAGCTGATTGAAAAGGTATTTATTTTGTTTCCAGTTGATACCTTGATGGAGGGAGTGGAGAAACAATTTTCAGTTAGCCTTCCACTCCTAATAACAACCATGTTCAGCTCCAAATCATTTGCATGGCTACCAATTTTGAGGAAAGGAAGCTATTTTGCACAACCAGTTGCAGGGTTTGTTTAGCTCACCTTTGCTCCTAGCTAGCATAAAGTAGGTAGGTTTTCTTTCAGCAGAAGAAGTGCTTTGCACACTCTGCATGTTCTACTTGGAGCATGTATGATTTTCAGTTTTGTACATAGTGTTGTTGTGGAGTTTTGTTGCTCTCATGCTGAATTTTGGACTTGGCATTTGGTCAAGATCAGTTTCAGTTCTAATGGGTTTCAAACGGCCCGGGGTCGATTTTCAAAGTTTAGATCGATGAGGGCTATCACTCATGACTCCATGCCCAACGAATATGACAAGGAAATTGGTATTTTTATCTAGCAGTGAATACCCCTATGAGTCACCAAATTATTATCCATATTTACCCCAGGCCAAATATTAGATCAGCTCTGACAACCCCGCATAGAAAGGACCTGAGAAAACTCATTCAGATCTTTAAATAGGTCACAGAGGGACTCAACAATGGAATAACAAGGTCAGAAAAGAAGGGGCAGTGTTGTAGAGGAACCGAGAAAGAAAGGGGAAGAAACAACGAAGATCCGAAGTCCTCGGGTTCAAAACAATTCAGGAAAGGTCTGAAATCGACTAAGTATGGAGGAGGTAGCAGAAGGAACCACGTGTCCTAATGACGTTTCTCCAAAGATGAATCCAAAAAGGGAAGCCCAAATGAGTGCCAAACTATCGCGTGGCCTTGGTAGGTGAAATGGAGGAAACATCTTCGGGCTTTCAATGTAGGATCTTCTTGCCTCAATGACCATATCAGATTTGATTTGTTCCGTTGTTTCCTCTTCCTTCAAGGCACCAAACAAAGGATTGATGCAGTAAAGATGGATTTGGGGGAAGATTTTATCTGAAGCATTAACAAAAATGGTTGAACTTCAACCTTATTTTCCCACTTCTCTCTCTCTCTTCCTTTTGTCTGATCGAATCTATATATACGGGGGCAGGATTCATTGTAAAGGGTTGGACATTGTTTGTTTTGTAGGCTCCCTTCTCCTCATAGCAAAGGGATTTATGGGGTTCAGGCCTTCCATTAAAATTGCATTAGGTTTCTACCTCTTGGCTACTTTGTAATGGACTATATCAATCTACAGAGCAATAAAACGCGTATGTGATCGATTTTAGATCCTCTCTTGTCTCTTTTGCTTTCATCTGGTCTCACATTATATATCTAGCTATCTCGCTTGTTTATTGTATGCATTTTTTTGGTTTGTGTATATTAGAAAAATAAGTTTTCATCATTCCTTTGGTTCATCACCTCCTAGTTTAGTTTTGTTTTAATTTATGTATTCCTTCTATCCCTGTCTCCTTGGTAAAGTTTAGATTAGGATTAAGAACAAACCCTTTGCAAGTTTCTACGTATGCACCTAAACAGAGGAATAAGGAACCAACCTTCAATCTGGAGAGCTTTCCCATTTTGCAAGGTCCCACACCTTGGGGAAATTTTAATCTTATGCAATCACACCAAATGAGTCTACCTTAGAAAATTAGATCTTTTAGAGCTCATTTGAGGGTGCTTATGATTTTGCACTAACGAGTTCCTTTGAGAACGCTTCACATATATACCCCACGCCTCTTTCATCGCCAAATATGGGATTGTTGGAGGGTTCTAGCTCATTATATTTTTCAAAATCATTACCTTTACACTTATAGTTAAGATAAAGTTTTGATGAATAATCTACTTTATTTGTCAAAAACATAGTTAAGCGAATAGATTAACTTCTTGCTGGTTATTTTAACTGACACCCCTAAACTACATAGTGTCACATGTTTTACGATGATGTATGGACATTCTATCACCAACTTGTGAGGAACGATGTTAGGATTGAAGATTTTTGTTGCGGATAATTGATCCTATTGTACTTGTAATTTAAGGATTTAGAAACTTGTCTTGGACAAGATGTCCTTTGTACTAGTCCATTTATGGACAAGACTTGTAATATATAAATGTATTGGCTAATTTACGTGTGTCTAAATACATTTTCATGTTATGGGTTTGGGTAACTAAATGATATATTTGATAAAGTTAAGGTTTCACATATTTAATTATCTTATGATTATAATATGTATGGTTTATGATAATAAAGATATACCTCATATCTATTTTCTCTCCATTATAGTAAAGATATTTTTAAGGTTAAAGAAAAAGAATATTAAGTGAGTTGTAAAACTGTATTTGGAAGGGTAAGGATGCATGATGATAGTATTAAATTTAAAAGGATAAAAATATGTCCATGGAAACATATTGGATTAATCTAAAAGTGTTTATGCAATAAATCAGTGATTGATATTTAGTTTGTCAAAGAAATTTGAGACTAGTCAACATTATATATGAAGGAATCTAACAAGAAGTATGATCTAATCTCATCTTGTGAATCCAATTATTACCTATTAGGATGTAAAGGATATTTAAAAGAACTTATCTTCCTTCATTAAGAAAAGAAATGAATCCTAAGTTGAGATTATCTCTAGCTTTAAACAAGATGTGAGATATAGTCATAATAAAGTATAGATATGACTTTGTTTAATGGATAATGAATCAAGATATACTAAATCATGACATTGTAAGGTTAATAAGACCTGGTGGAATCTTGACTAGGGATCTAACATACCTTTTCTATAGAAAGGCTAGAATGTATGGATAGGGTAACAAAGTGATAATCACTTCATGATCTTATCCATCTATCCAAAGTAATTAGATGCGTAAACTATATTTCAATAAGTAATTGGATAATCCATGAAGGTCATGAACCTTGTAGGAACTACTTAATTAATGCATGTTATAGGCTACCTACGAGTGGCCCATAGGTTGCTTAATGTGGTAACATATTAAGCAACGGATTGGCCTCCCGTAGGTAAAACATGCAATAATAGTGACATCGGGGTTCCTTCTATACTTATGAAGTTGAACCCATTAGGAATTCAAAAAAGTCTTAATAGGTTCACCTACATAAGTTTAATAAATCTAGATAACTGTGATGAGACATTTGTGAGGTGATGGGAAGACAAGTTTAGATGCTATGTGCACTCATCTATACTAAGCGTACATAGTACAACTAAAAACTTTGGCCAAAGTAATGTGTTTGTTAGGTACATTGTCTAATCACTGTGATTCCTTAAATCTCGAAGTGTAGGATATAGGATGGATTTTTACTAAATAAAACTCTAGGTAGACACTAGAGGATCAATCACATATCGACTCACCGTAGTGCGGTAAAACCAAGCGAGGCTAAGTATGAACATTCAAACGAATGTTAAGGGTGATCATGGAGATCAGGGATAACTAACCCTTACAATTTGCACAAGGTTTATCACTATGTTATAGGATGGATTAATTTAATATGACTTGCTACATTAACTAGCTTTAGCTAGTTATTTGATTTATACATGCAAAGGAATTTCTAATTGCTGATAGAAAAAAATCCTACTTATTTGGGTTATAAATAGTAGGTTGTTACACATACTGATCATAGAATGGCCCCGAGAATCGACTTGGGTCCGGAAAATAGAGCAAACACTAGCACCCAACATCGGATGGTAGCACTTGGGCACTGTGTCCTCATTTGGGTTCTAATGTCATGGAGGCACATAAAATCATCTTCTCAAATCAACACAGTTTACAAAAGTCTTCGAGAAATTCTACAAGATGGCAGTACTAGCCTCCAAACATATAAGTCATTCTATTTCCTTCAATCAATACAATTGGAACAATCGAACAATTCAAAACTAATTCAAGACAATCAAAACTAAATGAAGACGTACCATTTCGATCGTGCTTATGGGGGAAATTCATAGAAGGAAAGTAAAACTAGACCTCTCTCCCCAACACTCACTTGTGGCATGACATTGCCCAAAAATTTTCACTTGGCATGAGATCGCCCAAAAAACCCACACTTGGAGTGAGATCACCCAAAAATCGCTCTTTAAAACATTTCACTACATATTTCCCAAAAACTGATGCCGATCACCCTAAACCACGTCGGTTACCATATATTCACTTTGGTAACCTTGTTTGAGAGGTTGGAAAGAATTATTTGATTTTTGGAGAAGAGACATCTACATGCAAGCACGCACCAGAGTACTCATGCACATCCAAACATTCGAACCAGCATCAAACACGATCGAAGGGCAAGCATTCATAGTAACATTCCTGGGAAGCATGACCACGGCGCGACCATCGGTTCCATGGATCAACCATCACATCCCTCTAATCATTAGGTCTCATTCAAGTACAAGTAAGTACATTTGGATCTGCACCTTCCCATATTTATTTAGATTAGTTTCTCCATCTCTGTTTAGGAGTTCTAGTTTCCCTTGCATCCCATTATCTCTCACCCTCCTACCAATCCCTTTACCTAACCACCTACAACCTCCCAACCTTCCATACCCACCTCCAGACATCTCTAAGTATTCCCAACACTGTCATCAACCTCACCATTCTCTTTCCATTCTTTTTCCAATCACATATAATCACCAAAACCAAACTTCATCAAGTTTCTATCAGCCCGACCCTACCGACGCGTTGGTTAACCTCAACCGTCGTCGGTTCGCCTATCCTCAACCGAGAATCGGTCATACCGGACCGACGCGTCGGTCTCTATGTTTAGTAAATCTACCTATAACAATAACATCATATCTTTCACCTAAACAACCCAAATCACCTAAATCTTGACCTTGACCTTACCTAACCACCTTATTTACCAGTCTCACTTCCGTATCTGATCATAACCTAGTTTGTTAGATTAAATTTGGTTATTTTACTTGAATGATACATGTAAATCATATCAACTATAGTAGGACATTATTGATTTACATCATTTCTTGCAATAAGTTGTTTTAAACAAGTGGATTCACAACCATCTAGGAAGTATCACACTTCCCGATCTAGCATATGCTAGGCGGTCCCAATAACATATGTTGGTTAATATTCCTCTAGTGGTATTGTTTGTATTCTTAACTAGTTCCTCCTAGCAAAAGGAAGTTCTCGCAATCAGCATTGGGTTGGGAAATTAGGACACACAAACTCTACCTTCCACCTTCATTCACATGTATTCCTCCTCACCCTTACCTTATCTGTTTTTCTCTTACATACGCACACTATTCGACGAAACATTTTGGCACGCCTGGTGGGACCCTCTCTTGGGTTCATTGCATTTTCTTCATATAGGGAAACTTTTTGTGTGTTTCTTTCCTTTTGAAAAATACACATTTAATCTTCTCCCTAGTAATATTCTTTTCTTCTAATTGTCTAAAATGACATTTTTCATTTGGTGCTTAAAACAAACCAATTCTTCCTTCTTGCATTTGCATAGTAGTGAAAGAGCACATTCTTGACCTATTCATCATTTGCTTCATCGAATATAATTGTTGATTTGGGTTATAAAATTTGTTGCATTTCATCCTTGTATGTTACATTATTAGCTCACATTTAAAAATGAGGGAAACCTATATGTTGGAAGTCATGCCCAACTAATGGTTGACACAATTGAACTGTAGAAAGCACTTTCTTCTCTCTCTCTTTGCCAAACTATACAAATTTTAATTTACACATATTCTTAAACAACATCCCACCCTAAGAAGAAGTTGTCAATGATCACACGATCAAAGGATTGACAGTGGGCACCCAACTGGTTATCTCTATCTAGTCATCACCTCAGAGAAAGGACCGCCCCCACCATAACATAACCTAAAACCTCACCTTTAGATTTCCTTCTTCATAGGACACCTTCCCAACCAAAAAATCTGTTCTAAATTCACAAGTCATTCTTAATAGCATAAGCTAAAACAAACATAAATTCACTTTTAGGATTACGTGTTTTTCTTAGCTTTGTTCTTGACTTGTGTTTTGAGGTGTGAGTTACGATTCTTCATTTCTTCTTCTTCCTTTCGCACTCCCCATCATAGTTGGAGTATTTTGGCTATTTATGGGTGTGTTAGGACCTCATCTTATCCTTCTTAGATTTTTGGGTTGGTCCTTCATCTAGTTTAATTCACCAAAATCCATTTTTTCTTCATTTCTTCTAATTTCACATGAATCGCATCGATCTAGCGACCTTCATCGCTTTACATCGACCATCATTGATTTACCTAATCGGTGTTAGCTTACGCTCTTTTGGTTATTTTACCTGAAACAAATTTCATCACCTATTCTTCTTTATGTTTGGTCCTCAAGACACCTTCATATCCCCCAAATTTTTGGTATCTCTGTCATGTACAATTTTCCTAGTTCATATTCATCAATTATGTTTCATTTTTTTGAAACCGTACTTTCCATGATGACGATATCGTTATTATAACCGTCATTGGTTCCCTTATAAGCTGTAATTGGTCATCTTGAACTTCATCGGTTTACGTGTTTGATTTTTAATCAAAACAATGACCATGTTTATCCCCTAGACTTTATCATTCTCTGCTTCTATTTTTTTCTGTGTCATTTACAGAATAAAATCTTACCAGGTCAACACTAATTCACATAATTTTGACTCACAAACAAACTAATGCCCTTTTATTTTATGCCATACCATCATCAACACTCCCACCAAGTCCATTGTTGCCATCCATCCTGTCATCTATGGATCCAAATCAACTTATCCCCATTGCTACCAGAGATGAGGAGTTTGCAAGACTCCTTGATCAAAATCCCGTAGCCCTACAATACTATCTCACCCACTCATCTACAGGAATCCTCGGACAGGTTAATCTACGACATGCATGTATATATCCCTCCTTCCCTTACACCCACTTCCGCATCAGCTACCACTAGCTCGGTGCTTCCCTCATCAACATTACCCCTTGTGGTCTCTCAGTTAGGTTCCACCTCTACCATAACTCCCCAATGACATCTATTGCACCCGTGGTGTCATTGTTCCTTCACCGAATTCCTTGAGCATAGCCCCATCTACCCCCTTTTCCTCGTATATACCAATTACGTCACAACCACCTCCAATGTCGGCAACCCACACCCCTTTCCAAAATTTGGTTCTTTCTATCCCTCAGTCTCTACCACCCATTACCATGAGAGTCATTACGACCACCCCACCTATTTACATGCATCATCAACATCCCCCAATCTTGTCTTTTGCTTATTTGGGGTACATTCCACCCTGTATATGTCCCCCTTTGTAGTATTCATATTTGGCGCCCTCGTATGTCTTGGGATGCCATCCACATCATACACCCATCATTAACCTCCCTTTACTGTAGGAAGCACCCATTCCTCATAACCCACAAATGACCTCATTAGGATGATGATGGAAAAGATGCAAACATTATAAGAATCGGTTTCCGGCTCTCGTAACTCCTTAACCTATGACAAAATTTGTAATGATCCTATTCATCCATCCATTCCTATTCACCCATACCCTTTACATTGGGAAATGCCCAATTTCAACCATTTTGTGATAAAGATGACCCGAAACAACACTTGTGATCATTCAAGCATGGGTGCTACCTAATTTCCCATGATGATGCTTTGCTCTTATAAACATTTCCCATGTCCCTAACAGGACCCACCTTAGATTTGTACAATAGTTTACCTAGACATTCCATATAATCCTTCAACCAAGTGGCCCAAGCATTCCTAGACCACTTCTCGATCAATGTAGTCAAGAAGGTCACCATGAACGACCTATATTCAACATGACAGTGTGAAGACAAATCTATCACATATTTCGTTTCTTGTTGACGGATTCTTATCAACCAGTTAACATTCCAGTTACCTCAAACTAAACTTATTGAGTTGTTCACTAGAGCTTCTGCCAGACACATCTCACAAAATCTACAGATGTAAACCTTCCAAACCTTCGACGAAGCGTTAACCATGGCATGAAAGCTGGAAATTCATGCCATTAAAGAAAAGAAAATCAGATTACGAAACAAGAACACCCCCTTCAAACCAAACGATTCTTCTTCATCTTTAATACCCCAAAATAATTATTCAAAAACTAAAGGATCTTCCAACGAGGTAGTTCTCAAAGTGGGTTTAACCCACCCTTCAAATCAAGCCCAACCTTCTTCCAATCTTTCCCTTTTCTAGGCCTTTCAGTTCCATCAAGACCAATGGAAGTACACTTCAATTGGAGAGCCCTATTCTTCAATCTTGGAAAAGCTTCTTAAAGTTAGAGCCATTACACTTCCTCCCATAAAACCTCATACTGGTTTTGATCCTACTCATCCTATGCTGCATGGTATAAGGAGCATGACTACTATAATTACCATCATGTCAAAGGCCATAGTGATGGTAACTACATCACTTTTAAGAACATTTTTCAAGAGATGATAGATAATGAAGACCTTGTCGTGGAAAAACCGAACATGCACCGGAAAATCAAAATTTGCACATCTTTAAAAATTTGTTCCCTAAGCATAAACCTTTGTCTAATCAAAATATTGAACCTTCATCTAGTGACAACAATTTCCATGAAGTCCATGTGGTTTTTTATATCGTACCAGTCATTCGTCAAATTCCACCTATTTCATCCATTGAGGAAATTCTAGCATGAGCTCTTCTACCCACAGAGGAGAATACCTCTTTACTCCACCCACAAAGCAGTCCCCTTCATCTCCCCCTTCTCTCATGGAGGAACCCATGCTTTCTATTGATGTCATTTCACCATCTACTTTACAACCTACCAAACAATCAACACTTTTAATTCTCCCATCCACGGAGAATCATCATCGCCTTCTCCTCCACCAAGGGAGAAGTCTACCTCACCCCACCTACCATCTCTCCTACCCATGGGAGACTCTTCAGACATACCACTACCTATTGGGGGTAATTCTCCCTTAGTATCCTAGGACCCCATTGATATGATCTCGACTATTTTACCCACAGAGTCCGAGGCTAGCCAATTCCTTGTCTCACAGACCTATTTTATAGGGATTTCCACCAAACCAACTCCATCTTCTCCTTTAGTAGTCTCATTTTCACGGTTGGCTGATTGCTTGGATTACATTGATAATTCCATGCTCTGGGATGTCTTCAGCTCCCTTTTCGACTCAAATGTAAATGTTTCCTGAAGATACTTCCACGATCTACCCAAAGGTATTTCCAACAACTAGATCGACATTGACCATGCCTATCGAAATGGATTCTTCTTCATCATCTCTACCTACATCCAAACCTTTACCCATGACTAAAACCATTCCAAAACCTAAAAACCTACCCACACCTATATCTTCACCTATATCTAGGCCCATCACTACCTTGGGTGTCATGCGACATCAAGCCTTACTCACCCACCTATCAAATTGGACTTAGCCACATCTTCCCAAACCCGCACCAACATTATTCCTCCACCTAAAAGGAAGACCCAACCTTCTAGGCCACATACACCGGTCTCGCCTACCACACCTTTGTCACCTTCACCCCTTCTATCCATCCTAGGGCCCCATCCATCAACCCTAACCAAACAATCTCCTACCCAAGGCCAATCAAAAGATAAAAAACCTATTGTTGCATCATGATCCTTCATTACACCTCATTTACCCACACAAAAAACACCCTCGCCCTCACCTGTGCACTTCTTACCACCTATACCTCCACCAGTTACTATAACCCCAACTTTTCCTATACGACTTCAACCCATACCATCCACCCAACCTCTACCAACCACTTCCACCACAACTCGGTTGTCCCCATGGGTAACCCGTCCTCTTCCACTATCTGATTTTCCTTCTACATCCCATAATCTTGTGTCACCTTTACCCAAGAAGGTGCAACCCAAAGATAAGAACCCACTACCTACTAATAAGGTAGTTAAACCAATAAAACCTTCCATCGCTAGCTCTTCTACCACACCTTTACCCAAGCAAATGCCATCAAAACCTAAGACAATACCACTTACCAAACCAATGGGCCAACCCATTCCCCCTCCTATAAATCCTCTTCCCTCACGATCATCCACACCTTTACCCAAACCCACACTCACTTCCCATTGTGATCCATTAGTAGGGTCCTACGCCAACATTTTAACCAATCTCTTAGAGACTTCCGTCATCACATTACCACCACTTCGACCTTACAATCCTCTCAAACCAAAACCAAAAGGGTTTGATGAAACCAATATTTGTGCCTATCATCATGTGCCAGACATGATGTAGAAGGTTGTAAGGCCCTCAAAACCATTATTCTCTAAATTTTTCCTCCTAAACAAAATTTCGATGATGATGACCTTCTTGATGAGGACCATGTTCCACCTTCACTTGTCACCACACATCATCATCCCTTGCTTCTTCAAGAACTTGCATCTCCACCCCCACAACCTTTTTTCCACCTCTTAAATTCAGATCAACATGGTCCATATCAAAGAATTGGCCAAATCACCACCCAAATGCCGGTGCGCCATATGCACTTCACAAGTATTTTCCCCATTTTTAGGTAGGTTTTTCCCATCATGTCGTTACACTACTCATCCTACACCTTCTCCATTTACCACATCCCCTTAGATTAACATGGTTCAAGTTACCACCGCACCCGAAAGAAAAGGAAAAGAAAAAGCAACTAGCCCATCAACCAACCACGTGCCCAATATACCATTTGCACCCACCCAAAATCACCATTTGAGGACCCACATACCCTATCTCTGATGGGGTCACCCATCGCACAAATGATAAAACAATTACATCAATACCCTCTAAAGATGTCTTTGTGTAATCTCGTCTAAACTTCTAAATATCATACACAAGCCCTTTTGGAGGTTTTACAAACCATTGAATTTTTACCCAATGAACCCACACTAGTGGCCTCTATTATCACCCCTCATCACGTGGCCTCGCTTACCAAATCATCTCCTTCTTCTACCCCCATGCCCACTCCTCAAGTTGCCACCCTCAGTTTCTCTGATGAGGAGATTGTACCTCTCCAGATCAAATGATCTTGATCCCACCCTTTTCATTCCATCTATATCAATAACATATGCATACGATGTGTCATGATCAATGGTGGTGCTAGCATTAACATTATCTCCTCCCATGGTACAATCAAATGCACATCCCTTCAAATTATATGCATAATAACCTAGTTATGTTGCACTCCTTCAACGACACCATCACCTCCACCCTTGGCACCATTATTCTCCATGTTTGTGTGGGCCCTCACACTATCCTAGAATTATTCTACATCTTAGAGGGAGAGTTATAGTATAACCTATTTCTCGATAGACCTTAGATTCACGTCATGGGTTGTGTCCCTTCAACTTTACACCACTATGTAAAATTCAAACATGAAGGGCATAACTATACCATCCCCATGACCCATCACCATTCAAAACTTGTAACATGTTGTACCAACCTAATGATGTACTTGTACCATTCAAGGCATCTGCCACTACCCCCACTTCTCCTTCACCCACAAACCCATCCACCAATGCTACCACCACCTCTCCCACACCTAACTCTTCTATTCCTACTGCTCTGCGCAGCCTCTGCAGTTGACCCATCTACTTCCCAACCAACCGATACCCCTCCTGCCCAATCATCTAGTGATTCATCTATCCCCACTACCCATATATCTACTATTGATCCCTTAGAAGGTGTTTTTCAATGCCTCACTCTGGGAGTATCACCTCTACAATATTAACACATTCCTCACTCTGCAAGAGTATGGAAACTTGCACCAGCACCCTCGTTATGACTACCATATATGCAAGGTTTTCCATTATGATCCTCCCCACCTTCACACCAACCTAACATATGGGGGACTTGATACTGCCACCTATTCACCCAAACCTCCATCCCAAACATGATTGTTTTCATCTAACCTCCAATATTTTACTAACCACCACTTCGCCCACACTTTCCTTCACCATTGCGCATGGAAAGGCTTTGGCTTCGGTTTTTACAAACAAGGCCGTCATTCCATGTATCGCCCATAAACACAAAGATTGTAGTGGCATTGACTTTGTTGCACCATCTTCCAAGAAGAATCACATTTACCTCATTGAGGAAGACAAAGCTTCTCCACCCCATTCACCACCTTCACCCACGGAGTCTATAGATCCTGAATCTGTTCCTCCTAACTTTTTTTTTTGTAAACATAATTTCCCTAGGACCTCTGACTTATTAATGCACAATGGTGAGGCTCCATCTTCTCTTCCCTTCATGTATCCTGACATGATCGATGACAATACACCTTCTATTAACATCGTTCAATGTTAAGATGATGATTCTATACTCACCTACCTTGGTGTGGAAGATTCTTATATTCACCGGTCGTTACCTTCTGAGATATAAACCATGTTGAATGAATCGACTATCGAAATCAACATTAACACTCAAGACAACCCACACATTCTAAAGATAGGCTAATCTTTAGATGTTATTGAACATGAAGCTTTTACTTCTTTCCTCCGGGATCATAACAACGCTTTTGCTTGGTCCTATGCTGATATGCCCTAGTATTGACCCAAACATTATGGTCCACAATATTGTAACCATTCCTGATGCCAAACCCATAAAACAAAAGTTATGGAAAATACATCCTCGCATTGCTCTTCTGGTCAAAGAAGAACTTCAACACCTTCTCTCGGTTTCCTTCATCCTACCCATTGACTATCGCGGTGGATTTCTATTATCATTCTATCAAAAAGCGATAGGGGATTCCACATTTGCATGAACTTCCATTACCTCAACTTAGCTTTCCCCAAAGATGACTTTCCTCTACTAGGCATTGACCAACTAGTTGATCTCACCACCGGCCATGAGATGCTATCAATCATGGATGGTTTCTCGGGTTATAATCAAATATTACTTTCTCCAGGAAGATCAACACAAAACTACCTTCATCACTCCTTGGGGACCTTACAGTATCAATTCATGCCTTTTGGCCTTAAAAAGGGTTGGTGTTACATATCAACGAGCCATGAATTATATCTTTCATGACATAATGCATCGCATATTGGAAGATTATGTGGATGAACTTATTACCAAATCTAAACATCGGGTCAAGCACCTAACAATCAATAAGGTCATATTTGACCAACTCATCAAGTATTGTGTTTACTTTCATCCTAAGAAGTGTGTCTTTTTGGTGCTTTCAGGAAAACTCCTTGGTTTTAATGTTTCTTTACGTGGGATAAAAGTTGATCCCACTAAAGTAAAGGCTATTCTTGAAATGCCTTCACCTTTAGTCTTAAATCAAATTCAAAGTTTGAAAGATAAGTTGCAATCTATTCATTAGTTTATTTCACAACTTTCCACCCGCATTAACTCATTTCACCATCTCCTTAAAAAGGACATCTCATTCCAATGGGATGATGAATGCCACAAAGCCTTTGATGCCTTAAAACACTACCTTCTTCAACCACCTCTGCTCATTCCCCCTAAAGATGACCAACCTTTTTACCTATACATTTCTACTACTAAACATTCCTTAGGTACCATGCTCACTCATCACGATGAGCAACACAGGGAGAAAGAAGTTTAGTACATAAGTTTGTACCCTTTGCGACTACCAAACTAGGTACACCCATGTTGAAAAGCTTTGCTTAGCCTTAGTTTTTTTGCCTACTAAACATCAGCATTACCTAATCAACCACAAAACTTTTGTCATATCTAAAACAAATCCCTTACATTACATATACGCCAAACCCTACCAACATCAACGTGCTACACATTTTCTCATGCTTCTTGCAAACCTTGACCTTGAATTCATCCACCAAAATTTTGTCAAAGGCCAAGCCATCAATACTAAGCGACGATATGCACCTCTTTCTCTCGGAGATTAACCCTCTAACTTCGATTTCCTAGGCGAATCCATTGATAACCTCTCTTTGAGGCGATACTACTTACCGGATGACCTTATTCTTTGATGGTTTAAAATGTCGGTGTCGAGGCGGTGTATGTGTTATCCTCATTCCTCTTGATGGTGAACCTATGTCTTTATCTTTCAAATTAGATTTTGATTGCATTAACAACATCGTCGAATATGAAGCACTTGTATTAGGCCTTGAAACCACCGATGATGTTAAATCAATTAATATATTTGGTGGTTCCCAGTAACCTGGTTGTAAACCAAGTGTTAGTGCAAAATCACAGCACCCCTGGATGTTGATTAGATTTCTAGGTTGATCATACTAACATCCAGTGTGATTGCATAACATTGAATCCTTTCTCCAAGTGTGGGACTTGAAGAGTGAGAAAGGAATCTCCAGAGAAGGCTGGTTCCTATTCCTCTGTTCAGATGCACACGAAATATACAGAGGGTTTTCTTTTTTTTTTAAAACCTAATCTAATGCATTTAGGAGACAAGGTAAGAAAATGCGTAAAAATAAATCTAAACTAATGGAGGAGATGAACTTTGAGGAATGAAGAACACTTATTTTGCCATAAACACAGACCACTTGAATGTGATACAAGATCATGCACAAATTTCTTAAAGCTGCTCTTAAAAGACCATGGAGGATGCAAAATGAACACGTAGAGAGGGTTGAGAATCATCCACGAGACATGTATTACTTGCTCAAAGATTGATACAACCATGCGAGGAATCTAAGAGGCGAATAGTATTACGAGATCAAATGAGAGGTTCGAACTCCACAAATTCGCTTTGAGGAAAAAATTGGAGAGCAAAACAAAAAAATGTTCCACACGAAAAGAAGCTCCTCTTTTAATATATAGAAAGAAAATGAGAGAGGAAAGAGAGGAGGAAAGCCAAATCTACCCCAACCATCTCTAGGTTGCATTGAAATTAAATCCATCATGGCGAAGCGGCGGATCTCGGCAAAATGGCGGGCTGCCTATGAAAGCGCGAAATCTGCTGCATTAAAATTGTTTGTTGAAGCATTATTCGCTTTTATTTCGTGCAGAGGATGTTTCTCAATTTTCTCCCTCCAATGCACCAAAATTCGAGAATAACCCGAGAATCATGTAGAAATTTCATGAGCTTTAGTTGATATAAAGAACGTGCAAATCCGAGCTTTGGATCGAAAGATATGTCGTCCCGAAGATTTAGAAGACGCAGAGCAAAGTAAAACGGATTTTGAAATATTTTCCGTGCATTGCCACTGGACGCCACGTGGCATGCTCGATTCGCTAAATAATTCTCTCTTCTCTACTTTTCGGCGGCCTTTGCTTTGAAATTTACGTGGGCCCTAGGCCCAGGACATCGTGGCACTATCCCATAGGTTCAGATCGGTGCTCAAAACTCGCCCCTTTGACTTTTTGACCTTTCTCCTTGTGACACGTGGCGTGATTTTATTGGTTCTCGGCCTGCCCAGGCTCTTTCGCGCCCTTCGCGTCTATTTGGCTGGCCCCTACAAAGAGATGGACTCAGGTGCTCCTTGTCTTTGATTTCGAATGAAACAATGCCGGTTCGCGTCCATTTCAGTCCCAAATGTCCCATTTGTTTTCGAATTGCTTGGCCCTTTTTCGCACTTAGTTCGGCCATCGCACCTTTTGGCATTTCTCTTGTCCCAATCATTTTTATTGCTAGTGCTCATTTCGGCCGACTAAATCGATGATTCACTTTGCCACAAACTGCTTGTCCCGATCATTTTTGTTGCAATGTGCTCATTTGGCCGAGATGTCGGCTGCGCTTAATGAAGCCATGCCTTGACATTTCAACAGGCGATTGTCCCAAATGCATCACGATTTGGGCCACTGAGGCTTTTCGAAAGCCGATCCGCGCCTTGGCGTCCCAAATGTCCCGATTGCTCCCTTGAGCGGGACTTAGCCAATTTTTACACTTTTCCTGGATCGACCTATTTGCCTTTCTGCTTTTTCGCATTTTCTCGAGCTTGCTCCCTCCTTCTTGGCACAGGGAGTTAGAAAATTTCTGAAGGGACCACTAGAAACCTGATTTTTACTCTGAATCAATCAATTTTCTTGGGATTTGGATATTCGATGCATGTTATCAAAATTACCTTTGGGGTGAATTTTGGATAACACCAAGTCAATGGTATATACCGGTGTCATAAAAAATACTAAAAAGGTAAAATATCACATAGACATACTTTTGACTTGGTTTACAAACTTCAAACTTCAAACTACCTGCGTTCTACTAATAAATTCATAGATACCATGGCCTCATTCCTAGCTTCTCGAATACCCGCTTCACCTACTAACTCAAAAAATATCTTTTCTCACAATACAAAGGTTGCGATCCTCTTATTTATCTCATGAGGTGAACTCCATCAAAGTCGTTGCACACCCATGTGACCTTTGGTATAAGCGGTTTAGTGCAGACTATCTTTTCCTTTCCACTCTCCTCCCAATCTCACTCGTAATGGACAATGCACATTTCTTAAAGGTGTCTCTCGATATGTCATCATGGGTGATCTCCTTTTAAAATGTGGCTTTGACAATATTCTCTTACGATGCCTTACAAGTTCTGAAATTCCTTACACCATCAAGGAAGTTCACGATGGAATTTGTGGAGGTCACTTTAATGGTTTAGTTGTCGATAAACGCATTCTTCACCTTGTATATTATTGGCCAACCCTAAACCATGACTATTGTAACTATGTCAAACATTATGTGAAATGCTAAAACATGCTAATAGTCATCACACACCCAATCATGCCTTACAGGTTGCACAAGACCTTTGGCCTTTCTCTCAATGGGGTTTGGATCTTGTTAGAGAGATCAATCCTCATTCTTCACAATGCCATCAATGGATTATAACCACTATTGAATACTACACTAAATGGGTAGAAGCCATTCCCCTCATTTCTATAAAAGCCAAGAAAATATGTGAATTCATCAACCATCACATCATTTTTCGCTTTGGTGTTCCTCACTACCTCATCACTGATAACAAAAAGTAATTTAAAAAAAAAACCATGTGAAAGCTTTGCGATGCTTTTGGAATTCAACTCAGTTTCTCATCACCTTATTACCCACAAACAAATGGCCAAGAAAAATCAACCAATAAAACCTTGAACAAATTTAGTTGACGATATCTTGGGAAGGATTGGCATGCACACACTCCTTTCACCTTGTGGGATTACCGCATTAGTATTCGCACTTCGACTGCTGCCAACATTTCTCCTAGTCTATGGTATTGAGTTTATCTTGCCTCTCAAAGGCCATATTCCATCTCTCTGCATCTCACTACAAGACATGTTTAATGGCGATGACTTTCACTAGGACCATTTGACACAACTTGAGTTATTAGATGAACGTTGTCTCAATGCTCTTGATTATCTTCAAATCTACTAAAAATGTATCAAATGTGCCTATGATAAATGTTTCCACGAATGAACCTTCCAAGTCGGTGACCTCATCCTGAAGGAAAATAAACATGTAACCAAAGAAGAGAAAAGTAAATGAGGCAAATTTGATCCTAATTGGATTGGACCCTATATCATTACTCATGCCTATAGATCATATGCTTATCATTTTCTTCACTTGAAGATAAACCCAAACTTGAGCCCCTTAATGCCTTGCATCTTAGACCAATTTATTGTTGAAATAAAGTCCTATATCACCTTCTTTCTATTGACTTCTCGTCCCTTAAGCATCGTTCACCTTCCATGTTACTCATTTTGAGGATCAATGACTAACACAAGAATCATGTGGTTACCCGTCACCTTTCCACTTTATATTCAATATGAGTACCACAACTTTACTCATGGAATGATTCTCATGGATAATTTTCATATTTTTCAAAGATGGAATCCCACAATTGTTCATCACTTGAAACCATTTCTTTCATATTTAACCTCTGTGTGCTATGGTTTTGTCTTCTAAACAAGAACCTACTCTTCCTCTATAGTCTTGTCCATGACTTAAACGCCCAAAGTAAAATGGGATCCACCTCCTTAAGTAAAAATTCCAGCAATGAGATGACTCCCTCAAAGGGACATCTCTTCTCTCTATCTTGCCACTATAAATAGATTGCTCCCTCGAAAGACAACTATACAAATACATTCATACTGCACATAGTCTATAAAAAAAAAAGGACCATCCTTGCAAAAACCAAAATAAAATATTCATAAGCTTCCTACATTGATCAACTTCATGAAGACCTCAAGGAGATAATATACTCATCTCATATATACTTCCCGCATCAATCAGTCTATCAAAAACAAAAACAAAAGAATAAAATAATAACTTTTTCATCATGGACTTGCCTATTTTTGATCATGGGTTTCTTTCTAGGTAAACATGTTGTCATACACTAAAGTTACACTAAACCACCCATTTTCACCTCATTGCCTTTTCACCCTAATTCCCTTCCCACTCAAGGGACTAGCCACAACTGTGACATTTCGTGATCATGTGACTTTCTTCACCCTTATAATAGTCCATTATACAACACCTTTAGGGTCTTACATTCATAAGCTTGTCTTTGGTATGGTGGACTCATTAGGGTTCTTATCAATTAAACAACTCTTTTACCACCTCTTACCATTTATCTTCTTCATTACTTATTGATTACCTATATAGGACCAGACCATCAACACCTACATTTTAAAATCTTTCCACTATCACCTAAGACTCAACCATGCCTATCACCTACGACTCAACCATGCCTATGACCTAGACTCAATCATGCCTAAAACCTCCCAACCCATTCCTCTAATTCATCATATTCTTCCCTAGCTTATGGGAGAACTACATCAGCCTGAGGCCCCTTTTTGTTGGGGCTATGTAGGTAGCACTCCTAGGGCATGGGGCCCTTGGAGGTTAGCTCGGCCACTCTTTACCCTAACCTATTTCCCCCATTTTCCTATTCATATTCTATCTTAGTTTCCATTTTCTACAACACTTGGAAATTAATACAAACATACATATCTACCATGTTACCACATCATAAAAACATCCAATCAATCATTTCACATTTCCATAATATCAAATATTTTGGAAATCTACACCATAACATACATATAACTCATCATTTATTTCCCATGTTACCAATAACTTGGACATTAAATCAAAATTAAAAACAAGACTCCATCATGCCTAAATGACCTGACTCCATCATGCCTAAACCGACCTAACTCCATCATGCCTAAATCGACTTGAATCCATCATGCCTAAACCGACCTAACTCCATCATGCCTAAACTAACCTGACTCCATCATGCCTAAACCAAATTGACTCCATCATGCCTAATCCACCTGGTTTCCACCCATATACATATAACAATGAAAATTTTACAACACAAGTACATCATCCATCTAATAAACATCATCAACTATATAAATGGGAGAGTCTGTGTATCAATACATACATACATAGATACAAATAAATATCAGTATCTCAAAAACCCTCATATACATCCTCACCATATTAGCGCACGCAGCCAGTATATATAGTCAAAACTCTAAAAACTCTCATGTACTGACCTCATTATCATCGACACATAGGCCGACATATATGAAAAATAAATAATCAAAATGACGACATCAATCGTCAACCCATCTCGATGTCTAAGTGGTCTCATTTGTCTCCTTCTCTCCTCTGTCATCTCATGGAGAACCCTCATTATCACTCATGGGAATCTCCCACCCTCCACATCTGCAAGTGTAAAGCAACACATTGCCTCTCTAATCAGACAACCAACCTCATCTCCTGAGGATGGGCCATGTACATATCTCCATAACTCAGGCTTGCGTTATGGAACCTCATCTCTGTCATCCCCTCTCCAAACACCATCAACATCAGCTCCTCTGATGCCTCTGAAGAAATCAAATACACCTTCTCTCCCACTATAGGTAGCCATAAGATCTTGTATATGTCCTCTAGGGTGACTGTGATCTCACCCATCGGCAAATGAAATGTGTTGGTCGTTGAATCCCATTTGTCGATGAGTGCGACCATCAAGCTCAACTCCTAAATAATTTTCTGTAGTGTCGAGCCCAATCAAGTCGACGTCTATCATGTGCCTCCACTCCTTGGTAGTCATGCTCAATCGTACTGCTAGTAACAGCGGTGGAACTCTGTCCCGCATCCGTAGCTGGTCCCTAACCTGCATCCAACAAACCACAACATTGTTAAACCTTAACCATACCCAATGTAACTCATAACCAACCAACCTATTCCCAAGACCCTCCCTACTTATTACCCCGTAACCACACCCCAACCCTAAAGACTACCCCTTCTCCCCCCATCCCAATTTCACATCCCTCCACTCATCCCTATTGGTACCTATTACCCTACCCATTTTCAATATACCCACCTTTATATCTCATTGCCTATTGTTCCCTCCCACCTTATCTCAGTTGTTGACCTATTTTCCCTTAGACCCGACCGACATCGGTCACTCTTGACTGGCATCGGTCCATAATCACTAGAATCGGTCACCTAATACTTAACCGATGCCGGCCAAGGCCAACCAACATTGTTGCCAACCTTGATTGACATCAGTCATTGTCGCAGCGTTAAAATCCACAAACCCCTACCCTATTTCTCACAAAATTCTCAAATCTGACCTAAATACCCATTCTAACCTACCCAAACCTATCCTAGCTTCATTCCCACTCCTATTTAACCTACATTGGACCTTCCCACCCCTCATTTCCTTCATTTTTACCCATAACTTTCAAAAATTAAACTTTCACCCAAATTTTAAACAAAACCAATTTTTACCAACCTATTTCAACAACAAATGAAGGATCGGGATAGAATCCTACCTCATTGAGGTAATCATCTCGGTGTGGTGGTACGTCCAGGCTACTACATCGGTGGTCCACCCTAACCCTTTCCTACCTCTTCTATCACCAAATAAACTCCCCACCTCAACCAATGAAATCTCTCAAACCAATCTCGTAGACCCACCAACCGAATGCTAATCACCCACTCCAAGGCTCGCCAACTTAGCTCTCTATCTCATTCTGTCACTTTCTAACTTTCCACCTCTCCTCTGTCATTTTCTATAATTGGAAAATGACAAATGATTTCATAAAAAGAGGAATTTTCCTTTTTAACCCCAATTCAACATGACCGATGTCAATCATATTTGTGCCCTAGCCAACCATCATTGGTCACCACATAACCGGCATTGATCGCCCCTTATAGTTGTTTTTTAAGGCTAGGCTTCTTTTTTCCTACAACCATTTGTGCTCAAACATCTTTTATCATTATGAACACCTATTTAACCATACCTACAAGCCCACACTACCCCTACATTTCCTTAGTTGCATCTTGGGATTTGCTATTTTACCTATACCTTTGCCTTACCCATGACATGACCTATTTACCTGAACCTGACCTACTTGGTGTGACCATTGACCATATGTACTCGTTATACCTTGCGATGTTGTTACCTATGTTTTTTTAGCCTAACAACCATACATTTCCTATTACCATGTTGTTTATCCCAACCAAACCTTTGGTGTATTGGAACATACCTAAACATTCCTACACTTGACCTACGTTGTGTTTCCGACCATATCCTATACCTTGGATACCTGAATCACTTCACCCTTGTTTGGATAAAACTATTGACCTTGGATGATGTAGAGTTTACAAGCTCTTCAACTTGGTACTATGTTACAATCTATACATGTGTGTGTGTGTGTTTGATTTCCATTACCTATTACCCAATTTTGACCCTAGCCTATTACCTATTACCTGAGTTGACCATCCCCTTTCCCATAGTACTCATACCCATCCTCACCTACCTTCACTTCCACCAACTACACATTTGTCAAACCACTCACCGTTTGTATAACACCTCATCGGTTCCTGGTTTGAGGGGGATCACCTTCACCCACACATGGGGAAATCACTTCCTATTTTTGTTAGCATCACTTACTAATACAAGCTACGTGACAAAAAGGGGAAAAATGTAGACACCAAATTTAGGTCACACTCCCCCTTTACCCCATATGTACATTAATTTAATTACCTACAAATTAAATTAATGCCCACTCTCACAATATTCATTATTTAATTACCTTAATTGAACTAATTTCCACCTCACCTAGACACCTCATCACAGACCTATTCTTAGCATGTTTCCTTTTAACTAAGACTTAGTCCTACCTACCTTAATTAACTAAGACTTAGTTCAACCCTAAAATCACATGCCTATTCTTCCTCTAACATGCATGCTCACTTATATAAGTGCAACATTCCATTTTGATTCAAGACAATAGACAGAGCTAGCCAAAAAGATTGCCAAGATTTGTCATTTTTAGTAAACCTAGGATTTCCCACCTTAACCGATGTCGGTCAACCAAAACCAACGCCGGTTACCCTAAACTATTATTGGTTACCATATATTCACTTTGGTAACCTTTTTTGAGAGGTTGGAAAGAATTATTCGAGTTTTAGAGAAGAGAGATCTACATGCACGCACACACCCAGTACTCCTGCACATCCGAAATCTTGAACCAACATCAAGCACTAATTTAAAGGGTGAGAGTTCATCGTAACATTCTAGGAAGCACGGTTGTGGCACTCGACCATCAACTCCATGGATCAACCATCACCTCCATCTAATCACCAGGTATCATTCAAGTACAAGTAATTACATTTGGATATGTACCTTCCCATATTTATTTAGATTAGTTTCTCCATCTCTTTTTGGGAGTTCGAGTTTCCCTTGCATCCCATTATCTCTCACCCTCCTGTCAATCCCTTTACCTAACCACCTACAACCTCCCATCCTTCCATACCTACCTCCAAACATCTCTGCGCCCAGCACTTTGTCATCAACCTCACCATTATTTGTCCATTCTCTATGTAATCAAAGAGAATCACCAAAACCAAACTTCATCAAGTTTCTATCAACCCGACCCTACCGACGCGCCTTTGAGACACCCATAATTATGCCCAAGCAATTTCAATACTTAAATTACGTTAATTATTGTCTTTCTCTCTCGCAAATAGATAACATATTGTCAAAAGCACTCATTTTTCCTCATATCATCATTAATTAATTACACTAAGCTAATTAATTAAGTTGCTATCCAACAAATACCTAATTAACGACCTTCCGTTAATAAATCACCCTTCTACCTAGACTAATTAATTATTATTAATTAATTATCTTTCCTTTCCATTTAACCAATAAATCAATATTTAATTGATTTAATCCCCTTCTAATAGCCTAAATTATACTAATATTCCTCTAATTATCTTCTATAAGCTTACATCTACCTATTAGTTAATCACCTTTGATTAATTAAAACACCCCCAACTCCCATGATTTGCTAAGCATAAATTAAACCCTTCTAAAGTAAGGTTACCTTTAATAAAGCAACCTTATCCATTCCTAATCATGTTTTAGCTTTATCCCACATGCAAAGGAATGAAGTGTTTCCTTTATCCATTGGGCTATATAAGGATCCCTCTTCTACCTTTATACCTACACCTAAAACTTCTTAAGAGAGCAAATGCAAAGCATATAGCAAAGAGACTAAGAGCTTGCCTTTTGTTTTCTTGAGAGGTCACCATTGTTAAGAGCTAAAGCTTCATATTCTTGCATTCTTTAAGGATCAAACAAAGTAATTTTTTATTGCCATTGGAGCTAAATAGGTCCATTCATTCTTGTTGGTAATCTAGGAGAGTAGAGATGTTAAAATAGCATGCATAGTTTTGATCTCATGTTTTCAAAGTTATAATGTTAGTTTAGATCTTGCTTAGTTCTCTATCTTGATGGTGTTTATGCTTTGTTTTAGCTAAATTGTAGAACTATTTTAGGTGGTAGTTCTTGCTTCATTTGATTTAGCATTAAGCAAAGTATACATGCACACATTTGGCACGCCCGGTGGGACTTACTCCATTGTCCTTTGCACTTAATTTCAAGTTTTTGTAGTTAAGTTTCATTTTTGGTTACTAACCCTCTTTTACACATGTTGATCTAACTTGTTTTTCTTAACTTGTTTTGTTGAGTTTGCATGTGTTGAGTCTTCCTTGTAGGTATAAAGGAGGTGAAGTGCTGTCAAAATTGGAATTGATGAGAAAATTTCAAGATTTCTCCATGTTTTCATTTTTAGAGCTTACTTTTTCAACATTCTACATGCTAGTTTTGTCAATTTCTTGAAAATTTTAAATTCTTGAGCATGTAGGTTAGTGTTTGATAGTGCTGAGTCTTCTATTTACATATTAATGTGGTGGGTTGCTGTCAAAATTTAATCTTGGTGAAAAAATTTCAAGATTTCATCATGTTTTCATTTTTAGAGCTTACTTTTTCATTATTCTACATGCTAGTTTTGTCAATTTCTTGAAAATTTTAAATTCTTGAGCATGTATGTTAATGTTTGATAGCATTGAGTCTTCTATTTATATATTGATGTGATGGGTTGTTGTCAAAATTGAATCTTGGTTGGAAAAATTTGCCCATTTTGCAGATTAAGGGACGTTTTTTGACATTTTTTGAGTGCATGTCAAGTGCATACCCGTGAGCATAAGAGCATATGCGTAACCCATCTTCCGAAGGCCATAACTTTTGCTCCCAAAATCGAAATGACTCCATTTTTTTTTGCGTTGGAAAGGTATTGAAGTTAACTATGTAATGAAAACATAAATTTGGGATTTATACTTACAAAATTGTAGATTTTTCTATTAGTTTAAAACTGGTCATTTTCTAACATGTCTAATGTTTTGATGAATGTTGTATTTCCATGCTTACTCGATTTAGACCAAAGCATGTGTATGCTCTTCTCTCTTAAACTTGGAAATTTGCACATTTTGGTGATCTTGAGAATCAAAAACAACTTTGATCTCTATCTTGTTAACATTGAGATTAAACTTAGAAATTTGATTATTCATTTTGCTTAAGGGAATGAACCTTTTACAAAGTATTTTTCAATGGTCCTTTGATTTGAAGTTTTCCATTTCTATATAGTTGGGATAAAGTTTGTGTATGCTCTTCTCTTGCACCTTAGGGTGATCTTGAGAATCAAAAGCAACTTTAGTCTCCATTTTATAACATTTGGTAAATTGGAAACTTCATCTTTCACTTTTGGTTTAAGGGAATGAACAATTATCAAGATTTTTGTATGGTTCATTGATTGAAAAGATTTTATTTACTTTTTAGTTGGATTATTTGTTGTGTATGCTCTTCTCTTGCATCCTTGGATGATCTTGAGAATCAAAAGCAACTCTTAATCCTCTTTTAAATAATGTGATTTTCTTGGAGAACTATTAACGCTTGAGTGCAGGACCTAAAAACGCTTGTCAAAGAAAGGAGGAATCAAAATGAAATCAAAAACTACTAATACAGTTGTTATACAGGTTTCCAAAAGGTGTTCAAGCAAACCACATCTAATTAAACAAGATAAAAAGAACAACATATTCAAAACATTGTATTGTAGGTTTCGAAAAGGGTACATCCCTCTCCGCTCAACTGGAACATAACCCCTTTGGCATAACGCCTTAAGCTACAACAATGGGGGTGGTTCCAGGAACCCCAAAGTAGTCCACGCAAGAGGGAACCTTGTGGATGAAACGGGAAGTGCTCCACACTACCTACTTGACTAGTGATTCCTTTGTGAGATAGCGTTACAGGTTTTCCATTGTGGCGACCCCAGTGATAGTACACATAGACGCACTAGTTACCTACTATTCTTGAAGGGGTAAAGTAAAGCTAAGATACTCCCAAACTAGTCAGTGTGACTTTTTGGGTAAATCACGCTCGCTCATGGCAACTTTGTAACACCTAGGGCGAGAGAACCACCTAGGAGAATATACTTTGGCCAGGAGCCCACTTTGACCATTCTAAAACAGTGTTGAGTTGTGAACCATATTTTCATTGAGAAACGTGTGACGGTACTTTCACCTAGTTTTTACTTGCCTTAGGGCGAGGCAAAACTCTACCAAAGTGAAGCCAACATTTTTCATTTTTTTATTTACTTCCTTCACATTCTTTTGACACTTTGTTGATCAAAAGAAGGGTGACTACCTTTGTGTTACCAATCGATTGTTTCTCTCACTTTTATGTCTGTTTATGCCCATCCATGTTTGTGGCTGGGTTAGTTAAATGTCTAAAGTGTGCGGAGGAATTTTCACGTCATTGGTAGCCATTGTGATCTTGATACCCATGTCAAGGTCGTCATTGTAGTTAGGCGTGGTTCATCACCGCAGACTTCCTTAGAAGAGTTAGCTTGTTTGTATCATATCACTACAATTTTGATATTTACGTCTTGTTTCTTGTAAACTCGACATAAATACCTATATTGTATGGTTACATTGCACACATTTTTAACTATTCCTAGCTATACTTTGAGATTTTTAGTTCGGTTCTATTATTACCTCGATTTCAAAGAGTGCTTAGGTGTTACTATTTATGTGTGTTATATCAATAACACCTTGATATCAATACTTCACTTTCTCGCAAAGTGGGTTAACATATCTTGGTGATATTGTTGTGTCATTCATGAATTGTAATTGGCACTTTTTGAGATATAGGTCTTAATCAAGTTTGAGCTTGCTCATCGTATATCTTGATTGGGAGATCGCATTGACTTCTTGTTTTTAATTATATTTTATTCATTTCCTTTGAACTTGGCATAAGTGAAAACATCTTGTTGATCATCTTTGCACATGCATTTTACGTAGGGTGTAGTTCCTTGTTGATTGGCTTTGTGTTTCACACTTTCGTGATTGTTCTTTATGATTATTCATTCAAAAAACTTATTTTCTAGGACAATCCCTTTTTATCTCATCGATATTGTGTCATCACGATGTTTATTTTCCTTAGACCTTCTTCAAAAATCACACACGCATCCCCATACTTACATAATGTCTAGCTAGTTATCCTTATGCTACCCAAATTGACATGTCACTTCCTTCCCTTTGAAGGAGTTCCATCACACTATCTAAATCTAGACATTTGTGCTTAAAACAATGCCAAAAATGACTGACTATCACGTGGTTCCCCATACTTACAAAAATATGGAACCTAGGTTTAGCAATTCAAAGCAAAAGATTCCCATTACAACTAAACCTCGTTTGGTTCTTCGTGCTAGAGAGCCCATACGGGTAACTCGTTCCCCACCTTCATCTCATAGTCGGTGGTATGATTTGGACACTTCTGATCCAAATTATTATTCGAGTTCCCCCCACTCTTCTTCTAATTCTAATCCAAACATTTCCTCTTCTTCTGAGGATTCCAATCCAAATATTTCCTCTGATTCTTTTGAGGATTCAGATCCAAACTACTATTCGGATTCATCTAATTCGACTCCTAAGTCATCTAATGTGACTCCTAAGTCATGGTCCTCCCTTTCTTCAGGGACCCCTTTTATCAGTCGCCCCAATGACGTCTTCTTCCTTTGAAGATACACGTGACTCCAAATCCCTCCAATCAGAAGTATAATACAATTCTTGAATCGCGGTCCTCTCTTTCTTCACAGGACCCTTGTCATCATTCATCTAATGCGATGCTTGAATCACAGTCCTCCCCTTCTTTGCAGGACCTTCTTCATCAATCACCCCCACGGAATCTTCCTTCTTTGAAGATTCGTGTGACTCAAAGTCCTTCAAGACAAACATCTGAATCGACCCATGCGTCACAATCTATAGACTTTGGACTTAATCCTACTATTTTACATATGACATACCATTGTATAGGTAGGTCCACACCACCTTCTTCTACTCCTGAGACATCTAGCTACACATATTCTTCGTCCCCCACATCATCTTCTTCTATCAATAATCATCAAACATCTTCTAAGTCTTCCACACCAAGTGAACCTATTTCTTCCAATAAACCCCTAGGGATCGATCAACAACTCATACCAATTGATCTCTTTCAGAATGAAGAAACAATCAGGGCATTTATAGGGGCATATGAAGATATTGCTTTAGTAGATTACAAAAAGGATTCTCTTTAGACTTTGATGCGTCTACATATTGTGAGGAAAAGGTTGATTCCTTTGATCAAGAAATGGAGGAAGAGCCTCAGATCATGCAACTTGATCCTCCTCTTATTCTTCCATCTTCACATTCTTCATTATGTGATGAAACTCCTTGGTCTTGCATAGATCCATGGCCTATCTTCTCATCACCCAATAACTCTTCGTCTATCATAATTCCTCAATCACAATCTCTTGTGGGGTCAGTGCCAAGTAGCCCTTCATCTTCATCTAGGTGTGGGTCACCTTCTAGTAGCCCTCCCTCTTCTATTTGTGGGACATTTTCAAGTAGCCCACTATCTTTGATTATTGGGGCATGTCCAACTAGCCCCTTATCTTCTATGTATGGATCACCCCGGGTAGTCCATCATCTTCTATTCTTGGGCCACATCCTGGTAGTCCATCATCTTACATCTATGGGTCACGTCCTAGTAGCCCTTCTTCTTCTATTCTTGGGCCACATCCTAGTAGCCCTTCATCTTCTATTTATGGGTCACGTCCTAGTAGCCCTTCTTCTTCTATTCTTGGGCCACATCCTAGTAGCCTTTCACCTTCTATCCATGGCTCACCTCCTGGTAGCCCATCCTCTTCAATTCTTGGACCGTATCCTTTTCATCTATCACATATTTCTTCTATCAATGGTTGTGGCAAGCCCACTACCATTTCTATCATTCCTATCATCAATCGTAAATGTTCACATTCTTCTCCTTCTCGAGGTCAGAAAATTCAAGTGTCAACTTATAAGAAACCCAAACAGGTTCATTATCAAGCTCAGGTCAAAACTTCCAAGAGCTCAAAATCCCCCAACAACTGGAACAATCTCAAAGTTGTAAATCAAGCACGATTCAAGAATGCACACATCAACATAACCATCAAGTATGGCACAAAGTACATAAACCTCTGGATAGGGAACTCAAGCTCCCACATACAAAATCCATGTTTCAGGATAAATCACAGTCCTTTGTTGAGTGTGAACTCACCACGATCATCGAGATTGGGGAAAACATGACTCTTGATAAACAAACATGCTTAGTCTCCCTTATCAAGGAAGTCATGCAAACATCGTTGTTGGATCCTATCACACAGAGTGACTTTGTTAGTAACAACGGTTCAAAAAATATATATATCAAAAATCTAAAAATAAAAAACAATGCAAAAATAAAAATACAAAAAATGAAAAAAACAACAAAAATCAAAGTACAAAGATCAAACATTGCAATCAGGTGTTGCGTACACATGGATATTTCTTTCTTCCCTTCCTTGTTATTCTTCTGCAAGTCTTCCTACCATTTTCATCCCTTCGGTGATATTTTGGTTAGCTTATTCACACGCATTTTGTGACATTTATCTCTATGGTATCTGTTTGCCCTGGTCTTTTATCACCTTGGTAAATTAAAGAACGACTGACCTCATGGAGATCCTATCACATTCAAACATCTAATAAACTTGTTGCGAAGAAATTTTGGACATATTTGTTGACACTAGCCAATGTCGTCATCACAATCACTTCCACCTCCTTCCATCAAGCCATCAGTGGTTCTTAACCCCTTGTCAAACAAGAGAGCTGAAATAAGTTTTCAGAAAGCAAAAGAATCAAAATCAATCAAAACTCAAAAGCTAAAAGCTACAAAGCAAAAGCAAATTAATATATAACTCTCTCTTGGGGTATTTCCAATAATCTCTATCGGGGCTATGGATGCCTGACTGGCAATAGAGCAATGTTGTGATTAGAATCAAATACATCTCCATTGGGGCTATGGATGCTTGGCTGGCAGCGGAGCAATGTATGGCTATCCTTTCACCCTCCATTCACAAAATCACTTATCAAAATAAATCATTCCTACACATTGGCTAGGGTCTCTTCACTTGTTGTCTATTAAATCTTCACTTCAAGAGGTAATAAAATCCACGTGCACACACTGGATCTCTATGAGTAAACAGATTAGTATGTTACCAAGTGTCTTTTTTGGACCTTGTTCAGACTCTTACTCTAGTCCATATCTCATCTCATGATTTATGCCTTTGGCTAATCACTTCTTCATCACGAGGCTTCTAAGCTACATTCATATCATTCACATCATTCTTCTACTTCATTCAGAACATCCATGTGTATAAGATTACTTGTTTTCCATGTTTGTGGAAACCTTTGTCCCCTTCCACAAAAATAATCTTCTCCTTCCTTTCTATCATGTGCTTTTAGGCCAACTTACGTTGGGGGCATCCTTGCCTCTTCCCAGCACTTCATGGGTTTACGTTCACCATCATGTTGAACCTATCCATAATGGCCTTGGGTCCCATTTCTACCTGTGAAGAGTTTACCTTTGAATACTCCCACCTAATTGTTGGGGAATTTTTGCATCTTCACCTTTCTGGTACGCACATGTGGCCTTATGCCCTTGTACATCCCATCTATCACTAGGGGCATCCACGCTTCCTTATATTCCTGTACATAGTTTCATAAAACTTTTAAAATCAACCAAAACATTCAAATATGTTAGAAAAATCATCAAAAACATTCAAATATGTTTCAAAAAACTTCTAAAAATTGAAAATCATCCTACAAAATGTCACTCTTTGGTTCTCACTTGTTCATGTGTGCGACTTGCGGATCATCTTGATCTACCTCCATCAACAAAAGCTAGGTTGCTTACTTCGTCCATACTCTAGGGCACAATGAGTTGCCTAGTACTAGTTTCTAGTGCACATTGCTTTTCCATCGGACCCAAGTGTCCTCCGTTATTCCCCTCGCATGTATCCTTGCTTGGGGCACCATCATCAACCCTTGTCGTTAATTTGCATAGGTCATAACTGAAGCTCGATAATAAAAACATTATATTATGTTTCTCTGTTAGTTTAGCTTGTTTACTTTCTCGTATTGCATTACATTTTGTATGTTGCATGGAGTTAGGCATCTTTCACTTTCTCGTATTGCATTGCATTTTGTATGTTGCATGGAGTTGGTGTTTTTAGCAATGGACAATCGTTCGTAGTATGGCTTTTCATGTCGTTCTACCTTTGTCGTATGCTTATATTTTTCATAAGGACCGATGACGTAGCTCTTATGGCAATATGATGACACCAAAATTGTTCCAATACACAGTGGCTAGAGGCTAAGCTCTTCTCTCCCCTCCTCCATATTCATTCTACATCACTTTCCTCTCACCCCTATTCTTCCATCTTATCGGGGCATCTTGCCTCTTCCCATTCTTCTATCTATCTCTCACCTTTTTTGATCATCGATCATCTTCTTTCATCACCCCATCGACACTTGAGGGGGCATCTCTCACTTCTACTAATTTTTCTTCTACCTCTTCAAATTCTACTGTCTCTTATCTTTGAAGTGGCGTCACTTACGCCACCCCAAAGAGGGGACAAATGTAGACACTGTAATTACGCCCAAGCAATTTAAATACTTAAATTGCATTAATTATCGTCTTTCTCACAAATCGACGACATATCGTCAAAAGCACTCATTTTCCCTCATATCATCATTAATTAATTACACTAAGCTAATTAATTAAGTTGCCTATCCAACAAATACCCTAATTAACAACCTTCCATTAATAAATCACCCCTTCTACCTAGACTAATTAATTATTATTAATTAATTATCTTTCCCTTCCATTTAACCAATAAATCAATATTTAATTGATTTAATCCCCTTCTAATAGCCTAAATCATACTAATATTCCTCTAATTATCTTCTATAAGCTTACATCTACCTATTAGTTAATCACCTTTGATTAATTAAAACACCCCCAACTCCCATGACTTGCTAAGCATAAATTAAACCCTTCTAAAGTAAGGTTACCTTTAATAAAGCAACCTTATCCATTCCTAATCATGTTTTACCTTTATCCCACATGCAAAGGAATGAAGTGTTTCCTTTATCCATTGGGCTATATAAGGAGCCCTCCTTCTACCTTTATACCTACACCTAAAACTTCTTAAGAGAGCAAATGCAAAGCATATAGCAAAGAGACTAAGAGCTTGCCTTTTGTTTTCTTGAGAGGTCACCATTGTTAAGAGCTAAAGCTTCCTATTCTTGCATTCTTTAAGGATCAAATAAATTAATTTTTGATTGCCATTGGAGCTAAATAGGTCCATTCATTCTTGTTGGTAATCTAGGAGAGTAGAGATGTTAAAATAGCATGCATAGTTTTGATCTCATGTTTTCAAAGTTATAATGTTAGTTTAGATCTTGCTTAGTTCTCTATCTTGATGGTGTTTATGCTTTGTTTTAGCTAAATTGTAGAACTATTTTAGGTGGTAGTTCTTGCTTCATTTGATTTAGCATTAAGCAAATTATACATGCACACAACGCCGCTTAACATCAACCATCATCGGTCTATCCTCAACCGACATCGGTCATACCAAACCGACGCGGTCTCTCGTGTCTAGTAAATCTGCCTATAACAACAACCTCATACCTTTCATCCAAACAACCAAAATCACCTAAAGCTTGACCCTGACCTATCCTAACCACCTTATTTACCTGTCTGACTTCCATATCTGATCATAACCTAGCATGTTAGATTAGATTTTTTTATTGTACTTGAATGAGACACCTAAATCATATCAACTACAGTAGGACATTATTGGTTTACATTATTTCTTGCATTAATTTGTTTTAAATAGTGGATTGACACCATCTAGGAAGTATCGCACTTCTAGGATCTAGCATCGCTAGGCAGGTCCAGCGACATATATTGTTTAATATTCCCCTTGTCATCTTGTTTGTATCAGTAAGTAGTTCCTCCTAGCAAAGGGGAGTTCTCACAATCAGCATTGGATTGGAAAATTAGAAAGCACGTACTCTACCTTCCACCTTCATTCACAGGTATTCCTCCTCACCCTTACCTTATATGTTTTGCACTTACATACGCACATTATTCGGTGAAACACTATGTTTATACACTTTTACATACCTTATTTAGATTTTTCATATACAGGGCTTTGACTACTCTTTTTCTCTTCTTTTATAGGTCCATCCTTAATACACAACAAGAAGTAAACCATTTGCTGAAAATACAAGCACAATAATGTGTACAAGTTATGTATACACTTCACCCCTAGGGTCCACTTCCCTCTTTCCTAGTTTCCACACTTCACTTTGTGATCACTTCACGCTTCATTTGTCCACTTGGCATGATATCGGCTATGTTATCAAGTATTCACTCAACAACATAAAGTGTGGGAAAATGTAGACACAAAATTGTGCACTTGGGTACATTTATAGGTCCTAAAATAATATTAGCATTTACATGATTCTTAAGCAAGAAAACTAGTGATTGAAAACTATCTTTTTCCTTTTTATTTGTGTCTTGATTTCTCTTTGGCCTTACACACCCTACAAATTTGTTGGAACATAACTTATTTTTCTTTTATTACTTTAGACACTAGCACCCGACCAAGACAGTAGCACCCAAGTGCTCTTATCCCTTCCGAGCACCCTTTAGCCTCTCAAATCTTACTCACTCCTTTTGGGTATATTTTATATTTTGGGCATCTTTTTCACTTATGGTTTAACCTTTCAGTTGTCAATTTCAAAATTCAAACAAGGGAATCATATAAATACATAGTTATGTTTTCAAAATTAGGGACCAAGCATTAAGCATTACTATCATCACCTAAGATTACATTCCAAAGGCACTAAAGAACTCTAAAGGCATTCATCTAGCATTCATTCAAGGGACAAGGGATACATACTTTGCATACACAACATAGGAAGGGGAAGTCTATTCTATTCCATCCACACATACTATTACATTGCTACATTATAGCTACAACCCACTATCATTTATATAACTTGCACAAGGGCATCCTAGGGCATCATTTCTACACATACACAAGAACTACATGGAGTCTAAGATGTAGTACAATGCTCAGTCGTAAGTTCAATCCGTTGGGTGACCACCAAGGTCATCGACTCCACATTTTGTATTTTCTTTTTTAGGTTTTATGTGGTTTGTGGGTATGTGTAGGTAAGTCTCTTTCTTGTTGTGTTCATGTAAAACTAACTATGTTATGTGAATTGAAACTAAAACCTAATAGCTTCAAAGAAAAGTTAGTCAAACAAGAACCATCAAGATAAGATCTTATGGGAAAAAACGTCTTCAATGCATGAATAAATTAAACTAATTGTTAATGCATTTCCTATGATATTGCTAATCAAAACATGAACCTAATTAGATCATTTAGCAATCAAATTGGTGTTGTTTCCTCAAGAATTGAAGATGAGATCTCACCAAGAAATGACTACAAGGCCATTTTTGGATCTTCTCATGATCTTCAATTTGAGAGAATGGATGTAAGATGGAGAAGCTAATCCAAATCAATGGAGAATGCTCAAGATCAAAATGCCTATAGTTTTCACTATTCAAAGCATGGTGTGTTTTTATAAGGAAGGAGGAGGGTTCTTTATATAACCTTCCTATTTGAGAAAGCTTTACAACTTGGTGCATGTGGGATAAGGGTAAAATGAGATTAGGAATGGATAAGGTTTATTTCAAAATGGTAACCTTGATTTAGAAGAGTTTAATTTTCCATTAGCAAGTCATGGGAGTTGGGGGATGTTTTAATTAATCAAAGGTGATTAATTAATAGGTAGAGGTAAGCTTATAAAATCTAATTAGAGGAAAATTAGTATGATTTGGGGGATGTAAGAGAGGAATTTGATCCAATAAATGGTGATTTATCTATTTAGAGTAGTGATCATAATTAACTAATAATAATTAATTAACTCGGGTAAAGCGGACATTAATTAACGAAAGGTCGTTAATTGGCATCCTAAGTGAGGAAAGAGTTAATTAATTAACGGAAGGTCATTAATTAATGATTATGAAGAGGAATGTTAGCTAATTATCATAAAAGTGATAATTATTATGAAAATGATGGGAAAGAGGGTAATTAATGCAATTTTAGTATTAAAACTACGTAAGTGGATTTTAGGTGTCTATATTTTCCCCTCTTTGGGGTGGCATAAGTGACGCCACTTCAAAGATAGTAGACAAGTATAGAAAAATAATAATTTTGAAGGGATAGAATAAAAATTAGTAGAATGAAGGATGCCCCCTCAAGTGTCGATGGGGTGAGGAAAGAGGTTGATCAACACTCAAAAAGATGAATAAAATGGATAGAAGAAATAAGGAGGGGGGGGATGACGGCAGATCCCTATTTCCCCAGGTGTTATTGAAGAAAAAGTGAGACTAGAATAAAATGATAAGGAAGAAAAATGAAGATGAAGATAATGGAAATAACTTTCATCCAACTGATGTAAAAACAACTTTATTTCATCATTTTGCTTTATGATCTACGTCATTGGTTCTTTATTAAAATATACACATACAAACAAAGTGTACCATAACATGAAAAGTTATAATATTAACATTTTTTCATTGCTAAAACACTAACTCAATGCAACATACATAACATAATGCAATACAAGAAAGTAAACAAGCTAACTTGATAGGAAACAAGTACAAACACACATACTCAAACAAACAATGTTCAAGACAGTTGCACCAATGTTTTTGTTATCAAGCTTTAGTTCCCAAATGTTCAATTTAACGACAAGGGTTAAAAATGATGCCCCAAGCAAGGATACATATGAGGGGAATACACAAAGGACATAAGGGTCCTATGAAAAAAATGGTGCACTCTGAAACAACACCAAACAACTCGTTGTGCAAGGGAGTCTGAGACATAGTAAGCAAACCGTCTTTGTTAATGGAGGTAGATCTTTATGATCTATGAGTTGTGTGTGAGAAAAATTGAGGGCCAAAGAAATATGTTTTTATAGCACAAATTTTTATGTTTGAGGAAGATGCATTTGATACGAGGCTTTAGTTGCGTGCATGTTTTTTACCGATTGATGATTTTTTAATTTTTACTAATTTTAGGGTTTTCGAAGCTATGTACAGGAAAATGAAGATGCAAGGATGCCCCCAACAAGATATGGGAATATATAAGGGAATATCTTTGCACATATATATAATAAAAAGATAATTTGAATCAAGGCCGAGATAGATAGGTTCAACGTGATGATGAACTCAAACCAATGAAGTGCTAAGAAGGAGCGAGCATGCCCCCAGTGTAAGTTGGCCAAGAAAATATGATAGATAAAAGTAGAAGATTTTTTTATTGAAAGAGGACAAAGGTTCTCGTAAACATGGTATAAAGGAAATCTTATACACATAGATGTCCTAAACGAAGTAGAAGAAAATGTGAAGGCCATGTAAGAATATGGAAAATATAGCTAGAAGCCTTGCAATGAAAAGGTGATCAGCCAAAGGCACAAATCGTGAGACAAGATAAAGACTAAAGCTAGATTTTGAACAAGGTCTAAAAAAAGACACTTGGTAACATACTAATAATGTTTTCTCATAGAGACTCAGTGTGTGCACATGGCAATTAATTACTTCTTAAAGGGAATATTTGATCAAAAGCAAGTGAAAACATACTAACCAATGTGTAAGAATGATTTATTTTGATAGGTGATTTGTGAATGGAGGGTGGAAGGAGACTCATACATTTCTCCGCTGTCATCTAGGCATCCATAGCCGTAACGGAGATGTATTTGATTTTAGTCACAACATTACTTTACTGCCAGCCAGGCGTCCATAGCCTCGATAGAGATACTGGAAATACCCTAAGAGAGTTATATTTTGCTTTTCTTTTTATTTTTGATGTTTTGATTGATATTTTTCTTCTTAAAAATCATTTCATCTCTCTCAATTATTTTGTTAAGGGGTTAAGAACCATTGATGGCTTGATGGAAGGATGTGGAAGTGATTGCAATGATGACATTGGTTAGTGTCAACAAATACATCTAGAATTTATTCACAACAAGTTTATTAGATGTAGATAGTGATAGGATCTCTAAGAGGTCAATCGTTCTTTAATTTACCAAGGTGATGAAAGACCAAGGTCAAATGGATACCATAGAGATAAATGCATCGAAGGGATGAATATGGTGGGAGACTTGGAAATGAATGGAAAGAAAGGAAGAAATAACATCCATGTGCATGTAATACCTAATTACAATGTTTGATCTTTGTACCTTTTATTTTTTGGTAATGTTTAAATGTTTTTTTTTTTTGAAAATTTTGAATTTATTTTTATTTTTTAGATTTTAGGAAATTGGGACCAACAATGTCACTCTGTGTGATAGGATCCAACAACAATGTTTGTGATTTATTTTATAAGGGAGACTAGGAGTTTTTTCTTATCAAGAGTGATATTATCTCCAATCTCGATGACCATGGTGAGATCATATTCGATAAGTGATTGTGACTTATCTTGCAACATGGATTTTTATGTGGGATCTTGAGTTCCTTATCCATATGTTTTTGTACTTTTTCCATACTTGATGGGTACATTGGGGTGCATTCTTGAATCATGTTTGATTTTTATATTTGTGGGTGTTGGATTTAGTGGGAGCTTTAGAGCTCTTCGAGTCTTTTGATCTTGGCTTGATGAAGAAATTGTTTATGTTTCATATAAGCTAATGTGTGATTTATCTGATCCCGAGAAATGGGAGAAGAAATTGGATGTTTAGGATTGATGAGAGGAATGTGAGGAATGATGGTGGGCTTGCCCTGGTCATTGATAAAAGGATGATATGATGGACAAAGAGGATATGGTCCAAGAATTAAAGAGGATGGGCTCTTTGGGAGGTGAGCCATAGATAAAAGATGAAGGAATACTAGGATGTGGCCCAAGGATAGAAGAGAATGGGATAATAGGAGGTGAGCCATAAATATAAGATGAAGGGCTACTAAGACATGGCCCAAGTATAAAGGCAATGGTCTACCAGGAGGTGTCTCATAGATAGAAGATGAAGGGCTATTAGGATGTGGCCCAAGTATAGAAGATGAGGGGATAATAAGACGTGGCCCAAGTATAGAAGATGAGGGGCTAGTAGGATGTGGCCCAAGAATATAATATGATGGGCTACTAGGATGTGGCTCAAAAATAGAAGATGATGAGCTACAAGGAGGTGTCCCATAGGTGGAAGACAAAGGACTACTAGGAGGTGTTTCATAGATGGAGGATGAAGGGCTACTAGGATGTGGCCCAAGTATAGAATATGAAGGGATACTAGGACATGGCCCAATAATAAAGGATAATGGGCTACCCAAAGGTGACCCACAAATAGAAGATGAAGGGATACTAGGAGGTGGCCCACATATAGAAGAATATGATGGGCTCTATGAGGGTGACCCAAGGTGAGATTGTGATTGAGGAATTTTGATATGTAAAGAATGATGGGGTGATGAGAATATATGTCGGGATCAATGATAGACCCAAGGGATTCTCCATGTAATGGGAATGTGAAAATGGAAGAACAAGAAGAGGATCAAGTTTGATGATCTTAGGATATTCCTCTATTTTCTAACAAAAGGAATCAACCTCTTCCCCACAATATGTGAACACATCAAGGTCAAAAGAGAATCCTTTCTCATGATCCTCTAGAGGAATATCATCGTGTAACCCTATGAATTCTCTAATCGCTTATTCATTCTGAAATAAATCAATTGATATGGTTTGTTGTTCTTTTATCATAATAGGTTGATTGGAAGAAAGAGGTCTAACAAGTGTGGAATATTTAGAAGATGTTTGATGATGATTGATAGAATAAGATGACTCAAGAGATGAAGTATATTTGGATTTGGATGTCTCGCGAGTTGAAGAAGATGTGGATTTGGAATTGGTTAGTATAGGTTTTCCTAGAAGACGACATAGTGCAGGTAGATAAAGAGGATCACAAAGCCAATCATTAGATTGTGATGTAGGGGTCAACTTTGATGGTTTATTAGAGGAATTTTGAGTCACATAGATCTTCACTGGAGGAATATTTTGTTGAGGTGACTGATAATGGGGTCGTGTAAAGAAAGGGAGGACCACAACTTAGGAGTCAAATTAAATGTTTGATTGGAGGAACTTGGAGTCGCACAGATCTTCAAAGGAGGAAGACGTTGTTGAGGTGACTTATAAAGGGGGTCTTACGAAGAAAGGGAGGACCATGACTCAGGAGTTAAATTAGAAAAATGATGGGGAGAATTTGTGGTGACACAAATCCTTGGCGGAGGAGAATCTCATTTAAGAGACTTATTATTCCTTAGAAGAAATTTGATTGAATGAAGCTCAAGATACTTTGGGAGGAATCCAAATATAGTTTAGATTAGAATAATTAGAAGATTGAGAGGAATCAGAAGAATAGTTTGGATTAGAATTAGGAGACTGAAGGGTATCATAAGAATAACATGGATTAGAATCATCATAATCATACCACCGACTATGAGATGAAGGTGGGGAAAGGGTTAACTGAATGGGTTCTCTAGTGTGAAGAACCAATCGAGGTTTAGCCATGATGGGCATGTTTTGATGTGAATGGATAAACCTAGGTTCACTAGTGCAAGAAAGTGTGAGGAACCATGTGATAGTTAGTCATTATTTACATCGTTGGGTCCAAATGCCTAGACCTAGATAGTGTGATTGAATTCCTTCAAATGGAAGGAAGTTCCATGTCAATTCGGGCAGCGTAATGATGAAAAACTAGACATTTTACAAATATGGGGATGCTTGTGTGATTTTCCAAAGGGGATCTAAGGAAAAAAACATATTGATGACATAATTTTGACAATCCAACGAGGTTTAGACAAGAAGTTGCATGTGTAAGTGTCAAGATAATTGATCAAAAAGATCAAAGTATCAAAAGGATTGTCCTTAGAAAAACAATTCTACAAGATGAATGATCACAAGGAACAATCACGCAAGTTCGGCAAACCAATCCAATCTACAAGGAAATACTCCTATGTAAATGTGTCTCAATGGTAGTTTGATGCAAGATGATCAACACAATGTCAATACTTAATTCAAGTTTAAAATAAACAAGGCGTAAGTATTAATAAGGGGTTGAAGTGAATTCCAATTCAAAGTATACTATAACTAATCTAGATACAAACAAGGCCTAAATCCCAAAAAGTGGAAGTTACAAATGCGAGAAACGTAACAATACCACTTAGATATGTTAATCAAGCTTTGCAGAAAAATCAAGATATTAGTATCAAAATAATATTGATACGATGTGAACAACATAACAACAACACTTTTCAAGGTTAAGGAAATGTTTAGAAGGAAATAAGGTCAAAGTATACCAAGGACTTGATAAAGTGTGAGCAACGTAACGATGCAGGTCTAGAAACTTAAATCAAGTTTATGAGAAATAAGATGTAAGTATCAAAATTGTATCGAGGTGATGTGAGTAGTGTAACATGTCAAGGGAAGATCAATGATGAACAAGCTTAGCTACAATGAGATGTCTTGATATGAGTATCAAGACAAGGCTACTTAATATTTGAAGATGTACCAACACACTTTCAACGCTTACTATCATAGTCGCAATAAGGAAGGATGTAAGTGGGTGCAAAAGTGGTGGACACAATCTTGAGTAACATTTCATATGTATGTTTTCTTTTGTTCCAAAAGGGCAACAAGAAAACAAAGGATTAGACCAAGTGGGGGTGAAAATAACTTGGCGTAACTTCTGGTTAGTAGACTATTATGTACTCATTTTCCTATTTCTTGCCTTCTTTCTTGACTATTCCCTAGATTGCTTAATGATGCAATTTTTTCCTTCTTACCTTCTCTCATCTTATAAGTAGGTTTCCCATATTTAGGCACCTCTAACACAACTAATTGATGATCCAAAACCATGATTCAACAACCAAAATAAATAATCTTACTCTACTTAGACAAAATTGTCTTCTAGCTTCTCAAGTTCAAAAACTAGTCTCAAGATGTAAAATCTTGTTTTGTAGGCTTCTCATACCTCTTCCAAAACTTGTAACTTGTCTCACCTCCTCAATGAATCCCTAGAATCATCAATAAACTAATGTACAACCTTAAGGAATCAATTCTCTCCAACTAGTAAAAAACTATCATTATTGCTCTTGAGAACTTGTATCTTGCTAACTCCTAGATTATACACTTCAATGGATTCCTTTAGAGAACTATTACCTCCATTAGTTGTATCTTCATGGTCCTGATATGCCTGTAAATTCTCATAGTCCAATTATTTGTCTAACTTATTGTAGGTCTCCTTTTTCAAATTTACTCTTAAACCCTCATTAGATCTCCCAAGGTACTATGTCATGTATATACATGGTCTATGGAGGTTTCAAGATACAATAATTATATTTTTAAGGTTCCATTAATGCATTTGTGCCACTCTTAAAGTTTCAAAGACCATCTCTAAGTCTAGATGATGCTTGTTTTGAAAAATGACCTTCAAGTTAACTCTCTAACTATGTTTTCCCATTTTTGAGCTCACTGTTATGAATATATTTTGTTCCTGAGTTCCTTTTTTCCCAAGAATTCCTCTAACACTTGAAAAAAATCCTCACGGGTCTATCTTCCAAATTTCAAATTGTTTCAACGGTGGATTTCATAGATTTTTAATTTTTTCCTAGAAACTCTAGCTTTTGACTATGTAAGCCCGAGATGTAATTTTTGCAATAACTTGCTATGATTGATGATTCAAAACTAGAATTTTTGCACAAGGGTAGGTTTTAATGATGCTCACATGAAGATCTTAAAATTGGACTACCAGTTCTCCACATTTCAAATTTCCATTCTTTCTTTCTTGAACAATTGTGCATGCAGGGATTTGAGAATACTGACAGTGGTCTCATACGAAAGAAAGATTTAGATTCCTTATTATGGTTTACTCTTCTCTCCCATAAGGTTTTTAACCAAAAAAATTTATCTCCACGGTTTCACTAAGAAAATTACATTCTCACAGATTCCTTATTCATCAAGGCACACAATTGTAACAGAGTAATTCTTAGCATAGTTAAAGTCTTGGGTCACAAAATTGTTCACATCTACAAGGAAATAACATAGTAATCAGTTTTCATAATTTCATGACTTCATACTTAGGAACTTAACACTTAATGCTCTCTAATTCTTAAATCAATCATTACAAAAACGTCCCCATAAATAGACCACAATGTCACAAAGATACTTAATCCATTATCATGCACAATTTTAGATTATATCTTTCATGATGGAATAGAACAATCAATCTCAACTTTCTATGATGATTTACCTTACTATGAAAATCCCTCCACACAGTTTTGACATGTAAATACATACTAAAAAGTCATAGTGTACAGCAATTTCATATCAAACACATAATTTCTTGAAAGCAAGACAAGAAGATCTCACCAAAAGAACATAGGATCCTATGTTTTACTTTCTTTCATTCTTTTCTCCCTTGGAGAGAAACCAACTATTCCATTCAAATTCTCCTCATTTTGTTCATTATATCTCATTTTTCCAACCCTAACTAACTCTCTTTTCTGACTCATATGCCCTCTCTTAGCTATAATAGCTTTATTACTTCATTTTTTGCATATTTCATAACTCTCATTATCACATAAGGACACCTACACACACATTATGACTCAACTAGAACCATTCTAGACCTTATAACCCCTAACAAATCCTTAACACTTGTAGCAACACCTATTGAAGACTTAACTACCATTGCCAAGCTTAGCATCCACCTTATAAGTTTGAAATTTGAATTACATGTTTTGGAGGGAAAGTTCCCTTTTTGAAATTAAGAACTCTAAACCACCTAGACTCACTCTCTCTTGACTCCACACACCTAATTTGACCTTCTTAACTTCATGACCATGAAAATATGATTTCAATGAAGGTGTTGAGTGATACTCCTGCATCATACACCCAAGGTGGTGAAAAGAAAAGAAAATCTTCACAAGATTTGTTTGAGTAATCATGTCTTCACCCGAGTCTTCATTTTCTTTACATTGTTTGTCTTTTCTCTTTCCATTCTCATTGTTCTTGTGTATTTCATAGCCTCTTGGGTCCCATAGCTTGTTTTTTATCCTTGCATTTTCATGGATATTGTATCTTTGCTTCTTGAATTTCATCTTTATCTCCACTATCTTCATACTACCATCTCTCATACCTGCACATACAAACATATCAAACACAAATGTAGATAGTTCTTCATCTTCTATCACCTCTTTCATCCATTTATAATACATTTCCTCCATGTAATCTTCTTGTTCATTTCCAAAGTATGAATTTCCTTGGATTTTTCTTGCTCTCTATCATTCTTCATCTCCTCATGATACTTTAAAGCTGTAATTTCTTCCTTTATGTCCTTATTTTCCAAATAAATTAATTCTTTCTCAGCTGCAATTTTCCTTTCCTCTTCATTTTTATTATACTAGACACATTTGAAAATAGCTCACCTATGCTACTCATGCAAAACTGATCATCATGCTTCTCAAGCTCATCTTTCCCAGCCATCCACTCATTCTTGCTTGTATTATGCTCCTCAAATGCACTAGTAGGTTCATTTGGTACAACTTCAAGGAATTCACCCACAAAATGAACATTATCATGCACCTCATCACCAAAAGTACTCACCTTGTTTACACTTTTTTCTTGTAAACTCTTTGGAGAGTTAAAGAGTTCCTCAATCATGCTCATTTGTTCTCTCAACATGAGAGTATCTTCCTCACCCATAGCCTCATCAAACTTAGGACTATCATATTCATCTTCTTTGGCACAATCTTCACCTTCTTTCCATGTTTGTTCTTCATTCTTGTAAGAGAATTCACCAATTTTCCATGTAGCTTCCTTGCTCACCTCTTTGAAGGCTGTACATTCTTCTTTCTTTGCTGCACTTAATGAATTCAAATCACCATAGTTAGGTACTTCATCAAATATTTGACAAATCACTTCATTACCTTGGAATTTGCTTGAATTTTCTTGATGGATTTGTTCACATTCTTGCAAAATTCTTGGTTTCCATTCTTGGACTGATTTCTCCATCCCATCTTTCTCTCTTGCACTAGTGTTCACTTCATCTTCCATACATTTCTGAAGTATGTTCATTTCTTTCTTGGTTTTGATCATCCATCTTTTAGTTGCCATATGCTTAGGCTGGTTTCTTGTCCTCATTTCTGTTGCTTGCTTGTTCAAGTGACTTGAATTTTGTCTTATATCAGCTTTTCCTTCTTCCTTGGCTTGTAAACTTGACTCAAAACCTCTACAAATATGTTTTTCACTTGCATTCTCCTTTGGCCTCACTATTTTTGCATTGTCTTTAAGCCATATAGGTTCAATGTAGCCATGATTTATAACTTATTTTGAATAATGAACTTGATGTTTGCTCTTAGGAAATTCTTGTTTCCTCTTGGCTTCACTAGAAATATCTTTTATACCTCTTTCATTTGCTTTCTTAACCTGCAAAATCTTATGTCTTCCATATTTCATTACTAATTTATTACTTTGTGACACTTTCCTCTTCTTTCAAAGAGCTATCCCATGCTTCATAGTATGGAATTTGGTCTTTATGGTCTTCATAATCAGATTTAGCACCTTCCATTTTGTCTTCTTTTCCTTGTACCAGTTGTACTTGCATTATCTCAGCTTCATTTTCTTCCACTTGGGATTCTTTTGACCTTATTCTCATCCATTTTGAAGTCTTCTTCTTTATCTTCATCATATTAATCTTCATACCTGCAAATATCCATTCAAACACATGGTTAGTTAGCAAAATAGAGCCCATAAGGCTAACATGATCTCTCCTTCATCTTCACTTCCTTGATTTCTCTTTTCTTATTCTCCTTTTCACATATTTTCACATCTTCCTTCACTTTCCCATGAGTGTCTTTCACTATCTCTTTCTCTAAAGTCTTCATATTTTTCTTTGACTCTTCTTCATGAGTAGCCTAATAGGCCACTTCACCTTCTTATTCAATCTCAACTCAAACCTTTGATCTTCTATTCCCATCATGATTTTTATCATTACCTCTAACCTCTCAAATCTGTCTTTTGTCTCCCTTTTCTCTTTCTCTAAGAACAACTCTTTCATTCTCGCACTTTCTTTCTTTTTATCATAGCTTCTTTCCTCTTTAAACACCTTGGACTTGTTTCACATATCTCTTTTCAATATCTTCATATGACATTCACTCTAGTATTATTCATCTTCACCTAGGTTTTTTGCACCCTGGTCTTTTAGACAACTTGCTCACTTAGTTTCTTATTTTTCCAATCAATCACCACTTCATCACTTTTTAGATAAAAACATGTGTAAGATTTCCATAAAAATTTGATTAATCAATAGTTTTGTAAAAGGATTCAATCATCAAAGCACTCAAAGTACCAAGAAAGTCTCAAACTTCAAAGTCCATCCTTCATAACTAGCATTTTCAATGTAAGTCCTAGAAAATTTCACTCTTTGATGAGCCCTTTTATTTACTATTTAAAATGCCTCATCTATTGTATTTTGTTTATCCATGTGTACCCCATAAACTTGTGTTTCCCATATATTGTTGGACATATCTGCTATATCTTAAACTTATGGCACTTATATTAGTTAATATAGTTATTACTAAGTTTACTTTTTTTTGGATTATGGATGCATTTATTCTTCTGAATGTAATGTGATGATTAAATAGTTATTTGAATAAATGTCAACCTTGATTGCCAAAGAGTTTTTATGTGTATCCACTAACATGCAGCCAAAGAAACTCATTCACAATGTAAAGGGAATCGAATGCAACAACCGATATGCAACAATTGGGACTCATTTACGAAAATCACCTAACACCAAGGGAGGTCATACGAATATGAAATAACGTAATTCTAGAAAGCTTGAGCAACATGGAAAATTCACCTGAGTTTGCATGTGTTGCTAAAGGATCAATTATGAGAACATGAAAAGATTCAACACCAACACCTGATTACGCTCTACAAATCCGACAAGGAACTAGTTGATTTAATTTGATAACTATTGTTTAAATCGATCGGTTAGTTAATTTATTGTTAGTGCAGAATCACAGCACCCCTAAATGCTTGTAACCAGGTGGTTTGAGACTCTCAGTGTGATTGCACAACATGGAGCATCTCTCAAAGTGTGGGACCTTGCGAGTTGAGAGAGCTCTCCGGATTAAGGTCGGTTCCTATTCCTCTGTTTAGGTGCATACAAATATATTGCAGAGGGTCTATTCTAAATCTACTCTATTTTACCAAGGAGACAGGGTCGAGGAGATGCAAGAAAATAAACTAAGCTAACAAGGTGATGCACCAAAGGAATGTTAGACCCTCATTTTTAGTTTAACAAAGACCACGAAATGCAATACAAACACTATGCACAGATGACCAAATTACAATAAGAGATTGGAGAGACAATAATGAATACATGAGAGGGTTGAGAAACATCCACAAACATATATATTATTGCTCAGAGTCAATACAGTATATTGCAGTGGCCAAGAAGAAAAACTTGCATTACAACCCGAAGGAGAGGTTAGAAAAATCTCCACAAATCCTTCTATGAACAAAAGAAGAAGGGAGGGCGCAAAACAGAAATGTCCAACCTTTTACAATGAGCCCCAACCCTTCCTTTATAGATTTGGCACAGAGGGAAGAAGGAGAGAGAGAGGCGGAAAACTAGTTTGAAGCTCAACTCACTAGCCATCAATGCCTCCTACAAATCCACCCCAAATCATCGTTTCTACATCAATTACTTGTTCGGCACCTCAAAGGAGGAGGAACGACAAACCAAATCAAATCTGATCTAGTTGTTGGGGCAAATAGATCTTGTATTAATGACACAAAGATGTTTCTTCATTTTTCCCCACCTAACCTCTCCAAAATTAAAGTTTTAGATCTCCATGGTGTAGACGAGGCCAAGATCTTTCCAATGGTGCCAGATTTGTCAGATTTCAAGCATTGAGTCAAAAGATATGCCCATTTGAAATTTGAATCAGGTCCGTATAGAAATGGTGGCAACCAGTTGTCAAAACGGGTCTTTGGAAATTAGACACGTGGAGGGTTGGCACATGTTTGGGGACTACTTTTGGATTCTACTTTTAGAGTTGCACCAGGCTTGACATGTGGCTTCTTCCGTAGCTTTCTCAATTTCCTCATGTTTTGGCCAAGTCCCTTTTTTCTCGGCGAGGTCATACATCTGACCGGGGACACGTGGAGGCACTGGCGCTTATTTGGAAACCTTCTCGGGATGTTACCTTTGAAGGAGCATCGGGTTGACACGTGGAAGCCTCCGAAACTCTTGGACTTTTCAATGGTTGCTCTTACTTTTTGGGTCCTAAATATGTGGTGAGTGGTGCTCATTTGGGAATCATTCATTTTAAGACACCTCTAGAAAATTGGAGGTGGAAAATACCTGGCGAATATCCCCAAAACCGGTTTTAGTGAAGGTGAATTTGACAGTTTTCCATAACCAAATTTTTGCCAGGTTTTTTGAGCCAGAGAGACTAAATATTTTCAGACACTGACGCCTCATTGACACACATCAACAAGGACCATTGACGTCATGTTGATGCATGCGTCAACATGGACCATTGACACATGTCAACCACCCTTGTTGACGTGCGTCAATGGTCCTTGTTGACGCGTGTCAATGGTTCTTGTTGACGCATGTCAATAGTTCTTGTTGGCATGCATCAATGGTTCTTGTTGGTGCACGTCAATAGTTCTTGTTGATGCGCATCAATGGTTCTTGTTGACATGTGTCAATGGTTCTTGTTGACGCGTGTTAATGTTCTTATTGACGTGCGTCAATGAGGAACGTTGATGCGCGTCAACAAGAACCATTGGCGATGCGCGTCGAATAAGGGCGGACCTTGTTGACGCGTCATCAAAGACCCTTATTGACACACATCAATAAGGACCATTGACAAGTGTCAATAAGGACCATTGACACACATCAATCAAAAGGAATTGATCATTCTCAAGAATCCACCATTGACGTGACCTTTTGTCTTATAAATACCCTCTCGGTTGGTCATTTTCATGTTTACACTTCCCGGCTCTCATTTTTTTGTATATAGGTGTCAGGAATCCATCATTCTCAAAGACTCAAGCAAAAACTACAATGGTGACTACAAGTGCATCCCAACTGCAAGCTCAAGACAAAAATCAAGAGGAAAATCTAGTCCTATCCACGGCCAAGATCATCTACAGGAATCCTTTGTGCCCCCACATCCAGAACTATTTTACAGATGACTTCGAATACAAAGATTTGATCGATGCATGTGAGTTTAGTGGGCTCGTTAAGATGCCCCATTTTGAAACAAACCCAGATATTTTGAACTACCTTCTCTTGTCTTACAATACAGAGGATGGCCTTTTTTATATGTTACTATGAATGATGGCGATTGTTTCAATTCGGTATCAAGACAACTGACATCCATCGGTTTATGGGCCTTCCATTCAGAAATTTACCCTTTGTTATAACGAAGGCAACACTCATCGAAGATGATAAGAAATATCTCGAATCGACATTCGGTTTCCATGTTGATTGTAAGTATAATTCATTTTCATTCATCATTTTTTATTCAGTTTTTGATTGTGATACAATTTAATGTTATATTAATTCCCACTATTTTTTGGCATTTGCAGCTCATGTCAATAAATCCAGGTGTGGTGTGGATACGCAAGCAATTGCACACCACTTTCTTTTTGCAATGATTTCCTTTTTTCAATCTAGAATAGTTTTGCAGGGTCGGAAAATAGATATACCAAACTGGGCCATTGCATACATTGTTGCAACTATCATAAAACAAAAATTTGATTGGTGCACCTTTTTATAAAAAAAAAAGAACTGACATAACAAATGCAAAGCTTTCAGAAAAACCTATCATTTACTCCACAAACTATCTCCTTGGCCTTTATTACGAGGCTCTTTTAAATTTAAAAGACAAACCAATTCCCACTTGCACTGACGAGGTGTTGATGAAGTTGTCAATTCCATTTGAAGAACAATAGGTATAAACTATTAAGTTTGTATTTCAACATTACATTGTGCACAGGTATTAACAATTTACTATTTGCAGAGAAGATTTATGGAAGCCCTTCCCCAAAAAAGGCGTTATCAAGAGGAAGAGGCCAACAACACACTGAGGCTTTGGGAGATTCCCAATCTGAAATGGAAGCTCACTCCTCTCCGAACCCCCAATAGTTTGAATTCATTAAATGCACTAGAGAAGTAATACCTTTTCATGTATTATTTACAAATTCCAAATTTGTATTTTCATTTTCCATTTAAATTTTACCCAATTGAATTGACATACAATTCAATGTTGATGACATTGCAGGGACTTTGGACCATACGCGTGTTTGAAAACTCAACCATCTTCCCCAACTCACTCAGTACAGTCACATGCATTTGTATCTTCTCAACAACCACCAATTACTACTCCAACACGGCCACCCTTAGCACCGACAAGCTACCCCTCAAGTTCAACAACAAGGTACAAGTTTTGAATACTACTTCATTTAATTTCATAGTTTTTGCATTGTTTTCTAGTTTTTCATATGTTTTTTCTTGAACTTTTCAGCACATTGCAGTCCTCCTTCTATTCAACAGTGGCACCGACCCCCTCAACCAATAATATTTAAAATGCCAACTAGAGGATCAGGAAAAAAGAACATTGGTAAACGCATGCCAATTGCTCCGGCCCCTAGCGGGACACTAAACATTGCCTCCTCCTTTCAAATTCCAACCCTCTCACTTGGTGGCTTGCCCAATGCAATGGGCATATCGGTTTTGAATAATATAAATTTAGATGAAGATTACTTGGGCATTGATAGCAATGACCCAACTGGATTTTTCAATACCCATGAGATGATTCAAGGCCAGCAGGTATACTTCAATTTCAACATACTTTACCATATTGAATTACATTTCACTTTAGATTTATTTGTCTAATCTTGATTAATTTTATCACAAACAGGATCAGGCCACCCAAAGGCAAAAACAAGTAGTAGTTGATCTAGCCGAAAGCCCCCATACCTCTCCAGTGAGATCATCTTCATCAGATACAGATGGTGAACAGTTGCTACCTTTTCCTTTGGAGAACTTAATTGGTTATGATTGTCAATCCCATGTCGGTGAGTTTATTCTACCTCATATCAGTCAGCTCATAGAATGGGAGAGAAGGGCTAAAGTACTTATCAATGAGATTATTAGTCGTTATGAAAATTATTGGCAAAGGGATAGTTTATACGTTGCAGTCCAGAATCAACCTGCGAAGATGGATTCCTTACTTACCCAAGTAAGAAGTGGGACTGTCACGTATAACAACAACTATAAAGATGACATTTTGGATAAGACATTAAACAAATTGGAAAATATTAGTGTTGAGGCCTAGAGCATATTTTAACAAATGGTCTAAGGACAAGGATCAGTAGCAGTTGCAAATGCGAGAGAGATAGAGCGGTCATAAGTATTATCACTTTCAAACAATAATTTTTGTTAATTTAAAGTTTTCTTATTTTAGTAATATGTTGAATTGACATTACTTTTTTTTGCAGTTGAAATATGAAAATTTGAAGAGTCAAGCAAAGGTTTTCCAAGTTCACTTGGAAACAACAAAGAACAATTTATCCACAATGAAGAATTTGAAGGAAAATATTGTTTTGGTTAACAAACAAAACAATACACTGAAGCGGATAATTAAAGAGCATGGCTTCGACCCTGAAATATTATTCAAAGCTAAGGCAGCAGCTGATCCAAATTTTTGTCCCATGGAGATGCGACAAAGCAAGAAGAAAGAATTTTAAAAAATCTAGGATAGTGCTTGCGGAAGATCTCATAAGTTATGGGGTTATTTCTGCCGTTGGGGAAAGGGGTACAGCCACAGGTGAAGAAACCATTGGGGAAAGGAGCACAGGAGTTGAAATGGATACAGAAAAAGAGGGTTGAAAATTTTTATTATTGAGTGTGGAAACTTGAAATATTGAGTCTATATTTGAAAATTTGAAACATTGAATGTTGTGGTCATTGCATTTGAATTTTATTATCTGGATTTGATAGCCTTTGAAAATTTGAAATACTATATAATCTTTAATTTTATAACTTCCTATATATTATGTATAGAATTTCTAGATTGTATATGGAGTTTATGTTTTTTGGTTTACTTGTAATGATGATTGCATTAGATAGGGATGATGACGTATGTTTCTTGTTTACTTGGATTATCATGAATTGTATGTGGACGTAGATTTAGCTTCAAGCACGATAATTCTTCTTCTCTAGACATTTAAACTTGTTTTAAGATAATTCTTCTTCTCTATACTTGTAATGATATGATCATGATGACATTAGAATGGATATAGATGATAAATAAATGGAATGTGTTAAAATGGATATAGATGACATTAGAATGGATATAAATGACATTAGAATGGATATACTTGTAATGATATGATCATGAATTGTTTTAAAAAATGGAATGTGTTAGGACAGAGACATTTCTTTAAATTTAAAATAGATAAATAATTGTTTTAATAATAATTGTAGTGTCAGGATTATGATAATGATATGATGATGATATGATATATATGGATGATGATGAATTTTATGTGGACGTAGATTTAGCTTCTAACATGATCGTGGATGATGAATTGTATAATGGATCGTGGATTATGAATTGTATAATATGGAAAAATCTTCCTCTGTAAAATTCAATTGTGTCATTTTATCCCACAAAGTTTAAAAATATATCAAAGCATTTTGCAAATATAAAAAATAAATTAAACATAATTGTAAGAAATCAAGAAAGATGATATGATAGGGTTTAACTTACCTCTAGTGTTTTAGATGGCTATGAAATCATCATTGGTAATGTGCTAGATCTTTGTTTTAAGAAAACTCAACACGAGAAATGGATTAGTAGATAGATGGGTGAGTTGCCTGACATTGTCAGTCTCGAGAAGTACCAACTTCCTCGGATGGATGTCAACCCACGTTTTCAAAAAAATAAAAAAATTGTATTTAAATAAATGTAAATATATATACCTGTAACATCTTTAATGATAACAAGAGCTGAAAAAAATTAAAGTGACAAACAATAAGATTAAGGTGAAGAAGATACCTATTTAAAGTTGAAACAATCCATTATCAATAGCTTCTTCAAACTCGATGTTCTCTTCTGTAGAGTGTGACGATGCGCCAATTCCACTCTCAACGTTGGGAACAATTGTACTTGTAGTTGTATTATTCACACCTCTTCTTTCACAAAGGGAATTCCAATGCACAATTGCTCTGTCGAAAGGAAAGGTTTCCATGGAGTATCGAGATACATAACACCTCATGCAACTTTCCAGATTTTTATCCAACCTATTTCTCAGTTTTGATTTTATAAATGATAATGCACTGAAAACCCTTTCATCCTCCACAGACCCCAAAATCATTGTTTGGCATAACTCATATAATCTGAAATATTCACTGATATCTTCTTGTAAGATAGAACTTTGATAGATTCCTCACCACAACCTTGTAATAGCACCACTTTTAGAAGGTTCATCTAAATTTTTATATTGGTTCCTCATTGTTGTTGCAAAATTTGTTGATTGAAATTTTAATAAATCAACATTCAATATACCTTTGATTTCCATACCCTTGAACTCTGAAGTCTTTGCGAAATGTTCCATTATTGTACCCATGGATTTATGGAAATGCTTTCTTACAAAGTCAGCATGACCACCTTCAGTATTCCAAAAATTAGGATTCATCACACCCATGGCTTCAAGAATTTTATCTTTGGAGAAACGTTCTCTAATTTATGATGATAAGGATTTTGAAATTTTTTAAGCTTTATTCTTGTTTCAACTATAACAGACTCAAAGAGATTACGTGTCACGGGAACATCTTCTCATTCCGATCCTGTAATATCTTGACGTTTTTGCAAAATGTGTAGTGGTATGTCCCTCCCATTAACAGTGATGCAGAGGTGATCGTGGATATTAAATCTCAAATAGTTACTTGGGATTTTAAAGATCTAATAAAGCTTTCCAATTCTCAAAAATAGGTGTATCAAAACTATCTTGGGAATAGTACAAGATATCAAGACTTTGACATACCATTTTTCTCATCCATATAAAATCCACAATATAGATTAATCTCCCCTGTGCATGCTTCATCAGTGTATTGATCTCCTTCACATTGGAAGAATACCAACCAATGTAAGCAATGTCTCAATCAATTAAATGGAACAACAAGTCCCTCGCCCTATCAACTTCATGATGATATTTGTGCATGAAACCAACCAACGAAGGATACTCCTCACGAACTCTGCATGCAGGTTCATACAAAGAGATCCATCTAGTCTCAACATCTTTCAGAAGTTTTTTTCCATCTGTAATTCCAATTGCAAATTTTGGAACTCAAGAAATCACTTTGGGTTGCTTTCCATATAGGCATGAAGTTCTCTTATAAGGTCTTCTAATTTAGCAACATTTTCATGGTTTCTTACCATTTTATACGCTAAATTCATTTTGTGAGCCATACAGTGAATTGGTAGCATATATGGGGCCACTGTTGTTTGTAATCTAACACACGACCTGTTCGGTGACCTGCATGATAGATGCACCATCTGCTCCGACACATACCAACTTCGTAGCAATTTCATAATCAGTCATTCCAGCAATATCTTTCAAATGAGAAACAACTATTTTATGTAGGTTTTTCGGCATTACAATTTTCAACCATTTTCATAACACCCAACAGATGAGGTGTCCTTATATGATTTTCTAAAGTATAGACATGGATACATACCCATGCAGTGTTGTCGACTGTTGTCACTTCATCAATTGAAAGAGAGATAAACTTTGATTTTTTTACATTCTCTTTCAAATCTTCCTTCTCTATCATCAAAAGGCATTTTGCCATTTCCCATCCACTACTTTCAGACCAATGAGACTGAGGTACGTTCAACATTCCATTATATTGATACAAAACTTTGAAATCGAGGAAATCTGAAATCGGTCTTCCTTTCTTTAGTATGTGAAATAAAGTAGAGAATTGTATGAGTTTTGCATGTAGATTTGTTTGATTCATCTTACCAATTTGCGATGTGATCGTTCCTCCCTTTTCCACGAGATGTCTACATTTTTTCTACTCTGCCTCATAATCCACTTTGCGTATCTAACATGCATGCATTCTTTTTCAGTTTTCCACCTGTGTGTTTTGATTTTCTACCATCCCCCCATTATTCTGATCAAATATTGTTTTCCACAATGTTTTTCTATAGTGTCCAGCTTCATTTGCATTTTTTGTTGCTTTCCCAATTTCCACGTACATATTGTACATGTACATTCAGATGGGATCTCTTCATAAATTAGATGATTGTACAGGTTCGATAAATGGAAATTTAGCTGCCCAATCAAACTTGTATGACCTACCAATGGTCCACATATTCTTGTTCATTTTCAATGTTTTACTTTTTTGAGTAGAATTTTGAGCAATATCACAATCACCTGGTTTCCTCTTTCGTGAACCGAGAATTTGAATTTGATTTATGTGTTCCATTTTGCTGAGTATTTGTATGTGTGATATCTTGATGCACTTCTGGTTGCACCCCAACAGGAAGAATATCTTCAAGATCTGGCATATTATCGTAGGTGTCATTTGTTTGATACTTGTGTAGAATGCATGTCCACCTCAATAATACCTTCCACACAGTCAATATTTGATTCTTTCTGGTGGCATCTATATGGTTGTTGGTATTTTCAATATCTATATCAACAAAGTTTCCAAAATACTTGAATAGTGATTTATGAGATTTCTTAGTTACTTTTAGGGTCTTCACATTCTTAGGACTAGCACCTTCCATTATTCGAATAGAGTCATGCGTCAACAAAAGAACCAAGTAGCGACTCAGTGAGTCAGAGTCAAAATTATTCATCAAACTATGGTAATCATTAGATTTCCATGTCACCAATCAACAAGTGTCAACTATCATCATCAACATCACATCAGGCATCATCGCTCTATCACGTGTCAACACATCAAAGGCGTCAACTGCTGCATCTTCTCATGTCAACTCTTCTCACACACATCATCACATCTCACTATCTTCACACGCCCTACTACACCCTTATCGCACATGCATCTACTCTCTCTTGTCACACATCATCAACGCATGTCACTATATCTCACTCATCGTCTCTCCTATTCTATCTCCTCTCTATGCAATCAACTTTACCCCAATTTCACGCATCTACTGTAATATCTCCTTGTCACATCTTGTAATACCTCTTTGTCACGCTTGTCGCGTGTCGACAACTGCCCTACAATCCCTATCACGTCGAACAACTAACCCTAACAAGGCTCAACAATCTCGGTGCTTAAGAGTATGCGAGTTCAAACTTCACGGTATTGGTAATTTGGTAAGCTACTTGTGGTAGTACCAGCAGTATATACTACCTTTTTAGGCCCACCCTATCACCTAGGTTTTTATAGGAGATGTTTTCAAATGAAGGTGAAGCTCCCCCAAAAAAATATATTTGCCCTTTTGGATTCATTTTAGGTGAAATACACACCAGTCCGTTGTCTCCTCCATAAAAATCACCTTTTCAATCTCTAAATTCTTCTATGTGTGGGGTCATGGCTAACCAATTTTACAGGGGGAAAAATTGAGATAACAATTTGGTGACTCGCAGGGGCATCTGCATACTAGATGAAGAGATTAGTTGCCTTATTATATCCATTGGGCACAGAGTCATGAATGATGGCCTGATACTAATCCTGCCTCTGATCCATGAGCCCGACCATTTGGACTCTCAATATTCATAAGAAATCTTGAAACAAGGTTTCTGAGAGTATAAAAAAATTTGACCTGGGGCTTTCATCTGTCCCTGAATGGACTATTTTGAAGATGGCTTTAGTTGCTCTGTATTTCTTTTATTTTGAAATTTGTAATTGTTACAGGAAACTATGGGTCTTCGCCATGAATACTGAAAAGGATAACACGTTCACTTGGAGGCACGTTGAACTATGTAACGATGCAACCTGGAGCAACAAAGAACCTATGCCACAGCACTTAGGAAACAAAAACTACACTACAACAAAACAACGTGCATATGCACTTAAGGAATTAAAATCCTATGCTAATATTTATATGGGTGGAAACTTCCCAATCAGTAGCAATGTTTGATATGGATCCCGTTCACTGGGATCTGTAATTCTTCACCATCTAATTTAGCCAGCTGGAAGGCATTGATACTCTTGCACTCTGTGATCATGTAAGGGCCACTACAGATGGCATCAAATTTGGAGTGTTTTCCTGGCTTTTCTCGATCTACATCCCACTTTAGAACTAATTCCCCTTCTTGAAAGGTCCTCGTTCTTTCCTTCTTGTCAAAACTCTTTTTTATCAATGCTTGATCCTTTTCCATGACTTGCATTGCATGCTCTCTTGCCTCCCCTACTTCCATCAACTCTGTATACCTGATTGCCATGGGTTAAAACTTGGCTAGCTCTAACTATTTCATGAGTTTCAAAGTGAGAAACTCCAATGATATGGGTAATATTGCTTCCTTTCCATATACAAGCTTGTATGGGGAGCTACATCTAATCTTTTGGATGTGATCCTATCAGCCCATAGAGCTTATTTGAGCTTTGTATGCCAAGTCCTCTGATTTTCATCAATATTCCTTCTAATAATCCTTAATAGGTTCTTATTTGTGGACTCTGCTTGGCCATTACATTGAGGGTAATAATTTGATGAAATGTTGCGATACACACCATTCTTAACTATCCATTCAATGATCCTTGTACTAATAAATGCCATTGAATTATCTGATATAATAGTGGTAGGGAATCCAAACCTGGTGGTTATTCCTTCATAAAAATCCAAGATTTTGGATTCATTTGCTTCTTTTAGTGCCACTGCTTGATCCACTTGGTGAAATAGTCTATCGCAGTAAGTATAGACTCGTGGCCTTAGCATGAATTTGGGTTAATCACCCCAATGAAGTCTAGTCCCCATTGCATGAATGGGTGATCCACTGAAATGGGATGAAGGGGCAGGGCTACTAGGTTCTCCTTTCTTGTGAAGAATGCACATTTTTTACACTTCTTGACCCATGAGTAGAAGTCCCTAAACACTGTAGGCCAATAATAACCAGCTTTCATGATCTTGAGAGCTGTTACTCAAGGGGCAAAGTGACCTCCTACTTCTCCATCATGGAATTCATGCAACACTCTCTCAATCTGGCCTGTCCCAATGCACCTTAATAGAACACTATTGATATCCTTCTTAAACAAGACACCACCAACAAGCACATATGGGATGGCTTGTAGTCTGAAGTATCTTCTCTTTGCTTTATTCCATTCTAGAGGGCACAAACCTATTTGAAGGTAATGCACCAAGGCTTGGGTCCAACATGGAGTAGGTGCATCATTAGCTGGTTGTTCTTGATCATTACAGTAGAAATAGGACAGCCTCCTTTTCACCCACTAACTCGCTTTTGATGCTTGGAGGTGAGATGTTCACACAATCCCTTACCTCTAACCAGTTTGGTCACCTTGATCTCAATGTCATATTCCATTACCCAGGTGATCTAGCCTACTCTCTTCTCATTCAAATCCTTATTTAAAAGGAAGTCCTGGACACTAGCATGAGATACTAGCAATTGAATCTTGTTATTTGAGACCAAGTGTCCAAATTTCTTTAAGCTTCTAATAATAGCAAGTACTTGTTTTTCAATGAATGAGTATTTTACTTCGTAGTACTCCAAGCTCTGACTAAATAAAGCTATGAGTTTCTTTGAACCTTCATTGTTGGGCTGGACCAAGATGGTTGAGATGGTGTCTAACCCTCGAAAAGCATATAGCATGAAGTATTTTGAGAAGTCTTGGTTAACAAGAGTTAGAGCCTGTGATATTGCGAGCTTGATGGCCTCAAAACTCTCTTTCCCTTTTGTTGTCCATTTAAATGCAAGACTCTTCTTTAACATCATTGTTAAAGGATTTACAAGAGTAGCAAATTTAGGTATAAACTTGTGAAAAAAGTTTATTCTCCCCAAGAATCTTTAGAGAGATTTTTATGTTGTGGTAATGGAAGTGTCCGGATGGCTTCAACCCTTTCAGGATCAATTATCAATCCCTCTCTTGAGACAATGTGCCCCAAAAATTTCCCTTCATGAGCCAAGAACACACACTTTTTTGGGTTTAATGACACCCCAAACCTTCTACATCTCTAAAATACCTGTCTAAGGTGAAAGAGATGGTCTGCAACATTCTTTGAAAAGACAGTGATATCATCTAGGTACACCAGGACTATGTTATTAATTAAGCCTTTGAATGCCATGTCCATAGCTCGCTGAAATGTTGCTCCAGCATTTGATAGTCCAAATGGCATTTTCTTATAAGCATATGTACCCCATTTGGTGGTGAAGGTTGTCTTGAATTGATCTTCTTCTTTCACCATTATCTGGTTATAGCCTGAATACCCATCTAACAATGAGAACCTCTCAGAACCAGCTACAACTTGTAAGATCTGTTCCATTGATGGAAGTGGGTAGTGATCCTTAAGTGATGCTCTGTTTAGATCATGAAAGTCCACACACAACCTAATTTCTCCATTTTTCTTTCTCACAGGTCACCAAGTTAGCAACCCAACTCGAATGCTTGATAGGAAAAATGATATTGGCCTCAATTAGCTTGTTCAATTCTTTTCTCATGAGAGGCTCAATGTGGGGATTTATTGGCCTTTGCTTCGTTTGAAAGGCTTAGCTCCTGGATCCAACTTGATGGTGTGATGTGCCAACTTTGGGTTGAAACCTCTTAAATATTTATAAGTCCAGAAAAGACATATGGGAACTCTTGACAGAGTTGAACAAATTTAGATTTTTCTTGTTGAGTGCTTACCCTACCAATCTACAATGTTTTGCCTTCTTCTATAAAAATAGGTTATGAATCTTCACCCTTTACCTAAATATTTGCCTTCTCTTTACGGAAATTGGTCATTTGGGTTGAATATTGATTCCAAAGTGACAAGACCCTTTGGTAGTTTGTTGGTTCTCAGCTACACCACTTGATCACCATACTGTTGCTCCAATTTGTCTTGATTCCTGGAGGAGAACTCAACTTCCTCTTGTAGAAAGTTGACAATTTGTTGATCACTTTCAAAGACTTGCCAACTTATGTTGTTGTCTGGGACAAATGGCCTTACAACCAACTTGATATGGGGCTGATGCTTATCACTCTTGATATTCTCCACAACATCAAACGCTGCCCCAATTGTTAATCTGTTTGTTGCTTCATTCTTCTTCCTTGGGATGGAGTTAATGTTGAATGCCTCAAAATCTTCAATGAGGTCCCATACCCAATTCTTGTAACTCTTTAATAGGTCATTCTTGGCAGCATTTTGTCCTTGGACCTGATTAGCAACTAGTTCATTGTCACCAAACACCTGCAATTTCTTGATTCCACATTTCCTTGCCCAATGCAGTCCATGGACCAAAGCCTCATACTCTATTGTGTTATTTGAATAATAAAATTGGAAACGGAAGTCTGAGTAGTATTTCATACCTTTAGGCAAGACAATCATAGCTCCTCCTCCGACTCCTTGCCTACTTCTTGAGCCATCAAAGAATAACTGTCATACCTCATTGTCATCTTTGTGGTCTGGCTTAATGATGTCAGGAAGAGGCTGATTTTCCTCATGCAAATAGTAGAATCCTAACTCGACTCCTCCATCTCTTTATAGGGGTCAAAAGCATGTCTCTTGTTCACCCATTCGTCAAGAGTCAAGTCTGGGATACACCCCACCTTGGTATCTGTCTCACAAGTGCTTGGGAGGTCCTCCAAATCAAAGGTTGAACAATTTACATTGATTGGGTTGGGTACATAAGACTCAATATGGTAATCTGTAATGGGCTCAGATCTGATTATGGCCTTAGCCCCATACCTTGTTCTAAAAAGCATGTGCGACCAATCAGTAGACAAATATCCTCCAATATTAGCAGTGAAGTCTCTTGACAAACATAATGCAAAATGGGGTGGCAAGTCTATGACTGATATGTTTTGCAATATAGTCACATTAGGGCAGGCATGCAGTGTGAGGCTCAAATCTTTGATGACTCCAATAGTTTTCATTATTGTCCCATCCAATTGCACTACCCCTCTAGATATGAATTCGTATTGGAGACCCAGTTGATTAGCTATTTGTTTTGGCATTACAAAACTACTTTCCCTCGAATCAATCATGCAATTATGTACCAATTTTTCCCCAATGATCAATGAAACATAGAATGGAGGAGGCCTCAAGTTCTTACCTTGTTTTCCCCCATGGTTTCCTTTAGGTTGAGTTACATTGGTAAGCACTTTCTCTTGCTGGCTAGGGGGCCTATTTGAGCTTGACCAATTGGCCATAGTAGTCTACTAACAGATCTCTTCCCTGGAATGGTAAGTGACTCCCACATTGAAATGTTCACATTTGTCTTATTCATTTGTTCAATGATATTTAACGAGTTATCTTTCATTACCCCTTCCTGGTACATTTTTTCCTTACACATGGGTTGTCACAACTAGTACCTGAGTGGATTTGGCAGGTGGCTTGGACTGACTCTGCATATTGGGAGTTACATTTTGAGTGCCAATACCTTGTGGAGTAATTGAGGGTTGAGGATTACTTGATTTTGGTGATTATCCTTCTCAAATATTTCTCTTTTTGGACCGTGTATTAGCAGCTACGCTTTGATAAGGGGCCTGATTCATTCCACATAAGTCTTCAGCTTGCCAATTCATAAGCATAGTTTCACTTGGAGGTGCCTCCTATTGAGCTCCTTGCTGCTAGTTTTCTTCTTGGCTAGACTCTTATGACACACCAATGGTCTGTACCATCAAGGTGCAGTTTAGTGCACCATTAAAGCACATAGATTGGTTGTGAGGGTAATTGCGTATGGAAACAACAATCATATTCATGTGCCATGTTGTTTTGTGTTGGGACCAATGCCCTTGATGTTGAAGCTGTGTTTGGATCATATGACCTAAAAGGTCTAGCAGCTTGAGGTTGTCCTTGGTTTTGGTTTTGATTTACAGCTTGAGATGGTTTCCTATTTTACTGATATGGGGGTCTAGCCTGATCTCGAGTTTAAGGTTGATATGGCCTAGAACTTTGAGCTTGAGGCTGATATGGCCTAGAACTCTGATCTTGTTGCCTCTTGATAGTTACTAACTCATTCCCTAGGTTCTGCAGCTATTTCATAACTTCTTGAAGCTCTTTTGAGGTGCTAGAGGATGAGGTGGAGGCTTCAACTGAACTCTGATTCCTAGGAGTAGGTATAGGAGCTAGTGTGGGTGTCTGGCTAGTGCTTGGATCTCCTAATCCTGGGTATAGAGGCATGGGAGGCCTAGGAGCAAGCTTGCCATCTTGAATTAGACAATTTTCAGCTCTTATGGAAATGCCATAGGTTGCAAGTAAGGTTGTGCCTCCCATTGATTGAATCATTAAAGCAATATTAGAATTTAGAGCTCTAAAAAAGTATAAAAAGGCACCTTCATCTTTGGGCCTTACAGCTATTGGAATCCTGTCCCATGTCCTTTGAAATCTGAGGTTGAAATCTGTCAACTGCTCGTTAGGACCTCTCTTGATTGTTGTCAGTTGTTCCAACAAGGACAAGTTGTCTCCTTTTTCTCCAAACTGGTCATGAAGAGCTCTGCACAGATGGTCCCAAGTTTGAATAGAGCCTGATGTTAGACTCCTGAACCATTTTGAAGCTTTACCCTTGAGTGAACAGGATATCAACTTGACTACAATTTCTATCTCATTGATCTCATGGATTACACAAACAGTTGCAATGTCTTAAACGTGGTCACTGGAGAAGTCTGGTTCTCTCCAGTGAAATATGGGATGCTCTTTAAAGCTACCACTGGGACTGGATTTTGTGCATTAAGGGCAAGTGGGCTATTTCTAGTGAAATTGACATAAGGATTTGGCTGTGCCATTATGATTGGCCTGATCACTTTGCTTGATTGAAAGAACGACCTACCAAGAGGAGGTGTTGACAAGGTTCTTTTTGGTGGAGATGGAGACCTCTGGGCTCTTCTCGCCCTTCTCCTTTTATGTCACGTAGTTAAGTGCGGATAGACAAATTGCCCCTCTTCCCTGGTTCTTGACCTTGTTTCTATTCTTCTCATGAACTTGGCAAGCTTGGATTACTAAAACCAATGGATTTTGTCCCTTTTGGAGTCACCAGATGTGCAGTTTCAGAGCTTCTTAAAAGCTAGAACTTGCAACAAGTGCACATAAATCTTGCTACAATAAAAAATGAAGACCTTTAGTCCCACCTGACGTTACTAAAACTCTTAGTGCGAGAATCATAGCACCCCAGAATGCCTGCGCAACTAGATGGGTTGAGACTCTCAGTGTGATTACACAACATGGAGCATCTCTCAAAGTATGGGACCTTGTGAGTTGAGAGAGCTCTCCAGATTAAGGTTGGTTCCTATTCCTCTATTCAGGTGCATACAAATATATTGTAGAGGATCTATCCTAAATATACTCTATTTTACCAAGGATACAGGGTCAAGGAGATGCAAGAAAATAAACTAGGCCAACAAGGTGATGCACCAAAGGAATGTTAGAACCTCATTTTGCGCTTTAACACAGACTAAGAAATGCAATACAAACACTATGCACAGATGACCAAATTGCAATAATACATCAAAGAGACAACAACGAATACATGAGAGGGTCAAGAAACATCCACAGACATATATATTATTGCTCAGGAGTTGATACAGTATATTGCAGTGGCTAAGAAGAAAAACTTGCATTACAACCCGAAGGAGAGGTTAGAAAAAGCTCCACAAATCCTTCTATGAACAACAAAAGAGGGGAGGGGGCAAAACGAAACATCTAACCTTTACAATGAGCCTCAATACTTCCTTTATAGATTCGGCACAGAGGGAAGAAAGAGAGAGAGAGAGGCAGGAAAACTAGTTTGAAGCTCAGCCACTGGCCATCAATGCCTCCTACAAATCCACCCCAAATCTGTCATGTCTACATCAATTACTTGTTCGGTGCCTCAAAGGAGGAGGAGCGACAAACCGAGATCAAATCTAATCTGGATGTTGAGGCAAATAGATCCTGTATTAATGGCACAAAGATGTTTCTTCATTTTTTCCCCACCTAACCTCTCCAAAATTAAATTTTAGATCTCCATGGCATAGATGAGGTCAAGATATTTCCAACGGTGCCAAATTTTTCATATTTCGAGCACTGAGTCAAAAGATATGCTCATTTGAAATTTGAATTAGGTCCATACAGAAATGGCGGAAACCAATTGTCAAAACGAGTCTTTGGAAATTGGACACATGGAGGGTTGGCACATGTCTGGGGACTACTTTTGGATTCTTCTTTTGGAGTTGCGTTGGGCTGACATGTGGCTTCTTCTGTGGCTTGCTCAGTTTCCTCATGTTTTGGCCAAGTCCCTTTTTGCTCAGTGGGGTCATACATCTAACCTGGGGACACGTGGAGGCACGGTGATTGTTTGAAAACTTTCTCAGGATGTTACCTTTGAAGGGACATTGGGTTGACATGTGGAAGCCTCCACAGACTCTTGGAATTTTCAACGGTCACTCTTACTTTTTGGGTCCCGAATACGTGGCGAGCTGGTGCTCATTTGGGAATCACCTTTTGGACCGCACCTTTGAAATTGTGTTGATGCAACACATGGCATCATCTGTTGTTCTCTATACTTAGTCGATTTTGGGCCCGCTCTGTCCCATTTTTTAACTTGAACTACGTGGTGAGCTGCGCTCATTTGGGTCTCCGCTTTTGGATCTACCTTTGGAGATGCGTCGGGCTGACACGTGGTTACTTCCGCTAGCACCTTTATACTTAGTATTTTTTAGGCCCACCCTGTCTGCCTTTTTGAATTTTAGTTGTTGACTCTACCCCTCTTTGGGCCTGGGACACATGGGGTCTGGCACTTATTTGAGTCTTCCTTTTGGATTCAATCTTTGGAGGTGCGTTGTTTGGACACTTGCAACGCCGTCGATGTCTCCTCCATACTTAGTCATTTTGGGGCTCGTTCTGAACCATTTGCAGAGCCCAAATACTTTGATTTTTTGCCTTTTCTTTTCCTTTAAGCCTCTAATTCCTTCCTTCCCCAACCATGCTCCTTCATTTTAGAACCCAGTGTGCTACTGTTTGTTGAATTTGAATCATGGGTTCATTCGACGAAGTCGTTTCTTGAACTCCTTACACCGGGTCATTTGATCTTTCGCAGTCCTGTCACTCCATTATAGAGTCCTTCATTGCTGATTGTAGGATTTGAACGTGATTTCTCTAGTTTCTTCGTGTTGGGTCATGGTGACCAATTTTACAGGGAAATCGGGATAACATTATGTTATTGTATGAGGATACCTTTTAACAATTTTGTTACATACATAAGAATCTCTAAATTTCTTGGTTGTGATCTTGTACTTAATCAAATTGTAACTATTAGTAATGAGGTAGTCTCTTCACATCTCTTCTAAAGGGAAGAATATAAAAAGAATGCTAAGGTTGTAGGAAGGGGATCGATCCATAGGTAGAGATTTTATTATACATTCCATTTGTAATCTTCATGCTATTGAATAAAATATGAGTTCTGCTAAATTGTTGTAGACATAGGCCTTAGGACAACTAGAACCCAAGGCAGGGCCCACTTGTGGTCTACTAACCCTCTCCTTTTGTTTGTTGTTATAGTTTCTTGCATGATTAGATTAGATTTGCGTAGTCTATTCTTTATTTATGATTTGTCTTTTACATGCTTTGATGATAGCCATAGTATTCATTTTTAGTCGTAATATAGTTCATTTCAAACAATGTATTTCCTAATTGTAGTGACTATATTTTTTCCCTTTACCTCTCAACACTTGTAATTGTACATGTACAACACTTGCAATATTGAAAGTTTACATCACTAGGTTTGATAATTAAAGGAGTGTGGATTAATAAACAACATACTAATTATTTCGAGTTAATTTGCACTACCTTTTTGTTTGAGTTTGATGTTTTGTGTAGGAGTTATGATTATACTATTGATTCACATAAATTGAAGCTATTTCTTGCTACACTCAAGGATACAACTTTGAGATGGTTCATGGGATTGGGAAGAAATGTTGTAACCACGTGGGAAAAAATGAAGGAGAAATTCCTTGATAAGTACTAAGATTATTGTAGACCAAGTAGTAGAGGAGGTGATGAAATCTACATAATGGCACAAAAGGAGGATGAAACATTAGAAGACTATTTGGAAAGATTCATGTTCTTTGTTCAGAAGTCAAGACACACCACGACATACCACATGACTCCCTCAAATTACTCTTTTTTAAGGGACTTAGTGAGGAGGACATGAATGCTCTGGATTAGACAGAGCAGGGGACATTTCAAAATCTAATTTTGAAAAACTATGTGAAGCTTACAAAAACTATTCAAGAGCTACTATGAAGAGGGTAAGAAATGTAAGATCAAGAATTGGATTAGTTACCAAAACAATGGGGGACATATCCAAGACAGAGATTGTTAACATGTTCAAAAACATGAAGCGAGATATTTTCAATGATATGGCTAAGCGGTTAGATGTTCTACATGCCAAAAAGAAAAAGGAAGATGCAGAAGGATCACTCACAGAGTACTTCTATGCATGCGAAAGAAAGAAATCAAACTGTAGATGCAGAGAATTGGCTAGCATTGCTCAAGAAAGGGAGGCTTCACCCAATTTCAAGATGTTAGAGACAGAGGATGGGAAAGTTTTCTATGTTTCCCAAAGGAAACCATGACCACCAAGGTAAGGACGTGTGACACAAAACCTTATGCATTCATTTAAAAATTAGTCTAATAATTTATATATGTAGCCCCCACCTTAGGTTAACCCTCAAGGATGGGATCCATATCCTAACCAATATCAACAATAGTGGCAACCTCAATTCCAAGGCCAACCACAACAACAATTGCAACAACCTCCTTAATCATGATAAGCTGTCTTAGAGAGGAGGAAAACATTAGAATAACACACCTACCAATTACCAACAAGCTTATCTATAGCCTCCTTATTAGCGGTAGTAGCAAGCTCTAATGCCAAATCCCCAAGTAGGATCTCAACTAAAATCTACATAACTACTTCCTCAACTAACGCGTAATCCTAACAATAAAGTTGCTCAGCCAGCCTACTCCAATGAACCATCTCAATACCCTACCTATTTGTTGATATCAACAACATCCACCTTCGCTAAGGAATAGCACTTTCTCTATTAGGTAGACCCACCATTACTGAAATTACAGAGGAACCAAAATTGTTGCATGATGACCCACAACAAAGCTAGAAGATGTTACACACTCGATCCATAGCAACCTACACAAATTTCTAGGAAAGGGCATGGTAATGAGCCACCATTTCCTAAAAGGTTACAAGAAAATAAGATTGACCTCAAATCATAATCTGATTCTAATTTTGTCAACTAGTTGAAAGATATATGTGTCAAAATTCCATTAATTCAAGCTATTAAGGATGTGCCTATCTACAATAAATTGGTTAAGGACCTATGCATAAAGAAACTAGGTAAGGAAAAGAGAGATCCATCTACTATGCAGGTCATTGGACAATTAGTTGATATTATGCTTGGGAACTCAATTCTGCCCAAATACATAGATCCAAACATCCCTTTAGTAAATGTTACAATCAATGGCACAATGATTAAAACACTCTAATTGACTTGGGGGCAACAATAAATGTAATGACAAAACAAATCATGGATGATTTGAAATTAGAAAGATTGACACCAATAACCACAAATCTTGCGGCTTGCGAGAAAGATCAACAGATTAAACTTGAAGGATTCTTGGAGGACGTAGTAGTAGTGGTAGACTCTTGGGAATACCCTATTGATTTTATTTTTCTTCAGCCAAAAGAAAGTTTGGGAGGATATCATATCATCCTAGGAATACCATGGTTAAACTTTGTTGATGCATTCATAGGATGTAGATCTAGTAATATGATCATCTCTAATGGAAGTGGCACTAAAAATCTTATGCTTTACCCCTTACACAACCATTCAATGAAGAAGACCAAACCATTTGGGTGGAATAACAAGAAGAAGATAAGAGCTTAGTTTAGCAGCTCATGATGTTGGAGAAGTCATTCATAATTGAGGGATAAGAAGAGGATGTTGTTCTTTCTAACATCCTATAGAATAATTATGGTAAGAATGAAGAAGAAGATGGAAAATTGTGATGCATAAGTTTTCCAGAGAATCAAATCTTACCACAAAGAAAGTATTATGAATGTTTTAGGTAAGAAATACATCCTACACCAACTTCTTCCACATGATTGTATATTGAATTCTATAAATACCAACCTATGATTTATGAATGATCTTTCTAAGCAAGTGGAGATTGCACCAAGCAAGCCACTCAATGTGAACAAAACACTAAGCATGTAGCAAGAGCAGTTGTTAATTGCTCTTCTCAAGAAACACAAGACAACATTTTCATGGGACTATGGAGACATGCATGGAATCCATCCTAAACTATGTACTCATAAGATATATATCAAAGACAAGCTACAAGCCAATAAGACAACCACAAAGAAGAATGAACCCAATAGTAAGGGATATAGTGAAGGAATAATTAAAACAATTATTGGATGTTGGATTCATATATCCAATTTCAGACAGTCAATGGGTGTCACCCCTTGTCATTGTACCAAAGAAGAATGGTGAATTGTGAATTTTCATGGACTATGGAGAGTTGAATGCAATAACAAAGAAAGATAATTTTTGACTTCCCTTTATTGATTGAGTACTTGAAACTCTTATTGGTAAGAAATATTTTTCTTTTCTTGATGGCTATAGTGGATACAACCAAATTAAAATTACACCAAAGGACCAGGACAAGACCACATTCACATGCCCAAGGGGAACATTTGCATACTCTATTCTTCCTTTTAGTTATGTAATGCACCTACCACATTTCAGAGAGCAGTTCTTAGCATCTTCTCAGATCTAACCAATGACTACATGGAGGTATATATGGATGATTTTATAGTCCATGACAATACTTTTGATGAATTAATGAAGAATTTAGATAAAGTTATCAAGAGATGCAAGGAGCATAACATGTCCTTAAGCAATGAAAAATGCTACATGATGATGTCTGAAGGAATAGTGTTAGGACACTATCTATCATCTGTTGGAATTCAAGTAGATCCATCAAAAATATATGTGATTATAAATCTACCAACACCTAAAAATCAAAAGGATGTGAGGAGATTCTTAGGTCATGTTGGGTATTACAAAAGATTCATTCAAGATTTCAGTAGAATTACAGCACCATTGTTTGTTCTACTTGGAAAAGATGTTGCCTTTGTGTGGACTGAGAAATGTGAAGCTACATTCTAGACCTTGAAACAAATGTTAACTTTTGCACATGTGTTAAGAGGACTAGATTGGAGTTTTCCATTTCACATACACATTGATGCCTCAAACCATGCCATTAGAGCTTTTCTAGGATAGAAGGAAAAAATTCTTAATTATGCAATATATTATGTCAGTAATAACTTGTAACATGCTAAGCTCAACTATATAGTCATTGAGAAAGAGTTTTTGGCAGTTGTATACGCCATTAACAAGTTTAGACACTATATCACATGTTATCCAGTATTTATCCACACTGACCATGTTGTCATTAAATATCTAATCAACAAACCAGTTGTAAGCAGTAAAATAATCAGATGGTTATTGCTCCTACAAGAATTTGATGTTACAATTGTGGATAAGCTTGGTAAAGATAATTTTGTTGCTTGACTTTCTCTCAAGAATGGAGAATAATACTAAAGATCAAGTAGTGGATGACTCTTTCCCGAATGAACACTTATTTTCCATCTCATCTAGAACACCCTGGTATATTTATATAGCTAATTATTTAGTCTCAAGTAAGACACATCCACACTATCTATACTCTGAAAAGAAATATATTGTTGAGAAAAGTGTGTTTTTTTCTTGGATACTTGGTTTAATATTCCATACAGGGTAGGATAATGTTATGAGGAGATGCATAGATGATGAAGAAATATATGACGTCCTCAAAGCCTACCATATTGAACCATGTGGAGGACACTTTTTTGTAAAAAAAAACAACACAAAAAGTGTTGAACACAGGGTATTATTGGCCTACATTACACAATGACCTAGCATTATATGCTAGAAGGTGTGACAAATGCCAAAGAATGGGTAGGCCTATAAAGATAGATGAGATGTCACTACAGACCTCAAATTTCACTGTTATTACAACCATTTGAAAAAGGGGGATTGGACTTCATTGGCCCAATAGATCCTAAATCTTAGGAGAAAGAGTACATTTTAGTGTACACAAACTACCTCACTTGTGGACAGAAGTGAAAGCATTACCAAATCAAAAGAGTGAGAAAGTTGCTAAATTCCTATATGACCACATCTTCACAAGATATGGTGTGCCAAGAGAAATTGTTATAGATCAAGGTACACACTTCACTTGCTGAAGTCATCTCTGATTTAGCTAAGGAATATGAAATCAGGCACATGAAATCTACACCTTATCACCCCCAATCCAATGGCCAAGTTGAGGTAACAAATAGGGAAATAGAATCCATCTTGACCAAAACCATTGCACTCCATAGAAGGGACTGGTCAAAAATACTTCCAGAAGTAGTTTGGGTGTTTAATACAACTTGGAAAATAATAACAAGCTTCACACTATTCAAGATTTTATATGGTAAGATTCTTATTCTACCTATTGAATTAGAGCGTAAGACACTAAGGACTACACTTGAATTAGGCATAGATTTGTCTGAAACTCAGAGGAAAAGGATACTCCAACTCAATGAGTTAGATGAAATGAGAAGGCAAGTTGTTCATAATATAGAGGTGGTACAAAAGAAAAGGATCAAATGGCATGATAGGTTCATCAAAATAAGACAATTCCAGGAAGGAGATTGGGCTCTCTTATTTGACTCCAAGTACAAAGACCACATGGGAAAACTCAAAACAAGGTGGTTAGGGCCATATGAGATTGAGAAAATATTTCCTAATGGGGTTGTGAAACTAACCACCATAGATCTTGTGAGATTCAAACTATTGGTGAATGGTCATAGATTGAAGTTGTACAAGAAGCCAACTAATAAGAGCACTTTCATGCAACAATTCAAAGGAGGTAAAAACAATATGGAGATGAGAACAAAAGAATTAAATTCGGAAGTTGAACCTAGTGATTCATCTTCTAAAATTCCTAACGAATGATATTTTCAAAGGCCTTGGTTTAGCTTGTTGAATACTCCTATAGACACCTAAATTTTGTTTTTGTAATCTTATTACCAAAAGCACACTAATTACTCTCATTCTTACCATTTCCATTATAATTAGTAATTTCCACTAATCAACTAATGTTTCTTACCATTTTGGTCAATTAACAATGTTTTGTTGATTATGTATCCTCTTTCGCATTTAGGATGCCACTTTACGACACATCGTAAGTCAAAATCCTCTTCCAAACAGAAAATTAGTGATTATTAGCTAATTAAGCCTATTTTACTCTTGTTTTGGTCAACATACCCTATTATTGGCTCAAACCCCTCTTCTAACCACTCAAAATCACCCCACTTCTTTCTACAACATCTCGGAAGGCTTGAAAAGATTATCCTAGCCTCTTAATTGACCCTAAGTGGTTGGTTAAGGCTTCTCACATCTTAATCACTTGTTAATTCACTAATTGTAATTAGAAAAGCCTTAATCATGATTAGAAATGCTTAATATAATTTTTGCTTTTAGTCCCACATGCACCAAGATGTAATTTATCCTCAGAGGAAAAACTTAAAAAAGGACTAACCACGTACCTTTAAACTTTACACCATGCTTTGAATTGCATATCATATAAGAAATATGATTTATAGGCAAGCTCAATCCTTGCCTCAAGTCTTCAATGGGGTTATTAGATGGGTATCCAATATGATCTTGTATTCATTGTTGGAGAGACCATCTCACCTTCCTTGGAGTAGCAACAAACTCCCAATTTGATTTCTCCTAGATCTATTTAGGTCTATGTTAGTTAATTTAACATACTAGTAGGCATGCTTTAGCTAGGTCTATATTCATGTTAGTTGTTTCAAGAATTCCATTAAGATTTTATCTTTGATGTAACTATTGTTAGATTTAATAAGCATTAGCTTAATTAGACTATGTGATGTTAGTCTTAGCTTTGTTTGGAACTTTTAGTAGTCTTCAACTCCAAGGAAGAATGAAAGTGATGTGATCAACCCTTTAGGTGATCATCACCACTCAACTAACATAATTCATTTTTAGAATTTTTTATTTTGTAGGTTTTGGTGTATCTGTTCCAAGGAGTGCATAATCCCTGATAGAAGGAGATGATGCAAATACTAAAACATCCACTTGCAACAACATGCAGTAAAGCTCTGTTTTGCTTTCATGTTGGCAAAACTCATGATTGCATGAAGAAAAATAAGGAAACATATGGATGCAAGCAGTGATCAAGGTGATTGGCACCAAAACGAGTTAATATTCCCTCTCTGAGAATTAATTAATTTCATTAAGGAGCCTTTAACATGCCTCTACGTACACTTACAACACTTTGTATAGCACATGCAACAACATAACATCTCAGCTTGTAACATCATGATGACTCTGCATGTAGTCAAGGCGCAAATTTTGACAAGGCACATGTCACAATCATCAAACGTACTTCTTGAGATAAGTGCACTTAATCCACTTTATTAAAGTAGTGATAGAATAATTATAAGCGATTAATATTTGTGTCATGTCATCAATAAACTTTATTTGCCATAATTTTTCACCACCTTCCATAATGTGAGTTGTCTCCCATGTCACCCCACTTCGTCACCTCACACGGGTGCATCCTTCAAATCCAATTAATACATGCCCTTTCAAGTTGTGTGTAAGTCGGCTACAAACTTTGAAAAAACACCAAGTACTTGAGATATTTACACTCATTCAAATTTTTGCAAAATCAATTCAAACTACAAATATTTCTTGCCTCTCAAAGCTAAAAGAAGTTGCAGAATTCAAAAATGGGTGGTGACCTAATTAGGAATGAGCACGTAGATCATTCACAGCTTTGTAATCAACCACAGATTCTACAGTATTTTTATGACAGTGGTTGGATGGAGTATATCAATAAATTTCAAGGATTTAATGAATCAATGGTAACAACGTTTGCCATCACCTTGAGATAGAAAGGCCAAAGTTAAGGGTTTGACAGTCAAGGTAGATGACAGAATTCTAAGCCAAGAAACTGGACTCCCGGTAAAAGGAGAGTTGTATCCTACAAAGTCCAATCTAGATGAAGCTCACAAAGAATTTGGAGACCCAGATGACAACTTCATCAATGACAGACAAGGTACCTTACGCACTTCTTTAAAACCCTTTTGGGCTGATGTTGCAAACTATGTTATAAAGTACTTCACCTACGAGGGTAGGTACTCATGATCAAACACTGCGCATTTTAAATTTCTTAATCATTTTAAAAATGGAAAACATGTCAATTTCCCTAACTTCCTACATGAAATCCTAAAGAAAATGAGTAAGGAATATCAAAGGGGTAGGTCTGCATTGTCTCACCATTGTCTTGTCACCTTAGTTGTGAAACATGCATTGCAATGGAACATCCTATAGTAAAATGGGGATAGTTTTCTAGGGAAAAACACATGAATGATTTGTTGGGGAAGGGGAAGAAAAAGAGGAGAAGCTTAGCTAGTTCTTCTACGGCTACACCTAAAACCTTAACTTCCACCTCCATCCCTATAGAAACCTCTCTCCCTACAAAAACTTCCATACCTACGAAACTTTTGTTCCTAACAACCCTCCATCTCCTGAAAAGGACCCTAGGCCAATCTCCCCTGATAGAATTATTGTTGTTGAAACTTTGCTAAATATATCTACACCTGAGTCCTCTTCCTCCAAAGGTAAATGGAAGTCATCAAGCAAAACCTCTAAACCATCAAAGAGGTCCCATATGATGTGTACTAAAAAGACCAAAACCTCAAATCCTAGGAGAAACATTCAAATCTTTCTGGACATTGATGAAGATGTGTTGAGTAGACATAATATGACACTAAGGAGAGGGCACACAGAAGATTCACGCATGGTAACAAGGCATATTTAAGGGCTTGAAAGGATAGGGAAGGAAACGCGTGCGAAAGATAGATTGATTCGGGACTTAGCCATTTTCATGGTTACGGGCTATTTTGGAGATAACATATGGAGCATACAATGGGATGGAGACTTACATGACACGTAAATTCTATTTTGGGAAGAGCATCTATTAAGTTTCATGCATGAGGTTGGGTTAATAATAGGATTATTACTATCGATTAATGTAAGAGATCTATTATTAGCATACTTGCATGTGTGCATGTTATTGTATAGGCACATGACAATTTTTAACATCCGACCTATTTTGTAAGTGTGTAAGCGGTGGTGAAAGGAAAGTCCCCACCCTTATAAATATGTATTAATTTGTGTGGTTATAGAGACAGTGAGTATGATCTATTGTGGAGTTATGTTACCGAGATCGATGTGTGCATAAACTTATGATACTACTTATTATAAAAAGCTTCGTATTTCTTGTGTTTTAATATAATGGAGTGTATTGGGTGAATAATAGTGTTAAACATGACTATAACTGACTCTTGCATGGTTGACTTCATTATGTTTATTGCTTAATTCATGATTCTTTTATATCTAGATCTGGAATATGCTCTGTGGAATATTTATGTTATTTATGGATATGAATACATTACATCTTCATCATGTTCACATCCTATACAAGCAACTCTAAGGAGGGTCCTGGTACCTTTGCACACTTTAGGTGAGTGCTCAGCTTAGGTTGGGTGATGTGCTAACACGCCTGGGTTATTCATGGTAAATTCTAGATTGCATCATTAGTTCCATTGTCCGGACCTCTTTTTCAATTGTTTTCAAGATAGTTTGCGATGAAGACATACCAGTTGACCCTAGCAAGTGTTGAGGAGTGGATAAAAGATCTAGAAGAAGAGTACACACAGAGGTTTAGCACTAGATCTGAGTTTGATGCATGCATGTGGGTGGAAAAGAATCTATATGACTATTTGTATGAGAGCTTCTTTGCTATTTTTCCGGTAGAACTGTATGAGTGGTTGGTTGCTTATGCATCTAAATGGAATTGGAGGTATCACACACTTGTCTAGACACAGAATAATTTCAAGCCTTATATGATGCTAATCTGATTTGGACACGCATTGTGGATACTTAGTTTCATGGTTTTTAAACAGCTATATCATGGAATACTCAATTTCCACTTATTATTGCATAGAGGTAGTTGAGTTCCAATTTTTACGATATCCTAGGGAACTTACTTGCAAGGCATTCCACTAGTGATCAAGAACTTGATGGTAACCCCTGAATTCAAAGGAGAATTCAATGGCTAGCTAAACCCCACCATGCGTGGGGGCAGGAGCAGTGTTTGGTGAAAGATGGAAGACCTAGTAGTAAAAAGATAAAGAGAATAAATGTGGCTTAAGTACAATGAGGTATGCGAGAGGGAGATAGAGAAGCTACATGAAATTTCTGAGTGGATGGCATTGAGGAGAGAGATGGCTTGTTAAGGATTTGGAGCTCAAGTAAAAGGCGTGGAGCAAGAGCATTAGGAACTCCCCCATTTGGGTAAGCATGATAGGAACCCTCCTCGGCCTCGCACAGAGCGCGCCAAAGAAAGATGACACAGGGCTGCAGCACGCATCCGAATCTACCTAGAAACCTAGCCCTTATGCTTAGTTTTCCGATTACATAGTACATCTAATAGTCAGTGAAGCTAATTTGGGCAATAGGGAAGCAAGAGTAAGTCACATAGCAAGTACATCTATGGCAGGGAAAATGTCTTCATTGTTGTTTGGAGGTACCTTTTCAAGTGCATCATTTGCATAGAATTTGGGGCTCACTTCTGGGAGTAGTACCACCATGCAAACTGTAGGAGTTTAGTATAGTACTACTATTGGAATACAGGGAATTACATCTTCCTCGGGCCTACTTCCACTACATGTGGAGGATCAGGGGTGTAGGTGGCTCTAGTTCTGGTGGATCTAGTGGTTCTAGAGGTAGAGGCAACATAAGAGGTTTTGGATCAGGTGGGCGAGTCTCGCCCTAACACCAAAATATTTACATGGAGATGTCTCTTTGTCTTCTAGAGTATATGGGCATAGAATATGTTGTTGAACATGTGCACATGTGTGAGATACTTGTGGCACACAAAAGGAATCACAAATTCTAAGTGCAAGGCAAGTTAATTTGTAACTACATTACAAGGACACACACATAGTTGGTACAGGAAGTTTGACCATGATCAAACTTGTGTAGATTATGCAACATTCAAAGATGCATTCCTTAAAGAGTTCTATATCCCTGAATTTGAGAAAAGAGTATAAGCGCGCTCAAAGATATTAAACAAGGCACTACTTGAGAGTATCCTGAGTATGATGTATCTTTTAAAACATTTTTATCTAAGCTTTCTTATGATATTCATGCAAGTCAAGTATGCACAATGGTTCATTGGTGGTCTGATCACACTTTTTAGAATTCCACTCATCACATAAGACGTAGACCAATCTACGTGAAACACTTGAAGTAGCTTTGCACATTGAGGCGATCGAGAGTATAGAAACTAGAGTCAACCCATTATTGGAAGCACAGATTGCAACTATGACAAATAAATTGGAGAAACTATTGGCGAATTCATCACATGAGACGTGCACTGGGATTTGGTGTATAGACTTTGAAGTGGAGGGGCACACCAAATATAGTTGTCCCCGCAAACAATACGTTCATTGTTGTTAGATTGTGAGATATGTCACCTAAACCATGATGTCAGCCATTTCCCATTATTACAACACATGATGAGGAAGAATGTATGTTATTATTGTAAGATTTTCCGGTCCACGACTCACAATACATCTGAAGACTGCGAGTTGATTGGTCAGATCCATGATGTTATAGATATTGGAACGTGACAGACTGGAGTATCAGATAACTCTAAGGGTAAAGGTGAGCACTAGGATCAAAATCACAATCAAGTGCACTATGATCGGAACAAGGGGTGCTATGCAGAAGGACATGGTAGAGGTCGAGGATACCACGTGGATTCGGAGGTCGAGGTTGTGGTGGTGGATGAAATGAATTCCCTCACGAACATGCTTTACATGTAGATCACCTGACCACTATAGGCACGAATGTCCTCAGAATATTACATGTTCTTTTTGTGGGAAGAATCATAGCTATGAGGAATGCCCAGATCTATATGAGCATCTTAGCAAGAAGCATAAATAGGAGAACAAAGGTGTAGGGATGGTTAGGATACAACACGTTGTGGAAAATCAGTGGATGCCAAAGTTGGCACCGGAACCTGAGGTATTGCCTATGAAGATCACTACACGCGTTGAAGTTGTGCACACTAGAGAGGCATTATAGCAGAAGCCTACCATCACTAAGGAGGAAGTTTTACATACAAGGTATCCGGATCCTGTGAACTAGAAAAAGTTTTAGAGACCATGGAAGTACTCATAGACCTTCAAGGGGAAATACAATGTTTAAAGGAGTAGTCATGAAAGATGGAATAGAAGAAGGCGAGAAGAGATGGTCCAAATCAAATATTGATGACTTGAAGGAGGTATGCGAGAATGTTGCGCGAGAGAATATTATTCCATTACTAGGGAGTTGGCTAAAGGAAGCACTCCACACTCGAATACGAGAATGGGCGTCGGATCCTACATGCTAATCTCCCCCATAGCCTAGATTACGACAAGGAGATCATAAATTTTTTTATCGATGGATGGCTCTTAAGTAATATATTGATTAACACAGGAACAAAAGTAAATGTGCTTACTTTAGATGCATGGGTACAGATGGGGAGACCTTCATTGCAACCATCTTCTAATGTATTGTTTATGGCTAATCGAACTAAGGCCACTCCTATTGGAGTTTTAAAAGATGCATCCATTACTATATAAGGGGCCAAGTTCATTGGGGATTTTGAGGTTTTAGCACTTGCGAAATGACAATTTCCCACTCTACTTGGCCACCCTTGGTGTTACGCAAAGAATGTTGATCTTTGGTTCAACAAAGGATATATCAATTTTGAGAACAAGGAGGAAAGATTTATTATCCCTTTAACAAGATGGGAAATATGTTCCCTATGTTGAGCCTTTTAGTGAGGAATATCTGAATAGGATTTATGTACGCACCATTCGGGACCCAGAAGTACTCGAGCCATCTAAGGAAGGAATACTTTAGTGGGAAGATGCACGATCTATTAATGATACTACAAGTATTACTTGTGATAATTAGGCTCGTGCTACTTATGAGATGGTTAGGCGTGAAGTAAGGAGCACATTTGCGTAGAAAATAAAACCTCATTGCATCAGGAGGATAGGTAACAACTTTTTACCTCGGTACACTAAAGAAGGAGACCCTACGGTATTCCCGCGCACTATAGAGGATGGTGGATAGACCAATTGGAAAGAAGAAATATATTAACATATACCATGTGTGGGATAGCAGAAGCAGTGTTGGTGGGTGGTTCACAAGGATAATCTTGTAAAATGGAATGAAGTCAAGATTTCTCGTACAACTCAGTTTTCCAGGAGCAATGCACCTACTCAAATATGCCATTATCATGGTAATCAACTTGTTTAGTACCATGTTTAATAGTGTGAGAGGCTCTGGATAGAGAGACATGAAGATTTACCACCTTCGTTATGGGTGCACAAACTTTATTCCACTTTACAAGGTTGCGCACGTGCTTGGTATGTATATGTGGAGCTATATAGAGAAACTAGAAATTGGTAGGATTTGATTACAGGTATGGTCCAGAATTTTGACTACTTCTCTAATAAACCTCTAGTAGAAGAGGCATTAAGGGTTATAAAGAATTTAACTATGGGAGACAGTGTAAAGGTAAAAGAACTCATTTAGGATTTATTTGATGAGAATGACTCGAGTGCATTTTGATGAAGAATTAGAGAAAAATGCCACACTACTTAAGCACACTTGCTTGGAGAAAGAAAAAGGAAAGATGGTCTACATAGTGGATGATGAAGAAGTATAAAATATGGATATAGATCATTTAGCGGTACGTGCGAGGTCTTGGATAGTGTGGATAACAATGCACGCACCTATCATGAACCTATGAGGAAAAATAAAGTGAATATTGGTACGGATGTTGAACCTAAAGAGGCAATAATTAGAGATTATTAGTCTGAATCTAAAGTGGCAAAGATAGTGGAGTTGCTCCATGATTTTCAGGAATTATTTCCTAGGGACTACCATGAATTAAAATGGGTGCATGAGTCATTAGGAGAGATGAAGATAAATCTTAAGGAAGGTGTGCGCCCATCGGAAGAGGCCTTACAGGACGAACCCTAAATTACACGTAAAAGTTGAAGAAGAAATTGACAAGATGTTGAAGTCTGGCATCATCAAGCCCCTAGAATAATCGCAGTGGGTTAGCCCCATGGTTATTAGTATAAATAAATATGGTCAGATTAGTATTTGTGTGGATTACGTGAGAACTGAATGTTACATGTGTGATTGATCCCTTTTCTACACCTTTAAAAGAGGAGATATTAGAAATTGTTGCAGGATGTGAAATCTATTCTTTTACAGATGGATTCTCTAGGTATCATTAGGTCTGGATTGCACAGGAGGATCAAGAAAAAACAACTTTCACCACTGAATGGGGAAGTTTTGCATATATTTTGATGCCCTTTAGTCTGAAAAATGTGCATGTTGTATTTTTATGAATAGTTGTTCAAGCATTCCAGGATTTTATTCACATTTTCTTGCAAGTTTACTTGGATGATTGGATGGTGTATGGACTGGTTCAAGATCATTGTGATAATTTTCGCTTAATGTTTGAAAGATGCAAACAGATTAAGCATCTCTTTGAACATCAAGAAGTTCTTGTTTGCTACTCCTTTTGGCACTCTGTTAGGGCATATCATATGCAAGGAAGGTTTGTTTATAAATCCAAATTAAGGTTGCGTTATTAAAGGCCAAGCAAGATTCTACCACGGTCAGAGTGAGGTGCATGGATTCTTGGGTCACACTTGGTATTATAGAAAAATTAAAGGATTTCTAAGGTTTTCGCACCTTTGGAAGAGTTACTAAAAGGAAAAGAGACATTTTATTGGGGAGAACTATGGCAGCGCGCATTTGAGACATTGAATGAGAGACTTACAACAGTGCATATTCTATGTTTTCCCTCATGGGACCAACTATTTCATGTACATGTGGACGCCTCTGGCATGGCCATTGGTGCGGTGTTAGCTCAGCCTGGAGAAGGTATTATAGATCATCATATCTATTTTGCTAGTAGAAATTTGACTCTTGCAAAGTAGAATTATAGAACTACTGAGCGCGAAGCCTTGTCAATGATCTATGCACTGCATAAATTCAGACAATCCCTTCTAATAACACCATTTGTATTTTACACTGATCACATGGCATTGAAATACTTGGTAAACAAGCCTATTTTACAGGGGCACATATGTCGATGGGTGCTCTTATTCCAATAATTTTATTTCACAGTTGTGGTAAAACTAGGAAAAATTAATTCTAGCCCAGACCAATTATCAAGAATTCATGGGGAGGACCCACAAACAATTGAAGATCTGATGTCGGATGCATAGTTGTATTGGTTACAATGTACGCCTTCATAATTGGAGGATATTGTTAGAATTTGATGATTCTCATAAATACAGATTTAATCAACTTAACATATTACATAATGTTACAATAAATATTTAAATAAAGATTACATCATAACATAAGTAAATAAAGAAATACTTATAGGAAATAAATAACACATGTGACACAGTATTTATAGTGGAAAACCCCAATAGGGTAAAAACTACTTTGAAAATAACCTTTTACTTTAGAGAACTTATTTTACATCCAGGAAGATCACCTCCTCCTTTGAAACCCTATTTACCAAGGGTAAATTCAAATCACTTGATTTTCACACCTTTGATATATTTCCTGAATATATCAAATGAGGACCTAAAGTACTTTTTATATAAGGTGATCGGGTATGTCTCCCGACCCACCTTTTCAACCTAAAATGGTTGACACATACACCTAGGTTTATAATATTTAATATTAGAAATATAATCATTTCATGATATTAAATATTTAACCTAAAGTATATACCTAGGTTAGCATATTTAATAATAGAAATATAAATATTTCATATTATTAAATATTAACCTATATATTAGTGATGGACCCATATACATTAAGGGTTGGTCAGACCACTTAATCATTATGTTTCAACACTCCCCCTTAATGTTAAGTGGGATAACATAACATATGCCAATAGATTACCTGCCTATGGTACACTACAAGATTTACAATCCTTAAACCATAAAGGTTTTAGGCTAGCATATCGGTTGAAGGAATTATAACACCTTCATCATACTCAATTTACCTTTTGGTATAAAAGGATTTGGAATCCCAAAGATCATCCCATGATCAGTGGCTAAGTATGATTTTTGATTTTTACATGTTCTCATAGGTTCTCATAAAAAGTTATTGAACCCAGGCATATAGGAGCCTTTTACAACCAAGGACCTCCTTAACACTATGTGTGTATTTGGATGTTTACCAATAAACTCAATAGCACTAAAGAGTTTACTGAAGACCACCTTTGAGATTTTTCTACACTTATTTCTAAAAAGAAGCCAGGGAGGTATACATGCCTAAAGGTCTTTTTACACTTGCCCGAAGGTCTTTTTACACTTGCTCGAAGGTTTTTACACTTGCTGAAGGTCTTTTTACAAAAACTAATTTCTATTAAGAGGTGATATTGTCATGCACACTCCCCCTCAATGGCAACTCCGACAATCCAAGCTTTTCACGAAAGTGACAAAACTTTGCAACACTCAGGGACTTTGTGAAAATGTCAGCAACATGCTCTTTAGTCAACATGAACTTAAGATTTATCTCATCACTTTACACCTTCTCACGGATGAAACGTATATGTATCTCAATGTTCTTCGTCCTCGATGTTGAATTGAATTTTTAATCAAAAGTAATACAACTCGACCACCACATAAAAATAAATACTTCATTTAGCTTCCATGTGTATCTCTACTGAGACGACATTTGCAGCCACATGGCTTCTTTACTTCTTCCATTGTACTTCTCTTCCTCAGTAGAAGAAATGGAGACTGTTGATTATATTTTTTATTCCAAGTAATGGTTCCTACACCAAAAACTTGAACACATATCTAGTATATTTTATAACACAACATCGGTATGGTTAGAATCACAAAATCCATATAAGATAGTATTTTCATTCTTATTATAATGCAACCCATAATTGATTGTTCCTTTCAAATATCTAAAAATTCTTTTTATAAGATTTCAATGATCTCTAAAAAAGGTTCCTGCATAAACCTTGAAGTAATTCCTACTATATAGGAAATATTTGATCTAGTTATAGTTAGATAAATCAAACTATCAACTAATAGCGTATATAAAATAGGATCAACCTTTTTCATATGCATATTTAGGATCAATATTTATTCCAACTTCCATTGAAGTAGAAAATGGTTTATAATAAATCATAAGAAACTTTTTCAATACAATGGTTACATATTGTGTTTTGAAAAATAACAATAGAATGAAATACAATCATACAAATAATATGATGTGAGAGACCTAACTCATTCATTTCAAAGTATTACTTCAATTTCTCTTTAATCCTATGAATTAAATCATAATTGTCACCATGCATAAACAAATCATCAACATATATACATATAATAATAATATGTGAGTCTTATTGCTTGATGAATATATCATTGTTAGAAAAACAATTAACAAAACCTAATAGTTTAAAGAAAGAAATAATTTTCACGTACTAAGCTCTAAGAGTTTGTTTTAAACCATACAAGGATTTCTCAACTTACAAACATAGTTTTCTTTACCAGTTTCTTCAAATCCTTTAGGTTAAAACATGTAAATTTCTTCTTTTAAATCACAATTAAAAAAGTATTTTTCTTATCCATTTGGTGGATTTCCCACCCAAATTGAGCGGAAATTACAAATAAGGCCCTAACAGTACTCATTTTAGCTACGGGGAAAATGTCTCAACATAATCAATACCAGGTTTCTGATTGAAACCTCTAGCAACAAGTCTAGCTTTATGTTTGTTAATACTACCATCAACATTATACTTTACTTTGTATATCCACCTAGACCCTATAATACTTCGTGGCTCAAGTTCATATAAGGTAATTAATGCATGGTACATATGATGGCTTTTGGTCATTTTCCTAAGGTTAATATGATTTGAACTTTCTAACATAGATTGAGCCCAATTTAATTTCTTATCTAGGAAGATAAGAGTTTCAAAATATCTATAGCATCAAAACATCATCATGACCATTTTCTAAATCAGAATCAAAACCATCATTTAGAAGCATTTAATGAAGTAACTTCAAAATAAGCAAACAAACATGTAAACCTTTCACTAGATTATATCTATACATTTCATATAAGCTTCGATAATTAACATGTCCTAACCTTTCATGCCATAGTTTTGAATTATTCAAACTCTGAGATATAAAACAAGATGCAGAAGAGAAATCATCAAAAATATACAGACCATTTCTTTGAATTCCTTCAGCTATTATACTCTCATTACTATCCTTGATATACCAAGTATCCTTCATGCACCGATTACCTCTTTTGGATGTTCGATATTACCAATGTGTAGAAGGTACTCGTCATTCACATTGCACAAAATCATAGAAAGAGCCTCCTGCATTTGTTGCAAGAATGCATTCATGTTATCTACAGTTGTTTGATGATCGGTGGGAGCAACCTCAAATCCAGAAACAATCGTCTAGAGTTTCCTCACCATAAATTTTGTTTTGACCCAAATGTTGTAGTTGGTTTCATTCAAGATTTAGGTTTTGTCAAGATAGAAATAGTTAGACATCATTGTTTTCCTAAACCTGTAAAACACATCCCATTATAATATAAAATAAACCACAAAGATACATCTTTATCAATAATAAAAACAACTCTTTTGATAGAATCATATCTAAATTTTATAGATCTAAAGAAACCATTTGATCCTAACTAATATGTCATTATAATGCATACTAATTAACCTTCCATGATCAAAATAATAACCCGTAATATATAAATGGCTCTGCATTATACCCTAAATTTATATAAAAAAATGTTTTCAACCATATATAAGTGAAGAAGAGACTCCTAAGAATGCATAACAACTTCAAATTTCTAGAAAAAAAAATCAATGTAGACAAAGATCCAACCAACTTAAATTTGACATCTAAATGACCGTCATAATGGCTTATTTTTTGGTCTATCATGACGGTCATTTGATCGTCAATTTTAACACAATGAAAGTTTCTTGGAACCTGCGAGCTTAAATTTGACGTCTAAATAACTATCATATTGTCTTATGTCTGCTCTACCATGACGGTCATTTGACCATCAAATTTAATGAAGCCAAAACTTGTTGTGTATTTCCGAATGTAAAATTCCAGAATTTTTTTCTTTTGTATAATATCGGGAGGTTATATTTTAATACATTATAATAACCTATTATTATTTATAATATAAAAATATATACACTTTTAAAAAAAAGAGGTATGTAGTTTATAGAATGTAAATAAAAAACAACATATAGTTCATAATAATTATAAACTATAGTATTTTTTAAAAAAACACAATGACCAAATAAAAAATATCACATAAACTATGTCAAGGTGGCCTACATTAATATGGCATGATAATTTGGAAACATAAGTTAGGATATTAGTTTTTAATTAAATATGTCATACTTACCAATGCCACGTGAAAAACCTAAGAAAATGTCATATGATTTTAAAAACTACTTAGGTTTTAAGGCTTTTTTTTTAGATCTCACTTCGAAAAAGAAGGGGGCACTTTAGAGTTGAAGTAGTTTTTACGATTTAGGTGTCCATTTTTTTTAATGAACAAGTATAGGATTAAACTTAATAATATTTATTATTGAGGCCACCAACCTTCAACTACCAACTATTCACCACGTCGAACATTAAAATTAAAACAATATTTTATAGTTTAGGTATGTTCAAAACATTTTTTTATGGAGCCCATACGAATGGGGTAGTTATAAACTATAGTATAAGAACTATATAAAATATATAGTTTTCAAATTATATAAATTTTAATACGATGTTTATATAAGTTATTATATAAACCTTATTCTATATATTTTTAATTTAAAAAAATATAGTTATAGATTAACTATAAACTTTCAAATCAAATTCTTTTAGAGGGGTCCAAAGAACATGGGTATGAATTTACCTTCCAAAATATTTAACTGAAAACATTTGAAATTATAGAAAACATGAAAATTATTTCATATAGTAATAAATCCTTTCCTTTTCTATATGTGATTTTCACGTAGGTAAATATTTGAAGCCCCTTTCACCTATGCACACATCAATCTCCAAACAAACATTAATTCCATATAATTTACAAAATGTAAATGAAAGTAAGAATCATATCATATTACATCTCCCCCAAAAAAATTAGGGATTTAAAATTGAAAAACCCTAAAAAATTTACTGAGAGTTTAATTGCACAAATGTAGTGCCAAAATAAATTGGGGAAAAAAAAGAAGGGGACCGAATACTTTTAAATACCCTTTGGGTTGGTTGAAAAAACCCGTACAAATTAAATAAATAAAATACAAAACATTTTATCTTAATTTATTTAATTTACCTCGCTCTGTTACCATGTTAGAATTTGAGGATTCTAATAAATACAGATTTAATCAACTTACATATTACATAATGTTACAATAAATATTTAAATAAACATTACATCATAACATAAGTAAATAAAGAAATATGTACGAAAATAAATAACACATGTGACACAAAGTATTTATAGTGGAAAACCCCAATAGGGTAAAAACCACTTTGAAAATAGCCTTTTATTTGAGAGAACTTATTTTACGTCCAAAGAAGATCACCTCCTCCTTTAAAACCCTATTTACCAAGAATAAAACCAAATTACTTGATTTACACACCTTTGAAATAAAGACCTAAAGTCCTTTTTATATAAGGTGATCGGGTATGTCTCCCGACCCACCTTTTCAACCTAAAATGGTTGACACATACACCTAGGTTTATAATATTTAATATTAGAAATATAATCATTTCATGATATTAAATATTTAACCTAAAGTATATACCTAGGTTATCATATTTAATAATAGAAATATAAATATTTCATAGTATTAAATATTAACCTATATATTAGTGATGGACCCATATACATTAAGGGTTGACTAGACCACTTAATCATTATGTTCCAACAGATCCTAAGTTTTACTTTCTTTCATTCTTTTCTCCCTTGGAGAGCGGCAATTATTCCATTTGAATTCTCTTCATTTTACTCCACACACCTAATTTTACCATCTTAACTTCATGACCATAAAAATATGCTTTCAATGAAAGTGTTTTGTGATGATCTGCATCGATTGGCTCTGTGCAAAATGGTTTCCTAAGATTTTGTTCGCAACACTCATCAATTCCTACTTAAGAGAGGTACACACATCTAGAATTGTTTCTAGAGAGGTGGACCATTACCCCACAATCAAATTAATGAATGAGGCCTCATACAGGGTAGCTTGAAGCTTATCTCATAGGGTTTTTCACTAGTCAAGTAGGTAAGTGGAGTGCTTCCCATTTCGTCCACCAGTTCCCTCAAGGTGTGGACTACTTTGGGGTTCCTGGGGTAATCCTCATAATGAGTTTTATGGATTATGCCAAGGTACTTCCCCCATTTTAAAGTAGACAAGTCATAGATCTTAACCAAACCTATAAATATATTGTTTTAAATAGTGTGTTTTTAGCTTTTAGCTTATTTTGGTTTTGCACACCATTAGCGACTGCAACAAACTGTATTAGTATTTGTTTAGATCTTGATTATTTGACAAGCGAGTATTGGTCCTACAAGCAGTGGTTAATATTTTTCTATAAAATCAAAACATCATAAAAGAGGATTAAATGTTATTTTTGATTCTCAAGATCGTCCTAAGATGCAAGAGAAGAGCATACACAACAAGTAACCCAACTATATTGAAAATGGAAAAATCTTGTAAATCAAAGGACTAGGAAACTCATTTTAACCAATTGTTGTTCATTCCCTTAGCCATAAATTTAATGAAGTTTTTGTAAATGAAAGAAGGCTTAGAGTTGTTTATAATTCCCAAGATCACCTAAAAGGTGTGAAGGAAGAGCATACATAACTTTATCCTAAGACATGAAATCACGACATTCATTAAAAATCATCTAAAAAGTTAGTGAAATATGATTCAAAACACCTAAAACAAAAATTAGCATTCAAAACCTACAAGATGTTATAAATATCCAAGATCAAATCTAATAACCTCAAAAATAGAGCCCAAATTTTAACATAGCTAGCAGTGTAGGCCTTGAGACAAGAGCGCAACCCTAATAACAACATGTCCTTGGTAACACATACATGGCCCTCAACACGATGGCGTGGGTCCTGATAAAAAAGAGATCGTAGCGGATCGACTGACACCCAGTGTGGTCGAGAGAGACATATGTGTGTCCCTAATGACATATGTGCACCCCTAATGACAAATGTGTGCCCCTAATGACAAATATGTGGGTCCGAGATAGAAGACAGAGGCTTTGAAACACATAATGACAAGAGTGTGGCTAGAGAAGCAATACCGTCAGGGAGGGTCACACCAACGTGGGTCTCAAACAGAGAATAAATTGACAGACAAAAGCATAACAGTAGCGCAACTAACATAGCATTAGCTCGACCCTAGTGACACCAGGTGTGGCCCCTCAAACGATGTGCGTGGCTTATGATAGTAGTGCGAGAAATCTTAACACTAATGCAGATTTTGGAATGATGACATAAACACGTGAATCGACATAGACACTCAAAAAGGTCATTTTTTGTCATTTTAGCCCAAAATTAACAACCCATCTCCTTTAAACCTATAAAAGCGACTCAAGCACATGTAAAGTTAGCAAAATACATCAAGGAATTCAAGTTATTTAACATGTGCATAATAAGGGTTAGCTAAAATTGAGACAACCCCAACAAAGCTTGGAATCAAATGCTAAGGACAATGGATTTCTCCCACCAGTGTGTGCAAATGTGTTCATGTAAAACTAACTATAATATGTGAATTGAAACTAATACCTAATATCTTCAAAGCAAAGTTAATAAAACAAGAACCATCAAGATAAGAGCTTATGGGAAACAACTTATTCAATGCATGAATAAATCAAACTAAATGTTAATCCATTTCTTACTCTTTGAGATTGTTAATCAAAACATGAACCTAATTAGATCATTTAGCAATAAGATTGATGTTGTTTCCTCAAGAATTAAAGATGAGATCTCACCAAGAAATGGCTATAAGTCCATTTTGGATCTTCCCATGCTCTTGATTTGGGAGAATGGATGCAAGATGAAGAAGCTAATCCAAATCAATGGGAATGCTCAAGATCAAAATGCCTATAGTTTTCACTATTCAAAGCATGGTGTGTTTTTAAAAGGAGGGTTCTTTATATAACTTTCTTGTTTGAGAAATCTTTGTAACTTGGTGCATGTGGGATAAGGGTAAAACAAGATTAGGAATGGATAAGGTTTCTATAGAAACAGTAACCTTGATTTAGAAGAGTTTAATTTTCCATTAGCAAGTCATGGGAGTTGGGGGATGTCTTAATTAATCAAAGGTGATTAATTAATAGGTAGATGTAAGCTTATAAAAGCTAATTAGAGGAAAATTAGTATGATTTGGGGGATGTAAGAGAGGAATTTGATCCAATAAATGGTGATTTATTTATTTAGAGTAGCGAGCATAATTAATTAATAATAATTAATTAACCCAAGTAAAAGCAGACATTAATTAACGAAATGTCGTTAATCAACATCCTGAGTGAGGAAAGAGTTAATTAATTAACAAAAGGTCATTAATTAATGAGTATGAAGAGGAATGTTAGCTAATTAGCGGAAAAGTGCTAATTATTACGGAAATGATAGGAAAGAGGGTAATTAATGCAATTTTAGTATTAAAATTGTGTAAGTAAATTTTAGGTGTCTACACTTGTAGGTTATATGTACCATCGACAATCAAGGAGTGATAATCGGTGACAACTAGGAATCAACAGTGAAGCCCTTGCGACACAAAAAGTAGATCCCGATCTCTTGCACGATCATTGGCACCCGAAGCGATCTCCAACACCCAGTGCCCCTTTGCGCTTGTTGTGGGTGGCCATGTCTGATTATGTTCGTGAGTTCTAGATTTTACAGTGACTAGTGATGACCTTGTTTATAGTCTATTCATTAGTCGTGCCTTCCTAGATCACTTCTGTTCATTCATAAATCAACTAAGTCATCCTAACTCCCTCTTTTGCTTAGGATTTCATATTATACATGTTATTTTCTTGTGTCATATTTTATATTAGCACTTGTACATCACTCTTTACAATACTTACTCTGTAATTAGAGTTAATTCCTATTTGTATTAAATCAACGCCCACTAGCATGATTTTATGTGATGTATTTACCTCTACGAGAAGTAGAAAATATCATGGTCAATTAAATAAGCCATTCATTTCTTTATTAACACAAAATCACATGAAGTTGCAAACCAACTTTCATCATTATAAGTCAACAAAATCCATAATTAGGATTATACATCGGGGTCATATGCCCATCCTTTCAATTAGGATTTCTTCTTGAAATCATTTAATATAAACAAGATACTTATTAAAATGATCCTTTTTACATATGACCGTAAGGTTGTAATAAAAAAAAAGTATTAAATCAGTCCAAGTATTCACTTCATAGCTTCTCCTATTTACTTGTACATCAATTAGGAGAGAGAAAATACATGGGTCAGTTCGAGAGAACTAGACATGAGTCAACTCACTCATTTCCTACATTGTAATCATTATATAATGATAATAACAATCAAGGTTTGACCCTATACTAAATCAAATCATTTTATCAAATGGAATTAAACAAATTAAGTCAACAAATATAATATCATCATTTTTACAATAGTCCGAAATAACTCATCTATATTGAATTTTATTTGTATTTCATAATAAATCACAAATAATCATAGAATAATAATCTTCACTTATAATACACAACGTCCATTTCATTCATCTGGAATAGGCTTATACCTATTGCCCATATTTTTACAATCCCCGCAGTCAAAACTTCAATCATAAAAGCATTATTATCTATAAGCCAAAATCAATTTCCTGTAACAATAATATTTAAATCATTGCTAACAATGTTATTTTGCAAAAAAATCAATATATATACATTTACAACATAGAGTATTGTATTATCAAGTTATAAGAGCATACAACTGAAATACTCATTTACCTGCAAAGTATCTATATCCCCGAGAGAGAAAACAAACATCTAACTTAATATCTTATAGATACTCAAATCCAAAAACGAAAAACATTCTTAATACCCCCGCAAATGGACTTAGTTCCAAAAAGACAAAAAAACAACCACACAACCTCCTATTTTCCTTATTTCGCATACCCACAAAAGAAGACAAATTATATAGTGGGTTCATGTATCGAATATGCACACACATACTTGTAATAAATCCTTAACACGCAGGCCCATTATAGGTGTATTCAAACTACCTACCAAAAGACAAAGGACTCTAAACATTGAAACACAATCCCTCTTTGGGATATTCACATTCATTCTTCCTATAAAAACATAGACCGAACGTAAACCCATATGGAAATCATACTTAATTTTTATAAAATAGTTACACTAACTCAAAATTAAGAATAGTTCCAGAATCTCCAATAACTTCTCAAACTCATTCCACTAAAAAATATAGAAGCTCCTAACATAACTCTTTCATTTCATTCATTAATTTCTAGCAAACCCAAAATGAAATGCATGCCCAAAAGTATAATATAGTCAACTCACAAACTCTTTCATCTCATAAAACAAAAATATGCATACCCGATAAGTTTTACAAAACTTACACTCACAAATCTATATGCAAGTATGACATGCCTTACAAATAGACGGTTCTAAGCCATTACATAACAATTTTCTATAAAAACCATCACACAAATTCTTAAATAACCAATTATAAACATTCGACATGAAACCCACACTCACCAAACACCCAAAATGCTATTAACAACATATAACGATTAGGATTTAGTGTATGAGGAAGAAGCTTGAGCTCAGTGATACCCTCGTTCTTTCTCATCTCGGCTTCCTTGTTCCTGCAATCTCCTCTAGAAATCAAAAATAACAATAATCTTACTTAACCATTCCTTTTTTCAACCAAGTCACTCTATATCCATTCTCAAAATTGCATTCATGGCCAAAAATCATGCACAATGGAGAGGATTCCACTTCTTCCAAAATAGCTCCAAGTAAACAAATAATGATCAAATGATCTAATAGAGAAGAATGCGACCCAATTAAGGGTTGGATTCTTGGGGAAGCTAACCATTCCCGAGGAGTTGGTCCTGTAATAAATGTTATTAAACCAAAAACCTCTCATTTCATCTTTCTCCCACCATGCACTCTTTACAACCTCTCCTTGGACTTAAACAACATGGTTCGTATTACTCTTTTCTAGCCTTAGGTCAAGTTATCAATGCCCCCATTTTAATATGCCACGAATTTAAACAAAACACTAATACATGCCACCCATTTAATATGCAACAAAGGCCAAACAAAACATTATTACATGCCACCCACTTATGTTAAGTGGTTTAATATACCAAGCCTTGTGTTTATAATTAAAACCTATTATGTATACTCGTGCTTAATTATGCGGTTTTCCAATAAATCCACATTGAGTATAAACATGTTATAACTCATAATATGCCATAGTTAAGGGTAATTAGTCTAGAAAATGACCCTACATAAAGAGTCCAAACAAGAGAGTAATACATGTATAATTATTGCATTCTGAATGTTTTCCAAATTTGACTTTGTCTTTGCAGAGAGATTAGGAGTATCAAACACTAATATTCCAACACTATTATGATCACATATGATCACATAAGGATTTGGGAAATTAATAACTAAGGGTTTGGGATTATAGAAGCACATCATGGTATAAAGTGGAAATCTCAGGCCTGGAGGAGCATGCTCACATGGAGGACCACATTTAGACACTTGGCATCAGATCTGAGGGTGTTGGAGGATGAGTTGGCAATCCAGAAAGGCTATAAATACAAGCACTGTACAGAGTAAAAAGAGAGAGGAGAAGAGACTTAGAGAATGGGCGGAGCTCTGCAGAAATACTTGCAAGAACTCTGTTAGTGGGTAATTGCATTTGGGAAAGGATGTATTGGGCATGGGGATTGTAATTTTTCTTTTTGGTAGCATAGTTACATTAGTCCAGTTGTAATGCATGATGTGTTGCTTCTCTGTGACATTACTAAATGGCTCCATGGATGTAATGAGGTTACCATATTTATATATATATATAATATCAATGATTTTGATGCATACATCTTTTTCATAGGTTCTCTTTCATTTTATGTTTATGCTAAGTATGGATGCTTATATACTTCTTTCTGTTATGATACAAGTTATATAATCTGTTAAGTACTCTTCTGTCTGGAATGACTGCAAGGATCTAGAGGCCATTATGAGCTCTATGGTTCTTGTATGTCTTAAATCCTTTTGAAATCTCTTAAACACAAATCATAGATGATGTTTCCCACTAAACTCACATAAAAGAGAGACTCGGTACCCACGCGCGTGCCTCGGGTGAGCACCCAACTTCCACTAGGTGATAGGTCGGCGTGCATGGGGTTCCTTTCTTTTGTGATAGGGGTAAAAATGACTACATCTTGGTTCCATTGCGGGACCTCTTTTCAAAGTTGTAGTGGGAAATAACATTCATCATGATCTGTGTAGTGAGTAATGATAGAGTGGTTAACATTGGAAAGTGTTGAATCATGGTTCAAGAGCACGGAGGATGAATTTTCTCAGAGATTCAGCATTGGACCTGAGTTTGATGCACGTAGATGGGTAGAAGAGAACCTCTACCATGATCTATGAAAACTTTTTTTTGCTTCCCAGTGGAACTATATGAATGGCTCTCAGCCTATGCATCTAGATCAAGTTGGCATTATGGATCACATGTGTGGACCCAAGAAGAATACCAAAGGCTGCAGGATGTAGATCTGATGTGGACCCATGTGTTGTGGATCATTGGTGGAAAGGAGTATTGGCTAGCTACACTCTGGAGTATGCCATTTCCACATATTCTTGTCTAGAGGTTGTTGAGTTTGAGTTTACGGGAGCCCAGAGGATCATTTCTACATGTTGTCCCTCTGGCTATGAAAATCTTGATGGTTACCATGAGTTTAGAGGCATTCCCAATGGCCAGCTAAACCATTCTGAGCATTGGGTGAGGAAGCTAGGGTGGAGGAAGATGGCAGATGTTGCGATGGAGAAAGAAAGGGAGGAGAGATGACTCAAGTATGGTGAAGCACGTGAAAGGGAGATTGCTAGACAACGTGAGGTTACGGTGTGATGGATGTATGGTGGCAGATGTTGTGGGAAGGATTTGAGGTTCACGTAGAGGATGTGGAACTGAGCAATCTGTGTGACCCCATCTTGGCAAGCGTAAAGAGAGACCCCTTGGCTTCTGATGAGAGTTTGTCACGCGGAGAGAAAGAAGAACCATTGGCACATCATCAGCCCACCTAGTGACCAGACCCTGGCAGCTTGTTTTCCAGATCGGGGGGAAATATTGCTAGTCTAGTTGGTTACATTGGAGGTGATCGGTCTACACCCAGGAGGTATAATTTCTCATTTGGGCCTTCTATGGCTGCAAACACCAACCCAGTGTTAGGACTTTTTGGCAAGGTATAGACACACAAGCTTTTGGTCTCACATCTGGAGTGGCATGGGGTATACTATTGGTAGTGGGGCATTGTCGTAGACCATAGGCATGTAGTTTAGTGGAACTGTGGGGACCCTTGGCACGACCACTTTAGGACTTGGTGGGTCTGGTGGTTCAGGAGGAATAGGAGCTAGTGGGTCTAGTGGATCTGGTGGTTCAGGACCGGTGGACTGGTGGATCTGGTGGTTTAGGGCCTGGTGGACTTGGTGGATCTGGTGGTTCGGTGGACCTGTGGACACTGGTGGACTGGTGGATCAGGTGGTGGAGGAAACACAGGTGAAACCAAGGCTCTAGCTCAGGAGGATTTGGGCCCCAACCACCCCCATAAGTTTTTCTTTGAAATGTCTCTACATTTTCCCATTATTAGAGGTATTGAGGATGTTGGAAACATGTTCACAAGTGTGAACTACTATGGCATGCAAAAGGGTATCACAACCCCAGAATGGAAGGCTAGTCAGTTTGTAACCATGTTGCAAGGGCACACATAGCTGGTATAGGAAATATGACCCTCATCAAATAGTGGTGGACTATACTACTTTAAAGAATGCATTCTTGGTAGAATTCCACATTCTGAGTTTGAACAGAAGAGCATCAGTGCTTTGAAGGAGATTCAACAAGGAATGGCAGAGAGTGTGTGGGAGTATGATGCACACTTTAAAACTCTCTTGTCTAAATTATCATATGATATTCACCCTTCACAACATGCTCAGTGGTTTGTTGGAGGATTGATCACCCCTTTTAGAAGGGCCTTATCTCATAAAACTTTTATAGACCCACGTGAGGCATTGGAAGCTCTCTGCACCGAGGCTATTGGTAGTGTTGATATTGGCGTTAGCCCATTCTGGAGGCTCATTGTTGCTTGTTATGGCCAAGCAGTTGGAAAATTTGTCTGCGAACTCAGCCCATGAGACTCGCAGTGGTTTGTGGTGCATAGATTGTGAAGTAGAGGGGCATGTTAAGGATAATTTCCCCGAGAGATAGTACATGCGTGGCAGTAGATTGTGAAATTTTCATGGGGACCATGATGCAAGTAGATGCCCCTTACTACAGCACAATCTAGAAGAATGTGTCTTGTTATTACTAAAGATTTACACCTCTACAACCCATGATACTAAGGACTGTAGGCTCATTGATCAGATCCATGAGGCCATTGATCATGGGGTGTGCCAAACCAGCATTGCCAGTAGTTCCAAGGGTGATGATCACCATTATGAGGAGCATGCAGATGGAGGCACGCGTGGAAGGGGTTTTCGAGGAGGATTTTGTGGTCATGGTAACCACGAGGAGGAAGGAGTGAGTTCCCACGTGGAACCTGTTTCAATTGTGGATCTAGAGCATTACAAATGAGAGTGCCCAGACTTGTTGTAGTGCTCATGGTGTGGAAAGAAGCATAAGTATGAGGAGTGCCTAGAGTTGTTTGAGCACATGAATCAGCAGCACCAGAAAGACAAGGGCATTGCAATGGTCAACATTAAGAAGGTAGACACATAGTGGATGCCTCGGGTAACACGGGATGCAGGTTTGGAGCTTGTCTTGGTAACAAGGGCGAAGCCACGCACACAAAAGAGATACCAAGGCAGAAGAACCTGGTTTCAAGGGAGGAAGTAGTTCATGGAAAGTACCCAGACCCTGCACATCAAAAGGAGGTATATCAGGACACCATGGATGTCATTCGAGAGTTTACAGGAAATCCAGTGTCTAAAGGAAATCAGGAGGGAGGAACAAGGGAGGAGAGTCGAGGCACCAAAGGATGACCTGGATGAGGTCAAGGAGGTGTGTAAAATGCTAAGGCAAGAGAATATCATTCCCTTGCTAGGATCATGGTTGAGAGAGAAGGTACCACACGGAGGAGAGCGCGAGAGGCAGGTCTTGCATGTAAAACCTTCCCCCTCACAGCCTTGACTATGAAAAGGAGATCACATTGAATGTAATTGTAGATGGATGGCTCCTTAGTAATATCCTCATTGACACTGGTGCGGAGGTTAATGTTCTAACTTTGGATGCATGGCATCAGATGGGAAGACCTGCATTACAACCATCTTTGAATGTGTTGTATATGGAAAAAAAGACTAAGGTGATGCCCATCGGTGTCTTAAAGGATGTAGCTATCACTATCTAGGGAGCTAAGTTTACTGGGGACTTTGAAGTCTTGGCACTCACCGAGGCAGACAATTTCCCAGCACTACTTGGGGCACCCATGGTGTTACAAGAACAATGCGGACCTTCGGTTCAACAAAGGGTACATCAGCTTTGAAAATAAGGAGGAATGGGTCATTATACCCCTGGCTGATGGGAAGTTGACACCCTATATTGAACCTTTGGGGAAGAAGTTTGGATAGGATATATGTGTGCTCAATCAGGGACCCAGAGATAATACATCCTACCTAATGGAGTTATCCAGTTTGAGGATGCTCAGTCAATAAAGTGATACCACCAATCTAGCATGTGACAATTGGGTGCATGGAACTTATGAATTGATGGGATGGTAGTTGAGAGGGTCGGTGACCAAGGTGACAAAGGCGCGCACATAGTTCGGTGCCTAGGAGGAAAGGAGCTACCTAAGTATTCGGAGGAGCCTTCCTGAGATCTTTTTACAAGAAATGGAAGCTCAGTGGAAGAATGAGAAGGAATGAGAGGGGATGTTAAGTTATGTCCTACTCGGCACACACACTGGCACGGTGGTGGGCTACACATCAGGAGAGCCTTTTGGAATGGCACGAGGTAAGAATTGCTCTCTCTGTCAGATTCTCTAGGAGCAACGTGCCCACCACCATCAAGGACTACCATGGGAAGGAGCCCACCTCTTTCCATATCCAGGAGTGTGAAAGGATCTAGAGAGAAGGTGCGAAGCTTTTCCACCATCCCTCTGGGTGCACAAGTTGTATTCTACACTACAGGGTTACATGCATGTGCATGGTACATTCATTCGGAGACATGCCACCAGACATAGGGAATTGGTAAGAGCTCACGGGCTGACCTCATTCAAACCTTTGAGTATCAGTACCAAGCCATCAGTTGATAAGGCCTTATAGGGTATCAAGCACCTTACCATGGGGGATAGTGCCATGGTGGAAGATAGGTTGTTGGAGTTACTAGGTGGAACAGGTTTGGAGGCACACTTTGAAGAAGTAGAGGAAACATAAGAGTTACAGCTTGAGCGCGTGTGTTTGGAAAAGGAGAAAGGAAAGTTGGTGTATGTGATTGATGGAGAGGAAGTGAAAAATTGGATGTTAGCCATTCTGTAGGGACACGTGAGGTAGTGGATAGTGTTGATACTCATGCGCGCCTACCATGAGCCCTTAAAGACAAAGAAGGTTAACATCGGTTCAGGAGAAGAACCTAAGGAAGCTATTATTGGAGATTACTTGGTCGGAGAAGGAAGTCTCTAAGATCATTGATCTGTTGTGTGAATTTGAGGATTTATTCCCACGTGGGTACCATGAGCTCAAAGGCATTCACCATTCCTTGGGGAGATGAAGATAAAGTTGAAGGATGGTGCACACCCGGTCAGGAAGAGGCCCTACTTAGATGAATCCCAATTTGTGCGTAAAGGTTAAGGAGGAGATAGAAAAAATGATAGCTTAGGATCATTGAAGCAGTGGAAGAATCGGAATGGATAAGTCGATGGTAATCAACATCAAGAAGGATGGGCGGATTAGGATCTGCGTGGATTATAGGGAGCTGAACACGTTTTGTGTCATTGATCCTTTTCCAACCCCCTTCACTGAAGAAATTTTGGAAGGAGTCATTGGGTGAAATCTATTCCTTTACGGATGGATTTTCGGGGTACCACCAAGTCCGGATTGCAAAGGAAGACCAGGAGAAGACAAACTTTCACACTTGAGTGGGGAAGTTTTGCATATATGGTCATGCCCTTTGGGTTGAAGAATGTGCCTGCTATTTTTTCATGCATAGTGGTGCAAGCATTCTAGGACTTCATCCATAAGTTTCTTCAGGTCTATTTGGATGATTGGATAGTGTATGGTCTAGTAAAAGACCATTGTGACAATTTGAGGTTAATGTTTGAGAGGTGTAGGTAGTTGAGGATATCCCTCAATATTAAGAAATGTGTATTTACTACACCCTTTGGGACTTATTGGGGCATATCATATGTAAGGAGGGCTTGTTGGTAGATCCCTAAAGTTGCAGTTATTGTGGGGTTAGGGGAGCCTACTAGCTAGAGCGCGTGTGCGTGGATTCCTTGGGCATACGGGTTATTACAGGAAATTCATCAAGGGTATGCCAAGATCACACCTTTAGAGGAGCTGCTCAGACATAAAAGTGCCTTCCATTGGGGAGAGGCAAGAGAGGGTTTGATACATTAAAGGATAGGCTTGTCACCATGCCTATATTACATTTTCCCTCTTGGGACAAGCCCTTCCATGTCCATGTAGATGCCTCAGGAACCACTATTGGAGTAGTGCTTGCACAGCCAGGTGAAGGAATTGTTGATCATCCTCTGTGTTTTTGTAAGTAGGAAGTTGACACCAGTAGAGAAATTACACCACAACTAGCACGAGGCATTGTCAATGATCTATGTGCTTTTCAAGTTTAGACAATATCTGCTAGCAAACACCCTTCGTGTTTTACACCGACCACATGGCATTAAAGTATTTGGTGAACAAGCCCATTCTACAAGGGCTGCATATGTTGGTGGGTATTGTTATTTCAAGAGTTTGAGTTCACCATAGTAGTGAAGCCTAGGAAAAGCAATTGTGGACCTGATCATCTATCAAGAATTGATTCAGGGGAGGATGCACAGAGTATTGAGGAGACAATGCCGATGTGTAACTATTTAGGTTGCAGTGCGCACCCTCATATTTGGAGGAGATTGTGGTATTTTTAAAGGAAGGTGTGGCACTGGAAGGAATGAAGGCATTAGAGAAGAAATAGCTAGCCATACGTGCCACGCCCTACATGTTGATCAGTGGAGACTTATACAAGTTGGGACATGATGAAGTTTTGCGCAGGTGTGTATTAGAGCATGAGCACCTCGCCATCATGGAGGAAGCACACGGAGGAAGTGTGGGTGGACATTATGCAGGTGATGCCACCACGCGTAAGATATTAATGGTAGGTTTGTGGTGGGAAACCATGTACAAGGATTGTAAAGACTATTGTAAAGTGTGTGACCATTGTCAGTGCATTGGCAAGCTAGGAAGGAGAGATGAAATGCCTTTGCACCCTATACCTAGCACAGAGCCTTTTGAAAAGTGGGCAATAGACTTTGTAGGCCCTATTACACCAGTGGCGCATAGGACTAGGGTCATGTATGTCATCACTTGCATGGATTATCTGACAAGGTGGGCGGAGGTAGCCCCAACTAAAGATTGCATAGCAGCCACCACATGGCAAGATTCTTATGGGAGAACATTATCACGAGGTATGGATGTCCTTTGAGTTTAACCAGCGATAGGGGTACACATTTCTTGAATGAGACCATGAGGATCCTGTTAGCAGAGTTCATGGTGGCTCATCACAAGACTACACCCTATCACCCACAAGAAAATGGAACCATGGAAGCATTCAACAAAATATTGAGTCATACCCTGACCAAAATTTGTGATGTCGGAAGACAAGATTGGGATGACAAAGTATCAGCATATATTATGGGCTTACGGACAACATATAAAAGGTTGAACAAAGCCACACCATTTTAGTTGGTGTTTGGCATGGAAGTATTCTGCCAGTTGAATTCATGTTACCTTCTCTGTGAATAGTGCATGCGCGGAGGGTTGGCTGATGAGCAAGTGTTGAAGAAAGAATTGATGAGTTAATGAAGCTGGATGAGAGATGATCACTCACCAGGTGGAGCCAAACAATAGAAAAAGCAAAGTAAAAGGCTTGGCATGATCGCCACATAAGAAACAAGAAGTTTGAGGTTGGGTAGATGGTCTTACTTTATGATTCTAAATTTTTGCACCATCCTGGAAAGTTGAAAGTCCATTGGTTGGGTCCTTACACAATCTCGTACATCCTTGATTCGGGCACGTGCTAGTTACAAGTGCTTTGGATGGGATGAAGTTTCCTGGACACTTCAATGGGAGTAGGTTGAAGCCCTACTATAAATAAGTCTTCTTGGTGTTTGTAAATAAGGTAGTTTTTCCAGTTAGTTTAGAATTTTCCTTTATGCATTTCTTTTCTTGTGTTTCCCTTTCACGTTGTTGTTTTGTTTTTTGCACCTTGGGCACGGTAACCTTATTGCTACTTTTTGAGAATCTGTGAGTGCGTAGAGGACCGCACATCATTTTTAGTGTGGGGTGGAGTAATGTGAAGGAGTGCATGGTTAAAGTGCCAAGGAAGTTTGTGTTAAAAATCTAGTTGAATGGCCTTGAGGTGAAAGAGGTGTATGGAGAGAAAATATGGAAAAAGGATGGTTGGTGTCAAGATAAAGCTACTTGTAGATCCCATGTACAAAGGAGGAGAAAGTGCATTAAGCAACATGAGGTAGGTGAGAGAAAAAATAGGACAGAAGAAGTGCCTTCGGTGCTTGGTTACACGCATGCAAGAGTCTCCTGTCATGTTGGATTGGTTGTGCGCCAGAAGGTTGGAGGATTGTCCACGTGCAGGTTGGGCATGTGAGGAAAGCACTTAAGATGGGCTTTGTTTGAAAAATCCGCATTAAATGAAAAAAGTATGGTGGTAGGTGAAGTAGCACTTAATGCTCAAAAAGGAAAAACTATAAATAAAGGGGTCGAGGCACTTCATTTTTCACTTTGCGTATAAGAAGAATGAAGCACTTTTTGCACCTTTGCAAACTAGGGCTTCCAAAAAAACTGATCCGTGTGAAGAAAAATTTGGAGAGATTGAAGCGTGGGTAACTAGTTTGGATTTGTGAACCAGGAGGAAGGGATTTCACGGGCATAGGAGAAGTTGTGAGAAGGTGTCATCTTGTGAAGGGAGTATCCCAGTTAGGGTTTGAAGAACTAGGGCACGGGTTTAAGAAATTTTCTTCACAAGTTTGAGATCTAAGGTTGGAGAGAGCGGAAGAACAAAGTAACATGGAGTGATTGAAGTGGGAAGAAGACCTAGATAATGGCACCCAAGAAACTAGTTAGTACACCCAAGAAGGGAAAGGGAAAGGGCAAGGGCAAGCAAAGAAAAATTGAAGCAAGCACAAATGAAGAGTGGTATGCAGAAATGTAGTACCCAGATGGAGTGTTGTTGGGGAAGGAGTGGGAGTCCCATCTTAGGGACATGTCCGTAAATGATTATAATCATCGACAAGCACAATCGAAAAGGAGTTGGCATTGGAGTTAGTGTGCCCAACAAACAAGAGGACACTAGAGGGTTTGCCCATTTATAATGATGACGTGAAGGTCAAGTTGGAGAAGGTAGGGTTATTACAACTCTTTGAGTTTCCCTACTTTGGGAAACCTAGCGATTATATCAATGGCTGATGTCACGCGTGCATGAGGACTATTTCCACTTCACGGGGTGCAAGATGCGCATAACTCCTCGCTAATTTCACATTTCACAGGCCTCATCTATGAAGGAGATGGTTGGAGGATGACTTGACTGACAAAAAGAAGTGATTAAGGAAACTATCGCCACTTTTGCATGCAAAAAGGGGTCAAGGTATTATGATGTCACAGACATCAAGGATCCAGTAATGAAGATGGCCATGCACCTAGTGTCAAAGCTAAATGGCTAGGAGAGATGGACCCAAGTCAATAAGCCATGGTTGAACATTTGTAGAAAGATTTCAGAGGGCACCATCTATAATTTGTCCGCATTCATCACGGATGAAATTATCAACTACTACGAAGGAAGGTGACAGATCCTTTTTGGAAATGTGTTGCTAACCATCGTGTTTTCGAAGATCGGGGTACGGATGCATCAAATAAGTTTGTATGGGAGTACCCTGCTGAAGACCCCTCACCCACCAAAGGTTTGAGAAATACACTTGTGACACTATGACAACAGTGCACAAGGCGCGCTTGGAAAAGTGGTATACGTGCCTAAGGAACGCGTTCGGGGTAGAATGGAGAATTCTCAAACAATTACCAGTAGCCACCAGGGAGAAAGTGGAATTTTTGTGTACCAGCATTTCTGTTTGGGTAGATTCAAACTATCAGATGGGACATGGAGCCCATGGTGCAAGCTCCCCTTTTCCTTCACAAGCTCAATACTTCCAAGCGGGAGTAAACAGGTTCAAGGAGTCCAAAATTTTAAGTTGGACCTTGGTAATCTGGACCAGGACCACAGGGAAATGTGCAAAGGGTTGGTGTACCCCAGCAAGCACATGCATACATGGAGTGGTACGTATCACATGAGGTATAAATGACAAGGCCCATGACTCTGCCCATTGCAGAAGGATCCATGGCATGCGTATACATTCGCATAAGACCCAAGTCGAGAAAAGGGCACATATCTGGAAAATGAGGTATCCATACCTCAGGATCCAACTGGAGGAAAAGACCCACACCCAAACGGGAGGAAAAAGAACTAGAAAATAAAATTCCAAGTGTGGTGGAGACACAGGCAATAGGTTCCCCAGGACAAGTGCCAGAACCAGTATGTACATGCACAAGAAAAATCCCATAGTAAAGAGAAGACTCTAGAGCTAGAAGAGCCATTAGATAAGGAGTCATCAGAAGAAGAAGAAATAAAGTCACCTACACTGGAATCTCTAGTTAGGAAGAAGCAGAGGGTAGAAGAGGAGACCACCTCGGAAGAAGTTGGAAGTTTGGACAAGTGCATAGGAGAGAAGGATGGTAGTGAAGAAGAAGTAAGTGGGGAAGAGGACCCGGGAAAGATCAAGGGCCACCTATTTTCAATGTACATGATTCAGAGGAGGAAGGCGGAGAAGAAGAACAAGGGTTCCTTTTTGTGCGGCGCAAGGATAGCCAGGTAGGAGGAAGCACCCAGGACATGGGAAAAGATGAAGAGGCTAGCACGTAGAAGCAAGAGGTTCCAAGCTCGGCACAAGAGTAGATGGCCAAGGTGGTAGAAGAAGAGGAGACAAGGGACATTGAGACCTTGGTGAAGGACAAAGTGGAACGTGGTGTTGAGCCAGTGTTGAACAAGGAGAAGGAGGAGAGTGCAGGAGAGGAACACGGTAGCAGCACTAGAGGCCCCGTTTTAACTATAAGTATACCCAAGAGGTACGCACACGGGAGGAAGGTGCGCGAGGGGGAGGCCGGAGATGGGTTATATTGATGACCCCAAGAAGGTGTTTTGTGTGCGGTTCCACAAAGTACACTTCGGTGGAGGAGCTTGTAGGCATGTCATCTTTTGATAAGGAGGTTGCCTATCCATGGAACAAGGAAGATGATCTCTTGGGCAATTGAGTCCCACCTTGATGAACCAGAGTTTGAGGTAAGCCATGGGGCAATAGTAACATTGCCAAGACTAGGAGAAGATAACCCAGTGGTGGATACCCAGCAGCTCTCGGATGAACAACTATGCAACACGCTTAACAAAGTCTCCGTTGAGATAGAGGCTAGACTCTTGGGTGAAATGATAGGATCAGGGATCTGGAAGGGGAGTTGAAGGAGAAAGAGGAAGAGCTAGCTACTTTGACCAAGGAGCTGAGCCAAGAAAAAGTTATCGCACTCAGTGGCAGTGGGAATTGAAGGATGAAAAGGCCAAGGTGAGCATTGTGTACAAGAAAGTAGAATCCATCAACGTAGGGCCATACTATTAAAGCATCCGGACCTAGCATCACCCGCACATAAAGTATGGATCTACCTTGGGATGCCTGGAGGATTTAACAAGGGTCCTCACCATGGAAAGATAGCTGTTATCCTTGGAATCTACAGAGGAAGTGGCCACGTGCGCCTAGAGAAGGAAGACAAGTTGAAGATCGTAGCGCTCATCGCAGAATACAACAAAGTGCTTGCTGATGTAAGGGCCACTTCCCAAACTACTTGAGGCCACGTACGACAATTGTGTGGATAGAGACAAAGTGGCAGGCACCTTGGTCACCACTCATGAGGCGGAACTCAAGGAGTTCTAGGAGAAAAACAAGGGGAATAGGGTGGAAAGAGACAAAATCCTTGCCGAGGTTGAGAAGAAATCAGAGGCCATTGAAACCTTAAGGGTTTCAATCAAAAACTAGTTGAAGGAGCTATATCCACGTATCACATGAAGAATGGATGCGTTGGAGGATATATGTAAGGAATTGGAGAAGATCACGGATACTATGAGTGCATAAGGAGATGGAATAAATTTTGGGGAGGTGAGCGCCTGGTCGGTGACCTCTGTCGAGAGCATAGGATGAAGTCGATGCCTAGAATAAATTGGAGGCCGACTTGCAAAAAGGATTTTCCTAGTCTGTTGCAGTGATTCTTTCACTCTCCCATTCTTTCTTCTTTCCCCATTCTTTCATCCCCTTATTCTTTTTCCTAGGCGTAAGCCTATTGTATTCTTTCTCTCACTAAGAGAAGTGTTCCCATGGACGGAGAAATAGGCATAGTGTGGGGTGATGTTGGGCCCCTAGAATATTGACTAAGTACAAAAGGCATGTAGGTGCGCAAGGTCCTAGTTAAGGAAAGGCATGCAAGGAAAAAGCACGCAAGGTAGGGTTTAAGAAAAGGGTTTAAGGAACTTTGTGGCGCGCATGGCGCACGTGGACAAAACCAAGGGTTTTAGTCGGGACTTAGTCAAAATTGGGTGTTTGGGGGCGAAAAATCATGACCCGACAACGTTGGATAAGGTGCCAACCTAGCGACAAGTTGGCCCAGGAAGGAGCATGCCTACGGTAGAAGCTTCTAGAAGCACATCATGGTATAAAGTGGAAAGCTCAGGCATGGAGGAGCATGCTCGCATGGAGGACCACATTTAGACACTTGGCATCGGATCTGAGGGTGTTGGAGGATGAGTTGGCAATCCAAAAAGGCTATAAATGAGGTTACCAATATATATATATATATATATATATGAATATCAATGATTCTGATGCATACATATTTTTCATAGGTTCTCTTTCATTTTATGCCAAGTATAGATGCTTGTATACTTCTTTATGTTATGATACAATTCATATAGTCTGTTAAGTACTATTTGTCTGGAATGGTTGCAAGGATCTAGAGGTCATTCCAATATCTATGGTTCTTGTATGTCTTAAATCCTTTTGAAATATCTTAAACACAAATCATAGATGATGTTTCCCACTAAACTCACATAAAAGAGAGACTCGGTACCCGCACGTGCCTCGAGTGAGCGTCTAGCTTCCACTGGGTGATAGGTCGGCGCGCATGGGGTTCCTTTCTTTTGTGATAGGGGTAAAAATGACTACAAAATGATAAAACACATATTTGACAAAAGCTGTTGGTGCGAGCTAAGACTCCCGGTTGTTAACTTTGTTTAAACTAGCTAATGGTTTATTGGTCATCTATATGGTCATCATTTTTAGAGCAAAAGGGTGGGATATTATAGGCCAATATTTAGATGGGTACACTAGTATTACTCAACATAGCATCATCTCATTCGAATACATTATAAACTTATTTCTTGATCATTTTTTAATGAATGTTGTTAAGCGTACGCATTATCTAATCCTTACAATCTGAAATAATTTGATGATAAGCCCATTACTAATTATGTATCACATTTGAGGCACTCCTCCATGACCTTACATTTCCCATTTCCCAGCTACAACTTACTTGATTGTTAGCCAAGAGTTGTGCCAAACATATATCTCACACTCATCAAATCCAACAATTTTGGTCATTTGAGGAAGTCATCTGACAACCAAGATACTTGAGGACATCCACATAAGTAATGGTGATGTCAAACTTTATAAGAAGAATGATTTTTCTAAGTTCATCAAGAAGACTCCTCAAGTTAATAAAGTTGTTCTCTAATCTATGAGTAATAAATTTTTTACATAAAATACTACCAAGAATACCTTTGCGGCTCTTAAAAACCCACAATTACGAGCCACATATAGCACATCATGGGATCCATTTCAAACACATAGGCAATACACCCCTTTAACAAAATAACAAAATCGATCTCTAATATCTATAGTCAATTTTTATACCCCTTAACAAATAAGGACAACCCCATGTGCATCGGCCTATCACACAACGGGCATTGGGCGCTCACCCGAGGCACGCACAGGCATCAAGCCCTCTTTTATGTGAGTTGTGCAAGAATGTAGCATAGATATGTAATAGAAAGACAAAAGAAACTCCTTATTCAGCTGAGAACTTCAAGTAAATGCTACACTAATGTATCCATTCAGATAAGAAGCACATTGACAAAAGATAGATCTAAACCATGAGGGAAAGAGGATGCATAATGATTATACTCATTCATATGAAACACACTGAACATAACAAAAGAGATATGTATGAGCCGTGAACCACATATATTCATAGCTAAACATGCCCAATAATCACATTACATCTATCAGGGTCATTACAGACCAAAACAATGGTATAGATTATAACCATGTAGCAAGACTGGACTTACGTCCCTTAAAATGCAAAAGAAAAATATGTACCCATCCCTTGATACATCATTCTTCCTACAGATCTCCTAGCCCAACCCATAAAGTTCTCCATGTATTTCTACAGAGCTTCACCTTTCATCTGCTCTCTCTAATCCCCTCTATGTGTATCTCTATGTCTCTCTATCTCTCTATTTTCTTCTACCGAGTGCTTGTATTTATAGCCTTTCTCAACACCTTCAAGCCTTTGTGGGAGTTGCAGATCCATTGCCAAGTTTCCAAGGTGGTCCTCCATGGGATCATGCTTCTTCAAGCTTGAGCTCTCCACTCTTTGCAATGATGGCCTTCTAGAATCTTCCATCGTAAGGTATATTCCTTCCTAGGCCACCTTGTTATAGTCGGTCACGCTTTTCTCGTGTTCTATCTAATGCACCAAATATGGATAAGTCCCAAAACCTTTGCCTTTCCTTTCACGTGTGCAAGTGGTTTTACCAAAACCCTCCTAAGACCCCCTGTCTTGTGTGCTTTCTCCTTGTGTGCCCTTCTTCAAATAGGCCTTACGCGCCCACACACCTTTTTGTACTTAGTCAATACTTTAGGGACCTAACATCACCCCACACTACGCATGTTCTCTCGCCTCGGGAATGCCTTCTCAAAGAATAAAGAGTGTCTATCCTTGAATGGTTTGGAGAAAGAATAAAGGAATGAATAATTTTGGGGAAGAATGAAATAATGGGGAACTATGATTATTTCTGCAAGAGGAGAGGGAAATCTTTCGTCAAGTCAGCCTCCAACTTATTCTAGGTATCGACTTCACTCTGTGCCTGTTGAAAAAGGTCACGACTAAGGTGCTCACCTCTTCAAAGCTTAGCCCTTCTCCTTAGGTATTCATCATTTCCACGATCCCCTCTAATTGTTTTCCCAAATCCTCAAGCACGTCCATCCTTCGAGTGATCTGAGGATACAACTCTTTAGCCAATTTTGATTGAGCCCCACAAGGTCTCAATAGCCTCTAATTTCTTTTCAACCTCAGCTAGAATTTTGTCTCTTTCAGCCCTATTCCCCTTGTTCTTTTCTTGAAACTCCTTGAGCTCCACCTCATGGGTGGCAACCAAGATACTCGTCACTCTGTCTCTATCCGTACGGTTGTCATAAGCAACCTCTGCTACTTGGTCAACACTTTCACATCCGTGAGTACTTTCTTGTAATGGGCCACAATGGCCACAACCTTCATCTTGTCCTCCTTTTCTGGTGTGCCAACACTTCTTCCATAGACTCTAATGCTAGTGGTTTCCTCTCCATGGTGAGAACATGAGTTAAGTCTTCTAGGCATTGCAGGCTTGATTCATATTTCTACGTGGGTGGTGTCAAGTCTAGATGCTTCAAGATAATGGCGCTTGTGATCATCTCCACCTTCTTGGAGACTTCACGTACCCTTACCTTCACCCCACACTACACCTGTTCTCTCGCCTCAGAACACCTTCTCAAATAATAAAGAATGACTATCCTTGAATAGTTTGAAGAAAGAATAAAGGAATGAAGAATTTTGGGGAAGAATGAAAGAATGAGGAACTATGATTATTTCGTAAGAGGAGAGGGAAATCTTTTGTCAAGTCACCTCCAACTTATTCCGGTATATCATCACTTGCACTAATTATTTGACATGGTAGGGGCCCACTTCACTAGATGCACCTTGTGAGTGGTCGTCATGTTATCACAAGTATATTTTGTGAACCTTTTAGCAAGCAACGGGTCTTCCTCGTATATTCCCAAATAGACTTATTTGATCCATTGGGCACTCGATTTCAAAGAAGACAATAGTGAGGAGGATGTTGTCAAATAATATTTTGTAACCCTCCTACATGTTGCTTATGATTTCATCTGTGATGAAGGCAAACAAATTGTATATGGTCCCCTCAGTTATTTTATGGCATACATTAATCCATGCCTTGTACATATGCATCCATCTCTCCTGATCATCAAGCTTCGTAACTAGGCGCGCACTCATCCTCATCATAGAGTGCAGGATCTTAACAATGTCAAAGTATCGCAACCCTTTCTTGTAGGCGTACGCGACTACTGTCTCCTTGATGGCCTCTTTGTCGCTCAAGTCATCATCTAGACTCTCTCCCTCATAGGTAAGGCCTGTGAACTTTGAAATTAACTGGGGAGTTATGTGCATCTTGCATCCTACGAAATAGAAATGATCCTCATACATGGACAAAATTAGCCACGGTGCAGAGGCACCCAAGATTTCTAAAGTATGGCAGTTCATAAAGTTGCAACAACCCTGCCTTCTCCATCTTAACCTTTACCTCGTCGTTATAAATGGGCATGCCTTTTGGTGTTCTCTTGTTGGTTGGGCGCACCAACTCCAAGGCCATATCCTTCTTTGTTGTAGTTGTGTGATGGTTATAATCACTCACCGTCATCTTCCTTAGGTGTGATTCCCATTATTTTCCCAACAACACCCCGTCTGGGTATTGCATCTCTGTACCATTCTTCATTTGTGCTCTCGACGGTTGTTGTTTGTTTTCCCTTGCCCTTTTGTTTCTTGCTTCTTTGGTGAGATGGTTGGTTTTCTGGGTGCCATCTTTCTAACTGGTTTTAGTACTTAGAACTTCTCCCTCTTGCTCTGCTTTACCACTCTATCCAGCCCCAAGCTCAATCTTCACGGAAAAATCCTTCTAACTCCATGCCCTAGTCGCCAAACCCTAACTAGAAAAACCCTTCCACAAGACGGCGCTTGCTTACTTAACTTCTCCACGCCCATGTACTCCTTTCCTACTGGTTTGCGAATTTACCCTAGCTATGCACTTCAAATCTCTCAAATGCTTCCTTCATCACAAAGATCTTGCTTTGGATGCCCTAGTTCACAAGAGCTTTCTTCCCTTCGTAATCGCAATGCAAATAATGAAGTGCTCGACCTCTTATTTATAGTTTTTCCCTTTTCCTAGCATTAAATGCTCTCTCACCTACCACCGTACTTTGACCTTAAATGTGAATTTTTCCACTAAGCCGGTCTTAAGTGCTTTTCCCACGTGCCACATCTTACACAAAACCCCTTTACAACCTTCGACGTGCAAAAATCCAACCCAACTGAAGACTCTTACATGCACGTTCATAGCGCCGAAGGCACTTCTTCCGTCCTTTTCCCTATTTTTGCCCTCGCCTACCTCATGTTGTTCCTGTGCTCTTCCTTTTTCCTATATGTGGTTTCTTCAAGGATTTCTTGACACCAACCATTCACGTCCATCTCTTCTCTACGTGCCTATTAACCTTACGCGCCTTTAGTCCTTTAACCGGCCATTCACCGCAACTTCTACTGCCAACGCACACTTGTATTACAAGCCTATACTTCCTTTCACTCCATCCCACACTAAATCGATGTGCGGTCCTTTGCACATACACAACCTCCCAAACGTAATGTGGTTACCAACGCACACGGCGCAAAACAAAACAACAGAAAGGAATGAACAATGAGAAAGGGAAACACAAGAAAAGAAAATGCATTAAAGGAAAGTCTATTCTAACTGGCAACACTACCTTATTTACAAACACCAAGAAGACTTATTTATAGTAGGGCTTTAGCCTACTCCCATTGAAGTGTCCTGGTAATCTCGTCCCATCCAGTACTTGCAACTCACACACCTTTGAATCAAGGATGTACGAGATGATGTAAGGGCCCAACCAATGGACTTTTAGCTTCCCAGGATGGCGCAAAAACTTGGAATCATATAGCAAAACCATCTGCCCAACCTCAAACTTCTTGTTCTTGATGTGACGATCATGTCATGCCTTTTGTTTTGCTTTTTCAGTCTTCTGGCTCCACCTGGCAAGTGACCGTCTTTCGTCCAACTACATTAATTTTTCAATCCTTTCTTCCAGTGCTTGCTCATCAGCTAATCCTCCTACGTGTGCTATACACAAAGTGAAGGTAACATGAATTCAACTGGTAGGATAGCCTCCGTGCCAAACACCAATTGAAATGGTGTGGCCTTATTTAACCTCTTGTAGGTTGTCCTGTATGCCCAAAGAATGGTTGATACTTTGTCATCCCAATCTTGTCTACCAACATCACAGATCTTAGTCAACGTGTGACTAAGTATTTTGTTAAATGCCTCAGTAGTTCCATTTGCTTGAGGGTGATAGGGGTAGTCTTGTGATGGGCCACCATAAATTTTGATAACAAAATCCTAACCGTCTCATTGAGAAAGTGCGTACCTCTATCACTTATCAAACTCAATGGGCATCCATACACATGATTATATTTTCCCATAAAAATCTAGTAGTTGTAGCCACTATACAATCCTTTGTAGGTGTTTCCTCTTGCCCACCATGTCAAATAATCAGTGCAAGTGATGATATACCGCGAACCAATCCTTCATGCCACTAGCGAGATTGGTACTATAAAGTCGATAGCCCATTTATCAAATAGTTCTGCACTTGGCTATTGGTTGTAAGGGCATTTCATCCCTCTTTCCAGGTTTGTCAAGGCACTGACAATGGTCACAAGCCTTGTAAAACTCAATAAAATATTGGTAAATGGTTTCCCACCAAAGCCCTGCGAGCAGAATCTTCCACGTGGTTACATTTCCCGCATAGTGTCCTCCTACAATCCCACCATACGCTTATGTTCTAGCACGCATCGATGTAGAACCTCATCACGACCCAATTTGTATAGATCTTCACTAAGGCGCGGCGCGTGACGGCCAATTGTTTCCTCTCTAAGGCCTTCATTCCTTCTTGCGCCACACATGTCTTAAGAAATACTACAATGTCCTCCAAATTCAATGGTGTGTGCCGTAACCTAAATAGTTGTGCATCTGGCATAGTCTCCTCAATGCTCTGCGTGTCCTCCCTTGAGTCAATCCTTGATAGATGATCGGGTCTAGAATTACTCTTTCCTGGCTTCACAACCACTGTGAACTTAAATTCCTGGAATAGTAGGACCCATCGACATATGTGCCTTTGCAAAACAAGCTTGTTTATCAAGTATTTTAATTCCATGTGGTCCGTGTAGAATACAAATGGTGTTATCAGTAGATATTGCCTAAACTTGTGTAATGTGTAGATCATGGATAGTGCTTCACGCTCAGTAGTGGTGTAATTTTGTTTTGTTGATGTTAACTTTTTGCTTGCAAAGCACAAAGGTTGTGTCGATCTTGCTCAACAAATGTACTGCAGAGGCATCCACATGAACATGGAAAGGTTTATCCCAAATGGGGAAATGGAGAATGGGTGTTATGACAAGTTTGTCCTTCAAAGTGTTGAATGCCCTCTATTGTGCCTCTCCCCAATGAAAGGCACTCTTGTGTCTAAGTAATTCCTCCAAGGGCGTGGTGATCTTGACATATCCCTTGATGAACTTCCTATAGTAACTTGTATGCCCAAGGAATCCGCGCACAACGCTTTGGCTAGTAGGATCCCTAAATCCACGATGGCTACAAACTTAGTGAGATCTACTAGTAAGCCCTCCTTGCATATGATATGTCCCAATAAGGTTCCAAATGGGGTAGCAAAGACACACTTCTTGATGTTGAGGGATATCCTCAACTATCAACACCTTTCAAACATTAGTCTTAAGTTATCACAATGGTCCTTGACTAGACCATACACAATCCAATCATCCAAATAGACTTGAATAAATTTATGGATAAATTCTGAAATGCTTGTACCACATGCGCGAAGAACACAAGCAGGCACATTCTTCAACCCAAAGGGCATGATCGTATAGGAAAAAATTCCCCACTCAGTGGAAAAATTTGTCTTCTCCTGGTCCTCCTTTGCGATCCGAACCTAGTGGTACCCTAAAAATCCATCCGTAAAGGAATAGACTTCGTGTCCGGCCACTCCTTCCAAAATTTCTTCAGTGAAGGGGGTTGGAAAAGGATCGATGACACAAACTACATTCAACTCCCTATAGTCTACATAGATCCTTATCCTTCCATCCTTTTTTATACTAATGACCATTGGACTTACCCACTTTGACTCTTCAACAACTTCAATGATGCCTGATGTTATCATCTTATCTATTTCTTCCTTGACCTTCATGCATAGGTTAGGATTCATTCGGTATGGTCTCTTCCGAACTAGGCATGCACCCTCCTTCAACTTGATCCTCATTTCCCCCAAGGAATGGTGAATGCCTTTGAGTTCATGATACCCACGAGGGAATAAATCTTAGAACTCATGTAATAGATCAATGATCTTAGAGACCTCCTTTTCGACCAATAGTCTCGATCATTGCTTTATTGGGTTCTGTTTCTGACCCAATGTTAACCTTCTTCATTTTTAAGGGCTCATGGTAAGCATGCATCCTTTCATCAGCGCTATCTACAACATTGCATGTTCTTACAGAGTGGTTAACATCTAGACTCTCCATTTCCTCTCCATCTATGACATAAACCATCTTTCCTTTTTCCTTTTCTATGCATGCTTTCTCAAACTGCATCTCCTCTAATTCATCCTCATCAAAGCATGCCTCTAAACTGGGCTCACCTAGCAAATCTAGTAGCCTATCTTCTACCATGGCACTATCCCCCATCGTAAGGTGCTTGACCACTTACAATTCCTTATCCACTGATGGCTTTGTGCTCCGATATTCAAAATCTTGGATGAGATTAGTTGTCAGCTCCTACCAATTTCCTGTCTGTCGGCGGGTTTCTGAATGGATATACCATGCACATGCATAACCTTGTAGTGTGGAATATAACTTATGTACCCATAATGATGGTGGCAAGGCTTCGTACCTCCTATCCAGGCCTTCTCACATGCTTGGATATGAAATGAAGCGGTCTCTTTACCATGGTAGTCTTGAATGACCGTAGGCACGTTGCTCCTAGAAAACCTTACAGAGAATGTGATTCTTACCTCGTGCCACTCCAGGAGGCTCTCTTGATGTGTATCCCCCAGTGCGATGCAGTCCCGAGTAAGTATATAACTGAGCATCCCTCTTCTTTCATCCTCATTTTTCCACTGAGCTTCCATGTCCCGTAAGAAAATTTCAGGGTATGCCCCTCCAGAGTAACTTGGTAACTTCTTTCCTCCTAGGCACTTGAGTGAGCGCACCTTGGTCACTTTTTTATAGACCCCCTTAGTTGTCACCCAATTAACTCATAGGTCCCATGCACCCAATTGTCACATGCCATGTTTGTGGTATCACTCATAGACTAGGCATCCTCAAATTGGATAACTCCTTATGTAGGGTGAATTATCTTCGGGTCTCTGATGGAGTGCACATAAATTATATCAAGGACCTCTTCTCCTAAAGGTTCAATGTAAGGCACAAACTTCCCATCCATCAGAGGGATGATGACCTGTTCTTCCTTGTTTTGAAACCGATATATATCATTTGTTGAACCTTAGGTTAGCATTGTTCTTATAGCACCATGGCACCCAAGAAATGCTGGAAAATTGTCTACCTCGGCGAGTGCCAAGACTTTAAAGTCTCCAGTAAACTTGGCCCCCTGAATGGTAATCACTGCATCCTTTAATACTCCAATGGGCATTGCCTTAGTTTTTTTCCATATACAACACATTTGAAGATGGTTATAATGCGGGCCTTCCCATTTGATGCCAGACATCCAATGTAATAACATTGACTTCTGCTCTCGTGTCAATCAATATGTTTCTTAGAAGCCAACCATCCACAACTATGTTTAGTGTGATTTCCTTATCATAGTCAAGGCTATGGGGAGGGAGGTTTGCATGCAACACCTACCTTTCGCGCTCCACTCTGCGCATGAAATCTTCTCCCGTAGCCATTCTCCTAGTAAGGGAATAATATTCTCTTGCCTTAACATTTTACACACTTCCTTGACCTCATCCAGGTCCTTCTGTGGAGCCTTAGCATTCCTTCTTTGCTCCTACTACTGGACTACTCTTTTAGACACTAGATTTCTCCCTACAAACTCTAAATGACATCCATTGTCTCTTGATACACTTCTTTCTAGTGGGTAGGGTCCAGATACTTCCCATGCACCACTTCTTCCCTTGAGACTAGATTCTTTTGCCTTGGTACTTATTTGGCATGCGCAGCCTCGCTCGTGTTGTCACCAAACAGGTTCTAACCCTAACTCACGCACCACTCTAGGCATCCACTATGTGTTGGCCTTCTTTATACTCACCATCCTAGTGCCCTTGTCCTTCCAATGTTGTTGGCTCATGTGCTCAAACAACTCAGGGCACTCCTCATACTTATGCTTTTTCCCACACCATGAGCACTGCAATAAATCTAGACACTCATGCCTATAATGTTCTGTAGATCCACAGTTATAGTAGGTTCCTTGTGGGAACTCACTTATTCCTCCTCCACGGTTACTACAACCAAAGAATCATCCATGAGAACCTCTTACACATGCCCCTCCATCTGCACATTCTTCATAACAGCGATCATCTTCCTTGGAACCATTGACAAGGTTGGTCTGGCGCACACCATGATCAATGGCATCATGGATTTGGTTAATAAACCTTTAATCCTTAGTATCATGGGTCGTAGAGGTGCAAATCTTACAGTAGCAAGACACATTCTTCTCGAATTACATGTTGTAATAGGGGCATCTACTCACATCATGGTCCCCATGACAAATCTCACAATCTACCACTATGGCGCGTACTGACTTCCGGGGAAACTATCCTTGGCATGCCCCTCTACTTCACAATCCACGCACCAAATACCACTACAAGTCTCATGTGCAGAGTTTGCAGATAGCTTCTCTAACTATTTGGCCATGGCAGCGATTTGAGCCTCTAGAAAAGGGCTCACACCAGTATCAACACTCCCAACTACTTCAGCGCGTAAGGCAGCCTCTAGAGCCTTGCACGGGTCAGTAAATGTTTTATGGGACAATGCCCTCCTAAATGGAGTGATCAACCCTCCAACAAACCATTGAGCATGTTGTGAAGGGTGAATGTCATATGATAATTTTGACAAGAGAGTCTTAAACCGTGCATCATACTCCCACACACTCTTTGTCATTCCCTATTGGATCTCCTTTAGAGCATTGATGCTCTTCTAGCTCAAACTCAGGGATGTGGAATTCTACCAGGAAGGTATTTTTAAACGTGGTGTAATCTACCACTATCTGATGGGGTTCATACTTCCTATATCAGTTATGTGTGCGCCCTTACAACGTCATTACAAATTGATTGGCCTTCCATTCCGGGGTTGTGATCCCCTTCATGCACCATAGCAACTGAACATACTTGTAAACATGCTCTGCAATATTCTCTATGCCCCGAAATCTGGCAAGTGTAAAGACATTTTGAAAAATGCCTGAGGAGGGGATTGAGGCCCCTTTCCTCCTAATTCAGATCCTTGGTTTCCTTCAATGTTTCCTCCTCCACTGGACCCACTGGATCCACCAGTCCTGTGCCCCCAGATCCACCAGTTCCACCTCCAGATCCTCCTACAACTAGTAATGGGCTTGAAGTGGTATGCGACTAGTGTCCCCAATGTTCCAATGAACTACGCACTAATGGTCTACGAGATTGTTCCACTATCAGATGTGTGCCCGGCCACTCCCCGATGCGTTGCCCAAACCTTGTGTATTTTCCCCTTGCCCAAAAATTCCTCCAAACACTGGAATGGTATGTGCAGCCATAAAAGTCCCAAATGAGAAATTATATCTCCAGGCACAGATCGGTCACTTCCACCGATACAAACTAGGTTAATAATACTTCTCCCTTGATCTGGAAAACCAAGCACCAAGGTTTGGTCACTAGGTGGGTTCAGATGCATGCCAATGACTCTTATTTCTCCACGCGACGAACTCTCATCGAGAATTTGAAGGGGTCTCTCTCACGGGCTTGCCAAAATGGGGTAAAGCACAGATTGCTCGGTTCCATGTCCTCTGCGTGAACCTAACCTCCTTCCCGCAATGTCTACCTCCATAGATCCATCACACTTGCAACCTCACGTTGTCTAGCAATCTCCCTTTCACACACTTCACTATACTTGAGTCGTCTCTCCTCCCTTTCTTTCTCATTCGTAATGTATGTCATCCTCCTCCACCCTAGCTTCCTTGCCCGATGTGCTCAAAAGGGTTTAGCCAGCCATTGGAAATGCCTCTAAACTCAAGGTAATGATCAAGATCTTCATCGCCAAAGGAATAGCACGTAGAAATGATCCTCTGGGCTCCCTCGAAACTCGAACTCAACAACTTCCTGGACAAGAGTACGTAGAAATGGTGTATTCCAGAGTGTAGCTAGCTAGCACTCCCTTCCACCAATGATCCACAACATGATTCCATGTCAGATCTACATCTTGCAGCCTCTAGTAATCATCTTGGGTCCATACATGCACTCTATAGTACTAGCTTGATCTAGACGCATATGTTGAGAACCATTCGTACAACTCTACTGGGAAGTAACAAGAAAGTTTCATACAACTTATGGTATAGGTTCTCTTCTACCCATCTATGTGCATTGAACTTAGGTCCAGTGCTAAATCTTTGAGCAAGCTCGTCCTCTGTGCTCTTGAACCACGTTTCAACATTCTCTAGAGTCAGGCACTCTATCATTACACATCACAAAGATAGAGATGCATGTTATTTCTCACAACAACTTCAAAAAGGTCCCGACAATGGAACCAAGATGTAGTCAATTTTTATACCCCTTAACAAATAAGGACAATCCCATGCACACCGGCCTATTACCCAACAGGAACTAGGCACTCACCTGAGGCACGCGCGGTGCCGAGCCCTCTTTTATGTGATTTATGTAAGAATGTAGCATATATGTGTAATAGAAAGACAAAAGAAACTCCTTATTCAACTAATAACTTTAAGTAAATGCTACACTAATGTATCCATTCAAACAAGAAGCACATTGAAAAATATAGATCTAAACCATGAGGGAAAGAGGATGCATAATGATTATACTCATTCATATGAAACACACTTGAACATAACAAAAGAGATATGTATGAGCCACGAACCACATATATTCATATTTGAACATGTCCAATAATCACATTACATCTATTAGGGTCATTATAGACCAAAATGATAGTGCAAATTAGAACCATGTAGCAAGACTAGACTTACGTCCCTTACAATGCAAAAGAAAAACATGTACCCATCCCTTGATACATCATTCTTCCTACAGATCTCCTATCCTAACCCATAAAGCTCTCTATGTATTTCTATAGAGCTTCACCTCTCATCTGCTCTCTCTAATCTCCCTCTATCTATATCTTTATATCTCTATATCTCTCTATTTTCCTTTACCGGGCACTTGTATTTATAGCCTTTCTCAACACCTTCAAGCCTTTGTGGGAGTTACAGATCCGTTTCCAAGTGTCCAAGGTGGTCCTCCATGGGAGCATGCTTCTTCAAGCTTGAGCTCTCCACTCTTTACAATGATGGCCTTCTAGAATCTTCCATCACAAGGTATATTCCTTTCTAGGCCACCCTATTGCCAAGATGACACCTTATCCACTCTGCATGCGCAGTTGGGTCATGCTTTTCTCGTGTTCTATCTGATATGCAAAATATGGCTAAGTCCCAAAACCTTTGCTCTACCTTGTGTGCGCGCCACTGGTTTTACCAAAACCCTCTTAAGACCCTGTCTCGCGCACTTTCTCCTTGCACGCCCTTCTTTAAATATGCCTTGCATGCTCACTCACCTTTTTGTACTTAGTCAATACTTTAGGGCCCCAACAAAGATCTTACAAAAATGCTTTGACACTCAACTCATCTCACTTCCACCTATATGACAAGAAGATCCCAATGCGTCAAAAACACTTTGAACTTAATAGTGTACTAACAAATTTTCCTACAACAGAGGGTTGTGGGTCATGCAATCGACAAGTGTCACCAATTGCATAATGTTATTCAAGACTTAATTGACAAAGGTGTTATTCAAGTTGATAATGTCATGGCCCCACAAAATCAAAATATATGTCTTCAAAAATCCACTCCCATCACACATGACTTCAAGAAATCGATCAATCATGGTGCATCATCATCATCTCACCAAGCTTTTGTTGGCATGATTCACATTGCGACAAGAAATCAAATTGCCAATATGAAGTAGAAATCTACACAGATAATCGACATATACGCCTACACCATTACCAAATGCCGCATTGTCTTCACAACTAGTCATCACTCTCAAGAATAATCTAATCAATCAATTAAAGAGTACCTCGCTAAGATCTTATTATATGATCTCATAGTTTAATCTTCCAATCATCGTAAAGTGTTTATTGAGGCCCTAAAGTCAATCGAATTGTCTACTCATCATCCCAACACCTTTTCACAATTTATGGGCAATCTTCATACTTCAACTTCATCATCGATCACATTTTAAAACCTATAAGATTAAGTCTGAATCACCTATTGTAACGTAAGGGGGATTGAGCCTTGTGATCCACCATTGTTCACCATTGTCAAAATCAAACACAAAACATTCAAATGTGTATTGATTGATAATGGATCTAGCATTATTATCATATCATATGCAGTCTTGCCTCACCTCAACATATTGTTATTTCACCTATTAACCTCAACATTACAATTGCATACATTCAATGATGCCCCTTGTGTTGCACTAGGCACTATCATTCTACCATTGAAAGTCGGTTCCAAGATGTTCCACATAATTTTATATGTTAGAGAAGGAGAAATACAATACAACATCTTGTTATGGCGTCCTTGGATTCATGAAATGAAATGTATTCCATCCACTCTTCATCAATGTCTCAAATACATGTAAGAAAAGGTTACACATTGTGTCATCACTAAAACAAAATCATTTAAGTAGTGTAATAATTTCACATTATCTTTCGATAGAGTGGTACCTATTACATTGGTCACACCAATTGTCACATTTCTCATGGATGTGTATAATACATCCACTCGTATACCTGTCACGGTTGACTCGTCACCTTCAACACAACATTATAACATACACAATCACGTGATCCATCCCCTTCATCATCATCATCCCATAGCCAACCATCAACATCACTTTCAAAAGTAATAATACTCCCTCTACCAACCTCGTCATCTTCACCATCTCTAGATTCGAGTGTTATTCCTTCTAACAAAAACCCATATCTAGTGATATACATTAAGATCATGGTAAGGATCCTATGATAAATAACACACAATCTATTTGTATTGGGAATATAAACTCCCTTATGCCACTGTATCTCTACTCAATATGCTAAATGTCAAAGAAATGGGTAGACCATCTTCCACATTGTAGATACAAAATCATGCACTTGGGTACATTTCTAGGTCCTAAAAACATACTTGTATTTACATGATTCATAAGGGAGAAAACTAGTAAAGGATCGGGCAAGGTCAAAATCCAAGAGCATGATTGTATGTTGAAACCTGTGGAAAGTCTGGGCATGTAAAGAAGGATTAGGTAATGTTGGGAGCTTTGAGACAAGAAGAAACAACAGAAGAAAACAAGGAGGCAAATGTGGCATTAGGTAATGTATGTCAAGATGCTTTGATTCTTTCTTTGCATAATATTACCTTTAATCTTGGGTTTTAGATTTAGGGCTTCTTTTCATTATCGCTACTCCTCATAGGCATTATTTTGTTGATTATGTTTCAAGGGTATTTTGGGAATGTTTTTCTTGGTGATGATGAGCCTTTTCACGGATATAGTTGGAAAAGGTTCTATTCAAAAAAATTAAGATGCCAAGAATGGGAATACATGGCTATTGAAGGATTCAGGCAAACGGACTATACTTATGTGCCTACATTAAGGAGAAAATTTGATATCGGTCCATTTTTACACAATTTTAGGAAGTGATGATTGTATTGTGATATTTACTAATTTTGAGTGTTGGAAGGTTACCAAGGGTGCTCTTGTGGTGGCATATTTGTCCATAAGAAGGTTGGAACCTTGTATTTATCCATAGGCATTATTTTGATAGTACTAATGATTGCAATCTTGTGGCTTCGTATTGTGATGCTTGGAAGGTTACAGATACAACATTATCGCACTATAGGCTCGGTCATATCAGCCATAAGGGCATGGACATCATAAAGAAGAATTTTCTGGATATACGAAACAGGTTTGGATTTTTGTAAGAACTGCATATATGGGAAATAGAAGCGAGTAAGGTTTCTCAAGGTTGGACCTACGAAGAAAGAGAGTAAGTTAGAGCTGGTACATTCTGATGTGTGGGGGCCAGCTCAGGTATCATCTCTTGGGGGTTCAAGTTATTATGTTACTTTTATTAATGATGTAACAAGGAAAGTTTGGGTTTATTGTATTAGAAACAAATATGATGTATTTGATACTTTTGTTAAATGGAAAGCCTTGCTAGAGAATGAAACAGGTCTTAAGTTAAAATGTCTCAGGTCAGATAATGGAGGGGAGTATTGCAACAATGAATTTGATGATTATTGTTCTAAGAATGGAATCCACAGAAAAAGATGGTTCCAAGAACCCCGAAGCAAAATGGGGTGTTAGAAAGGATGAACAAAACAATAATGGAACGCGTAGGAGCATGAGGATACATGCGGGGATGCCTCTTTATTTTTGGGTAGAAGTGGTGAGCACAGCTGTGTACTTAATAAACAGAGGACCCTCAAGTGCCTTGGATGGAGGCATACCTAGAGGAGGCTTGGTATGGTAAGAAATTTGATTACTCATTTCTTAGATTCTTTGGATGTGAGGTGTTTGTTCATATTGACAAGGATGATAGGACCAAGCTAGAGGATAAATCAGAAAAATACGCTTTATTGGTTATGGTGGTGATGACTTTGGATTTAAATGTTGGAGTATTAAGGACAAGAAAATCATTCGGTCTAGGGATGTGGTCTTTAATGAGAAAGTCATGTATAAGCAACAGTTGCAGGAAAATAGGGAAGAATCCAAGAAAGAATATGCAGTGGTAGAGGATCTTTTGGATGGGACAGTGACCCATGAATCAGTTCAAGAACCTACTCAATAGGAACCCCAAACTCCTACAGTGAGGAGGTCTTCTAGGGTAAGAAAAGAACCTGAATGTTTTTCTCCTCTTTATTATTTATTACTCACTGATAGTGGAGAGCCGAGAGCTTTGATGAAGCAATGCGGATAGATGCTAGTAAGAAGTCGAGTAAGCCATGGATGAGGAGCATAAGTCTCTCATGGAGAACCAGACTTGGGATTTGGTGAAGCTACCGGAAGGAAAAAGAGCATTGCAGAACAAGTGGGTGTACAAAGTTAAAGACAAAGAAGGAGGAAAGAAAAGATATAAGGCCCAGTTGGTGGTCAAGGGGTTTGCATAGAAATAAGGTATAGATTTTGATGAGATCTTTTCTCCTATAGTAATAATGACTTCTATTAGAACTGCTCTTGGAATAGTGGCAGCAGAAGACTTGTACTTAGAACAGTTAGATGTAAATATTGCATTTCTCCATGGTGATTTGGAGGAGGAACTATATATGCAGCAACCAAAAGGATATGAAGTCAAAGGTAAAGAGGAGATGGTGTGCAAACTGAAGAAGAGCTTGTATGGCACGAAACAAGTTCCACGTCAATGGTATAAGAAGTTTGATAGCTTCATGATGGAGCAAGGTTATATCGATGTCATTATGACCATTGCGTGTATACAAAGAAATTTGAGGATGGAAGTTATATTATCCTATGTTTGTATGTTGATGACATGCTTTGTTATAGGTAAAAACATGCAGGAAATAAAAGTACTCAAGAAATAGCTAAGTGAATCCTTTGATATGAAGGATTTGGGGCTGCTCTTGAGACAAATCCTTGGAATGAGGATAACTCGGGATAGGAAGGAATGGAAGATGACTTTATCTCCGAAAGAGTACATTAAGAAGGTATTGGATAGGTTTAACATGCCGGATGCTAAACCGGTTGGGACTCCTTTGACGGCCATTTTAAGTTATCAAAGGAGCAAGTGTCCCAAGATAGAGCAGGAAAGAAACCATATGTCCAAGGTACCTTACTCATCAGCGGTTTGTAGTTTGATTTATGCTATGGTATGCATTAGGCCTGATATTGCCCATGTAGTAGGAGCTATGAGTAGATTTATGAGTGATCCAGGTAAAGAGCATTAGCAAGCAGTAAAGTGGATCCTTCGATATTTGAGAGGGACCATGGGGATAGTTTTATGCTACAGTGGCTCAAACACCACTTTACATTTTTATGTAGATTCAGACATGGCTGGAGATGTAGATAGCATGAGGAGCACGATAGGTTATATTTACACTGTAGGTGGGACAGCAGTAAGCTGGATTTCATGACTACGTGGGGTGGCTTTGTCAACCACGGAGGTGAGTATGTTCTTGCTGCCACAGAGGCAAGAAAGAGATGATTTGGTTATAACAATTACTTGAGAAGTTGGGGCATAAGCGGGAGGAATGTAAGTCGTATAGTGATAGTCGAGTGCTATACACCTAGCTAAGAACTCGGTTTTCCACTCCAGACGAAGCATATACGGTTAAGATATCACTTCATCGGATAGCTTTGGAGGAAGATAAGTTGAAGTTGGAGAAGATTCATACCGGTCAAAATCCTGTAGACATGATGGCCAAGGTGGTCACAAGGGATAAACTAAAGCTATGTTCAGCTTTGGTTGGCCTTCGCGGATGATAGTGAAGGGTTGAGAAGCTTGCTCAGTGGAAATCAATCTCCTCAGTGGGAGATTGTTATATTTGTGGAGCCTATTTTCATGTTAGAGTGTGGTACACCTTCATGTGTTACACTTGGGTATTTTTACGACAGTCCGCTCGCCGTGAGCGGTCAGGGGTTCGGCGAAGCCCCAAGCAAATTTTCATGGGTGGTTTATTAACCCATGGGTAATGGGTAAATCCGTTATGGGCTATTTTTGGGCCCATGGTTTTGGTACCCATTGTTTTTATACCCACGGTTTTTTGCCCATGGTTTTGATACCCACGGTTTTTGCCCATGGTTTTGATACCCACGGTTTTGTATCAAACTGCTTAAGCAATTATCTATTTATATGGTCTTATGCATATGATACATATACAAGCAAATGCATTGCATATGTGCTTTGAATTCGGGTGTGAATTCTATAGAGTTTGTTGAGCATAGCTCTAAACGGATCTGGGTATTGTATTGAGAGAGTGGAGGCTTGTAATAAAATCTGAGCAAGTGATTCTTGGTGGACTTATCCCAAATTGGGTGAACTATGTTAAATACTATCTTTCGTGTTGTTTTATTTATTCTGCAATTTTATTTGAGATCTGTAATATTTTACGCATATTAGTTTTGACTATTGCGATTCGTAAGGGATTATTCCGCATATTTATCTCTTATTTCCTATCATGCCCTTTCCCTAATCCAGGCACCCTAGTTTGACATTATTTGATAGTTCCAGTTATACATTGCACGGTTGTGATGGTCCCCTTTTTGTTCATCCATTTTCTTAGTCTGCACTAGTTTTGGATCAAGCGTAAATTAGCTAAGTTCTTCTCTCTCTCTTGCACTTAGGGTTTCATATTTTATTAGCTTATTTCTTGTGTCAAATTGTATCTAGTAGTTGTATATCATAGTGTACATTGATTACTCTCAATCAAGGGTTTAATAAATCTATTTTTGTTAAATCATTTGGTGAACCCATCGCTCGAATCTAGCCTTCTCTCTAGGATTTTCTTTATTTTATGTCTGCACTCTGTAGTGGTCATTTTGGTTCATTTAAGTATATTGAGCTCCCTCCTCTATTTTGTAAGTCTTCTAAATCAATGGTTGAATATGATAATCCCTTTGTTAACTCAAGGAATGTTCATCTCAAAGACATTGAAACATCTGATAGTGAACAATCATATGATGAGGATATCAATGTTGATCAAGAACAATTAGACAAGCTTACTAATTTTTGTCAAGCTTTGTGTGACAATCCTACACATATTCCGCATATTATTCATTCTTTATTAACTACTAAAAACTCTCGAGATGTTGCTTCCATACCTCTTATAGGTTCCTCCTCGACTACCATGGCCTCCACTCAACCCCTTCACATTCCTACCTCCATTGTTACTACTCTCGCTCCACCGATTCAACCCAATGCTTCTAATGCACAACATGAAATTTCTTCAAACACTCCTCATTTAAATTCTCTATATCATGATCTATAGACTCAAATCCATCAACTTCGAGATAGCCACTTCTAGTGCATCTCCATCTGTTGACTCTACCTTACTCCTTCACAATCCTTTTGTACCCACCATTTCCACTTATGTAATTCCTCTAAATTTCATCACCCCTAAGCTTCCTACCTTCAATGACCATGGTGACTCTCAAGAGAATATTAGATCTTTTCATGTAACATGTCTAGATTATGTGGATGATCATACATTGCTAGCTAAGCTATTTCCTAGGAGGTTGTAAAATTACACCATGTGTTGGTTCTACGATCTACATGTTCACTTGGTGACATCATTTACACATTTAGCCGATGCCTTTCTTGCACATTTCTTGATCAATATCGGTTCAAAAATATCCTATGCTCAACTTGCACAAATCAAACAAGGATTTAATGAGAATCTAGTTAACTATGTATTACTCTATAAGAATGATCTAGCTAAGATGACCAATGTACTATACGGATTCATAATTGCAAGATCATTTTGCCCAAAGCCTCTTATCTCCATTCTAAGAGAACGTCATCTTTGAGACCTCTCCATCATTTGATCACTTATGCCATACACTTAAGTTATGTGAAAGCAAACTTATATCTATGGGAAAACTCAAGTATCATGATCGTGCTTCATCGTCTTCTAAGCGGTTCCAAAGAAAATATACTTTCAAGCCATCCCTAAGCCCACCAAAGCCAAAGCTACTGTTAACATTGTTTCTACTCTGAAAATATTCAATGGTAACCTCTAAAGCAAACATTTAAAAATTTTCCTTATGCTCCTCATCTTTTGTTGCCACAAATTATCAAAAGTAATCTTATTACACTTCCACCAAGACTTAATCTTGATCCATCTCACCCCAAAGTCCACAACTATGATGAAAATGCTAGATGTGACTATCATCAATGTGTTGGGCATTTAACTAATTGATGTTTCACACTTGAACATATTATCCATGATCTTATTGATAATAATGCAATCGATCTCCATGAGCCTTCGGCATCCATGCCAATTAACGCCATTAATGGCAATAAAAATCTAAAAATATTTAAAGATCCATTGCCTAAGCATGAGAAATAAGCTTCAAATTCTTATGTTAATCATACATATCACGTTGTGCCTCCTCCTTCATCGGGGCCTCTTGATTTTTTATTTACTAATGTTGATGCCTCTCCACCACTCATTACATTATTGACCATGATTATCATGCTAGATTTTCTTCTAATATACTACACATTAATACTTATATTGGATCTCATATCATCAATAACACCATGATTAATCCATTCGCTCATATTGGTGTGTGTTATATTGCACTCCTTGTTGTTATCAACTATCCACTCTCTCAAATTTCATATCCAATTCCCAAATTTTATGGCTACCGTTTCACTCGATTCTAGATCGTTTCTTCAAATGTTGGCCAAACAGATAAGGGTAAAGGAATAGGAGGAATACTGTCAAAATTTTGGTTGTAGGTTGTTGCGCGCGTATGAATCTTGATCCACAGCTGATCGTGAGAGCTTCCTTTTTGCTTGGAGGAACTCCCTGAAATGGAACCAAGACCACCAAATGAAAGTTAAATAGTATATACAGTGGAATGCCTAGCGTATGCTAGGTCCAGGAAGTGTGATACTCCTAAATGGTTATGTCACCCCACTGTTTAAAACAACTTAATGCTAACAATAAAGGAAATCCTACTGTAGTTAAAATGATTTAGGTATCTCATTTGTCTACAATAAGCAAATTCGTTCACAACAGGCTAAGCTATGACTGAATCTGAGGGTCAAGGTGTTTGTTAGGGTACTGGTACTAGTCAGGGTCAAGTTCTAGGCTGTTTTGGGTATTGGGTAGAGAGTTCAGGCTTTGTTCTTGGTCTGATGGTAAAAACACAGAGACCGACATCGGTCTGATAGGACCGATGTCGGTTTAAGTGAACCGGCGACGGTTGTGGGTAACGCATCGGTGTGGTCGGGGTACAGGAAACTCAATAAAAGTTTGAGGTGAGGGCAGATCCAAGGCTAAATGCAAATGGAGAGGGCTATGGCAGGGTCTATGTAGATCTTAGGTATACTCAAGGGTGATTAAAATCCAAGTATGGGCGATTCGAGGGTGTGGGTGAAGGAATGGATTAGAATGGAAGCTTCCTTTCTAACATGTGGGAATGTGGTTAAAGGGAATATAGGCTTTGATTTTTAGGGTTTGGGTAGGTTATTAGTTAGTTATGGCAACATACTAAGAATAGGTCTTAGGGTGAGGTGGCTAGATGAGGTGGATATGTGGGCATTATCCAATTAGGATATTTAAATAATAAATATTGTGAGGATAATGAATTAATTTAATTTAATTAATATTAGAGTGGGATGAAAGGGGCCATGGTTAGGTGAATGTGTTTAAGGTGTTTATTTGACAAGGGACCAAGGGGAGTGTGACCCAATTTTGGTGTCTACATTTTGCCCCTTTTTGTTGTGTAGCTTGTATTGGTAAGCAATGACAAAAAATAGATGTGGTTGCCCCATGTGTGGGTGAAGGTGATCCCCCTCAAACCAGGAATTGATGAGGTAGAAGGTAGAATCGGTGAGTGGTTTGATAAAAGGTGAATGTGAGGAGGAAGAAGGTGGGCGACGGGGGTAAAAAGGGAAAAAGGTCCACTCGGGTAATCCAGGTAATGGGTCAGGGTCAAAGGTAGTAACAATAAAATGCACGTACGTATAAACTGCAACATGTTACCAGGTTGAAGAGTAGGCAAACTCTACATTGTTTAAGGTCGATAGGTTTATCCAAACAAGGTTGAAGTGATTCAGTATCCAAGGTATAGGATATGGTTAGGAAACATGACATAGGTCAGGTGCAGGAACATTTAGGTATGTTCCGGTACACCAAAGGTTGGGTCAAGATAAATGGTCATGGAAAGAGGCAAGGTAGGGTCAGTATGTCCATCAACATAGGTAATAGTGCCGCAAGGTATAGCGAACACATGAGGTCATAGGTCACTAGTGATGTTCCAGGTCCAAGTATCTAGTCATGGCACAGTAGGTCCGAGGTAAGGGTAAAATAATGAGTCCCCGAATGAGGACGAGGTGAGGGGGTAAATGATAAGGTCAGGAAGATAAAGTGGAGTGTCCAAGTGAGGTGTGGGTGAGGTAAAAAAGGATTCAGGTCAAAAATTGGGGGTAGGGGGTAGGAAAAAGACTAAGCAGGTAAACGATGACGGTTTGAAGGAATTAATGCCGATACAGATGGGTGACCACGGTAAGCTAGGGCACATGACCGATGTTAGTCAAGGGAAAACTGTTGCCGGTCAGAGTCGGGTAGGTTATAAAAAGAAAAATTGCCATATTTTTCAAATCATTTGTCTTTTATCAAATTGGGGAAAATGACAAAAGAGAGAGGAAAAGGTGGAAAGTGACAGAGTGAGATGGAGGACTGAGTTAGCGAGCCATATGACTGGTGATAGTTGGTCGATAGGTGGATCCACGAGCTAGAGTGGATCAATTGGATTGGTTGGAGAGCGAGAGGTCATTCGGTGATGGTAGAGGCAGGAGAGGGATCGGGTGGACCACCGGTGCAGCGGCCCGACGTGCCACCATGGTGATGACAATGCATGATGAGGTAAGGGTCAATCCTACTCTTTGTTTTGTTTATTAGATTGAATTAGAGGTCAGGTGGGTGAAAACAGGTTTTTGGGGGAATGAATTTTGAAGTGTGGGAGGGAAAATTAGTTAAAAGAGGAATGAGGAGAGAGATGATTGGGTGCAGGAGGGGTGGGGAAGGGTAGAGGGGGATTTGGGTAGGATTGGGTGGGTAGAAGGGAGAAAAAGAGAGTTTGTAGGAAGAAGGGGGTTTAGGCATCGCAGTTTTTAACGTGACAGTGATCGGTGTTGGTTGAGGGTTAGTCGACGTTGGTGGTAGAGAACTGGTATCGGTCACAAAATAGGTGACTGATGCTAGTTTATGGGGGACCGGGGTCGGTTATGGGTAACCGGTACCAGTCATAAATTGGGAAAAAGGGGCCAAAAGGTGTCCGAGGTTGGGTGGGTGAGGTAGGTAGGGGTAAGAGAAGTGGTTTTGGTGAAAATCATAACATAGGTAAGGGGTAAAAATAGGTAAGGGTGGAGCATTAGGGAAAAATATATATATGTGTGTGGGAAAATAGGTAAGGTTAGGGAGTGGGTCAAAATGGAAGTAGGTGAGGGGTCGGGGTGTGTGTAAATAGGTAAGGTGATATTGGGTTGGGTAGGTTTAGGGTAGGTAGGTCGGTTGGTTAGGGTTGGGTTGGGGTGGAGGGTAGGCCATGGGATAAATGGGTAAGTAGTGAAGTAAAAGGGGTAGGGTAATGGGAATGGGTATGGGTGAATGGAGATATGGTTGTGTTTTAATAATGTGATTATTTTGTTGGATGCAGGTGAGAGATCAGTTGAGGATGCAAGACAGGGTGCCACCCCTGCTCATGATAGTTTGTGGGGTGGTGACAGTCGAGGAGTGGAGGCATGTCACAGATGTGGGCCTAATTGGGGTCCAACATTACCGGCATGTGGTCCTAGGCCGAGCTTGATGGTCGCTCTCATCGATAGATGGGATTTCGAACCAACACGTTCCACCTACCGACAGGGGAGATGACCATCACCCTGAGGACGTGTATAGGATCCTATGATTACCTATATTGGGGATGCAGGTATATTTGATCTCCTCATAGGCATCTGAGGAGTTGATGTTGATGGTATTTGGTGAGGGACTAGCAGAGCTGACATTCCACAGTGCCAGCCTAAGTTATGGAGAGATGCACCTAGCCCGTCCAGAGGAGACAAGGCTAGTAGTATTATTGATGGAGGTAGTCTGTTGTTTTACACTGCCGGATGTAGAGGGTGGGAGATTCCCACAATCATTGATGGGGGTCCTACATGATATGATGATGGACATGACCTGTTTTGCATGGGCGCCAACATTCCTTGTGTAGTTGTATAGAGAGCTATGGGCATATGGGCGGCTCTGCAGGTTCAGCCTATGTTGCACATTTATTCTACATTGTTGGGCCTATGAGCACATTATTTGTGTTCGTCCGATGGGTATGCCTGGACATATGCATTTGAGTTTGGTTTTGTGTGGGTGGGGTATAGGTGATGGGTGCCTGCGATGGGAGAGCGGCGAGCAGGCAGGGTTACACATGATGTAGCCTATTACAGGTGGCTACTAGAGGGATTGTCCAGCGTGGACATTATTTGGAGACCGTATGTGGGCTATCCCTCATATAGACAGATGGCCGATGAGCTAGATGGCCTTCAGCTACTCAGATGGATAGAGGGCACCATGCAGGGGAGCACGAGATGATCCTAGTTGACAGGGTCAGACGGCAGTTTGGGCTACCATAAGATATACCTCCACCCTTCCCACAATACAGGAGAGATGACGTGGAGAGGCCATTGCCTCTACCACAACCAATAGTGCCTACCGAGTAGGAGGAGTAGGTGATAGACCAACGGATCGATGATGCCGAGTGAAGGATAGATACGGGGCAGTGGTGGGTTTCCCATTTATGAGTAGTAGCGCCTGTGCCAAGGTAGCCGGATTTAGCCATTATCACGGTGCAGAGAGATGCCCTATAGGGGTAGGTGGTGACCTTGATTACCCAGTTGGGGATGGTACAGGGGTAGTTAGTAGCTTCGGAGGTGGAGGTGTCTACATTACATGCACGAGATGGCGACCATAGGCCTAGATTGCCCAGGGGTGGAGATGGAGAGGGTGATGATGAGCAGGTGGCCACCCTACATGTGTAGGTTACAGGGTTACAGGCGATTTGGCCACTACATAGCGAAGATTCAAGCATTACAGCTTAGATGCAAGCACAAGGTGCGAGGCCGATGGCACCTCCACAAGCACCGAGACAAGGTCCCATTCATATAGAGAAGGGCGGGAAAGGGTCCTACAGAAAGGTACAGGGGTAGAGGCTGATGGGGCCACCACAGATGGTACCCATATCTAGGTTATAGGATGCCTTAGGTGAGGCTAGATATTACCAAGACTAGTTGATGGTGGCTAGGATAGATTTTCTATCTTATGGAGAGTACAGGGCACAACAGGCCTCAAGTGAGAGGACCAGATCCCGTACTCACAGCGTGGAGAGCATAGGGGCCATCAAGCTCTGAGATAGGATCAAGGTGAGGCCACCAGTTCACGGAGGCCAGCTCCAGGTGATGTACCAAAGAAGGACCCAACCACGGCCTATGGCAGGTAATGAGATGTTATCAGGCACGCCAAACAGGAGCGGAGGAGGAGACAGGAGAGACGGATATGGAGGATGTCCGACAGGATGATGTCGATGCACATCCCTCCATTTTGATGTATTTGATTCATTTTTGATATATACCAGCTGTGTCTTGAAGAGAGTGAGGATGTACGAGAGTTTTGTATATTTTTTATCATATACCGGCCTATGTGCCGAAGATGGTGAGGTTGTATATGAGATTTTTGAGAGATTTGGTTATATATACCAGCTTGTGTGCCAAATATATTTGAGAGTTATGCATATGGATGTTTGGATGTTTTTATTTATAGAGATGATGATGATTATGGTCATTATGTGTATACATGGTTGTGGTTATCTTGCTATTTTGAGTTGTATATGTGATGGAAACCAAGTAGTGTAGGCATGATAGAGTCAGGTCATAGGCATGGATCGAGTTAGGTTTTAGGCATGGATGGAGTCATGATAGGTGTGTTAGGCATGGTGGAGTTAGGTTGTGGTCTAGGAATGGATCGAGTCAGGTCATAGGCATGGATTGAGTTAGGTTATAGGCATGAATGGAGTTAGGTTGTGGTCTAGGCATGGATGGAGTCAGGTCATAGGCATGGATTGAGTCAGGTTATAGGCATGGTTGAGATAGGTTTTAGGCATGGTGGAGTTAGGTTGGTTGAGTTTGTAATTCATTAATTTGTGTAATTTAATGATGATATGGGTCATGGTTGAGATGTTTTATAGTAACATGCATGATAATGGTAAAGAAATGGTAGACATAATGAATGTATGTTTGATGATGATAAAGGTGGAAAGCAATTTGTTGTTTGTTGGGTTTAATTTCCAATTAGTGATATAAAAAGAAATCTAACAAGGGTAGATTGTGATTTAGGACAATGAAAGGTGCATTGGTTAGGGTAGAGAGTGGCGAGCTAACCTCCAAGGGCCCCATGCCCTCGAGAGTTTCCTACATAGTCCCTGAAAAGGGACCTCAAGTCGATGTAGTTCTCCCATAAGCTAGGGAAGAATACGAAGAGGTATGAGTATGAGTTGGTAGGTTGTAGGCATGATTTGAGTCTAGGTTTTGGTTAGGCGTGGGTGAATTGTGGGCACATTGGTATAGGTGATGTTGAGTTGATTGTGGTGAAAGAGGAGAAAATTACCCAAAGATAAGCATCGAGGATCTAGTCCTGTATAAGGTAATCAATATGTAATAAAGAAGGTTAAAAGATAAGAGGAGGCAAGAAAGCCACCTAATTGGTAAGGATCACAACGAGTGGGTCATACCTTAGAGAGGTGGATGGACGTAAGACCCGAAAAACACTGCATGACTGACTATTCTAAAGGGGAAAAGTAGTCACATGATCACCAAATGTCATGGTTCCACGAGGTCCCTTGAGGCGGTAGGAAGTGAAAGTGTGAATGGTGAGAGGGTGAAAAGTGGTTAGTTTTTATATGGTACTAGGTAGCATGCCTTTTGGCAAGAGATCCAAGGTCACAATGGGCAAGTCCATGATGAAAAGGTTTTTTTTTTTGACTGAATATTTGAGATAGACTGATCAATGCGGGAAGTCTATGTGGGATGAAGAAATTAACTCCTTGAGGTCTTCGCAAAGCTGATCGCTGTGGGAAGCTTCAGATTCTTCTCTCTCTCTCTCTCTCTCTCTCTCTCTCTCTCTCTCTCTCTCTCTCTCTCTCTCTCTCTCTCTCTCTGAAAGATCTTTACATAGTTGTCCTTCGAGGGAGAAGTCTATTTATAAGCAATGAGGTAGAGAGAAAGATGTCCTTTTGAGGGAGTCATCTTTTTGTTGGAAGTTTGACTCAAGGAGTTGGATCCCGCGTGAGGACTTTGAAGTCATGGACAAGACTAAGGTGATGAATTGGATTCTTGTTCAGAAGGCAAGGTGAAATGACCATGGGATCTCATCTAAAAGCAGATGAAAAGTATCCATGAGAATCATGCCATGTGCAGCGCCATGGTACACATATTTAAGAGAGGATAAAAGAGTGACGGGTACACACATGATTCTTGTTTAACCATTGGTGATGGCATAGGAAGTGGATAGTGCTCAAGGAACAAGTATGGAAAGAGGCAGAAGGTGAGGTAGGACTAAAAGTCAACAATAGAATGGTCGAAGATGTAAGGCGTTAGGGGCTTAAGTTCGGTTTACCATCGAGTGAAGATAAACAATAAGCACTTGATCCATAAGTATGAGTCACAATGTATGGTCCAAGCCAATTAGGAGTAAATTTTCCCCGTTTACTTTTTTCTACTTTGGTTACATGTTGATTTTCTTTTAGGACAAGGTCACCGACTTGGAAGGTTCGTTCATGGACACGTTTGTCATAGGCACATTTGATACATTTTTGGTAAACTTGGAGATGGTCAAGAGCATTAAGACGATGTTCATCCAATAACTCAAGTTGTGCTAAACGGTCTTGATGAAAGTCATCATCATGAAACATGTCATGGAGAGAAATGTGAAGTGGGAGAATCTGGACTTCGAGAGGTAGAACAACCTCTGTATCGTAGACCAGAGAAAAAGGTGTGGCAGTGGTGGAAGTACGAATACTAGTGCGGCACGCCCACAAGGTGAAAGGAATGTGCGTATGTCAGTCCTCAATATCATTAACCACCTTCATGAGAATCTTTTTTAAGGTTTTATTAGTGGATTCGGCTTGGCCGTTGGTTTGTGGGTAATAAGGTGACGAGAAACTGAGCTGAATTTTGAAGGCATCGCAAAGTTTCCGCAAGGTTTTATTTTTGAATTTTTGTCGTTATCAGTTATGAGGCGATGTGGGACACCAAAGCGACAAATGATGTGATGATTGATGAAATCACATATTTTCTTGGCTTTCGTGGAGATGAGAGGTATGGCTTCAACCCATTTTGTGTAATATTCGGTGGTGGTGATGATCCATTGATGTCGCTTGGGAAGAATGGGGATTGATTTCTCCAACAAGATCCAAACCCCATTGAGAGAAGGGCCAAAGGTCATGGGCGACCTATAAGGCATGACTGGGTGTATGATGAAGGTTGGCATGTTGTTGGCATTTTACACAACACTTAACGTAGTCGCAACAATCATGGTTAAGGGTCACCAATAATAGCCTAGGTGAAGAATACACTTAGCAACAACAAGGCCACTGAAGTGACCTCCACATATACCATCATGATTTTCCTTAATGGTATAAGGAATTTTTGAACTCGTAAGGCATCATTAGAGAATACCATCAAAGTGAACTTATAGAGGAGGCCACCCATGATGACGTAATGAGAGATCCTCTTAAGAAAAGTGTGTTGTCCATTACGAGTGAGGTTGGTCTGGGTAAGATGAAGAGGGAAAGGTAGTCTGAGTATTGTTTATACCAAAGGTCACTCATGTTGGGGGCAGCGGTTCCGATGGAGTAAATTTCATGAGATGAATAAGAGGGTGATTAGAGTCTATGTATGGTGACAAATATTTTAGAATCGGCGGGCGAAGCGGGAATTTGAGAGGCCAAGCAAGCCATGGTATCTTCAAATTTTTTGGTTGAATGAGGGACAGTTTGGAGGTCATAGCAGTCGAAGGTGGTCAAAAGTATGTCTACGTGATGTTTATACTTTTGAAGTGTCGCATTACGACATTGGTATATACCATTAACTTGGTTTACAACAAATTCAAAATCACCAAAGATGTTGATGAATTTGACATCCAAGCATAGGCAACTTGGAGACCTAATACGAGTGCTTCGTATTCGAAATATTGTTTGTATAATCAAAATCAAATTTGAATGACAAAGGCATGGGTTCACCATCAAGTGGAATGAGGATAACACCTACCCCCCCCCACGCCGACACTTGGACCCATCAAAGAAGAGTGTCATTTGGTAAGCGAGTTCGCAGGAAAGGGTAGAATTGACTCATCTGGAAATTCAAAATTAGAAGGTTGATCCCCACAAATAGGTGCGTCAGCCAATTGGTCGGAGATGGCTTGGCCCTTGATGGAATTTTGATGAAGGAATTCAAGGTCAAGGTTAGCCAAAAGCATAAGTCATTGTGCGGAACGTTAATTTTGGTAAGGTTTGGCATACATGAAGTGTAGGGGGTCAGTGTTGGTCACAACATAAGTTTTGTGGTTGAGTAGGTAATGGCGGAGTTTCATGGCAATGATGAACAACACTAAGGATAAGAAAATTTGTTTGGCATAGGTATAGCAGGTAGTCCAAAAGAGTATGACTTATGTAATAAACCACCCGATCCCCGTTTTATTCATCATGGTGAGCGAGCACGGCCCCAAGGAGTGATCGTAGCAGAGATGTATAGGTAGAAGGGTTGATCATCTTTAGGTGGAATGAGTACGGGTGGTTGGAGAAGGTATTGTTTTAAGGCCTCAAAATCTTTGTGGTAGTCATCATCCCATTTAAAGGAGACATCCTTCTTGAGAAGATGATGAAATGGTTGACACCGATCGACAATTGCGAAAATGAAACGGCGAATAGACTACAACTTACCTTGCAAGCTATGAAGTTTCCAAAGATTAGTAGGCGGAGGCATTTCAAGAATGGCCTTAACTTTAGCAGGGTCAACTTCTATGCCACGCAAGGAGACAATAAATCCTAGGAGTTTTCCCAAGAGTACAATGAAGACACACTTCTTGGGCTGAAGGCGAACGTAATATTTAATGAGGTGGTCAAAGATGGTTTTGAGGATGACGAGATGCTCGGAGCAGCATTTGGATTTAGCAAGGAGGTCGTCCATGTAATCTTCCAATATACGATGCATGATGTCATGGAAGATGTAATTCATAGCCCACTGATATGTGGCACCAACGTTTTTAAGGCCAAAAGGCATGACTCGATAATAGAAGGTCCCCCAAGGGGTGATGAATGTGGTTTTGTGTTGATCCTCTGGGGCAAGCAAGATTTGTTTATAACTCGAGAAACCATCCATGAGTGATAGCATCTCGTGACCAACAATAAGGTCAACCAATTGGTCAATACCAGGCAGGGAAAGTCATCTTTCGGGCAAGCTAGGTTGAGGTCATAGAAATTTGTGTAAATGCGAGTCCCTCTATCACCTTAGTAACATGGACAATGTTGGAAATCCAAATGAGAATAATCAATGGGTAAGATGAAGGAAACCAAAAGGAGGCACTGAAGTTCTTCTTTGACTAGAAGAGCAATGCGAGGATGCATTTTCCTTAGCTTTTGTTTTACGGGTTTGGCATTGGGAATGGTTACGATATTGTGGACCACTATGGTGGGGTCAATACGGGCATGTCTGCATAAGACCAAGCGAAAGCGTGGTTATGGTTTTTGAGAAAAGAAGTGATGGCTTCCTGTTTAGCAATATCTAAAGATTGTCTGATCTTTAGAATGTGCGGGTCATCCGGAGTATGGATGTTGATTTCAATAGTCGATTCATTCAACATTGTTTACATCTCAGATGGTAACGACCGATGAATATATGAGTCTTCAGCACCAAGGTAGGTGAGTATAGACTCATCATCCTGACATTGAACGATGTTAATCGAAGGTGTATCGTCATTAATCATTTTAGGATACAGGAAGGGAAGAGAGGAGGGAGCCTCGCCCTCACGTTGATAAGTCAAAGGCCCTAAGGAAATGGTGTTTATGAAAAAAAAAAAAGTTAGGAGGAATGGATTTTAGATCCATCGACTCTGTCGATGAAGGTGGTGAAGAAGGTGGAGCGGGTGAAGAAGGTGGAGAAGGGTTGATGTCCTCAATGAGTTCAATGCGGGCCTTCTTGGTAGGTGGTTCAGCAAAGTTGATACCACTACGGTCATTATGTTTGTGGGTAGTACATGGAATAATAGTATGGTGACCTTGCTCATAAAAGCCAAAATTGAAACCCTTCCACGCACATCGGTGCAGGAAGGTGTGGGCGAAATGGCGATTGGTGAGTGACTGGAAGTCAACGGAAAATGGGCGGGTTTGTGATGGTGGTTCAAGTGTGTAAGTGGTAGTATCAAGTCCCCCATAGGTGAGACTAGTACGAAGGTGGGGAGGACCATAAAGGAGGCGCTCTCCTATACGGTGATCATAGCAAGGGTGTTGGTGAAGACTTCCATACTCTTTTGGAGTAAGGAATGTGTTGACACTATATAGGTGATATTCCCCCAGAGTGAGGCGTTGAAAAATGCCCTCCAAGGGATCGGTGGTTGGTATGTGGGTAGCTAGAATAGACGATGTGTCGAGGTCAGATTAGAGATGGGGTTAACAGATTGGGAGGCTGACGGTTGGCCGTGGAGGTTGTGGGCAGCGGTAGGAATGGAGGAGGTATGTGCGGTTGAGGTAGCGGCTACACTGGTGAGTGGAGGTGTAGGTGAAGAAGCAGTGATTGTGGAGGTAGATGCTTTAATGGGTATAAGCACGTCATTGGGTCAGTAAAGCATGTTGCAAGTTTTTAAAGGTGATGGGTAGCCGAACGATATAGGTGTGTCCTCATGCTCAAACTTTACACAATAATGTAAAGTGGAAGGAACACAACCCATAACATGAATCCAGGGTCTACCAAGCAATAGGTTGTATTGAAATTCCCCTTCCAAGACGTAAAATAGCTCGGAATAGTGCGGGGCCCATGCGAACATGGAGGATGATGGTGCCAAGTGTAGAGGTGATAGCATCATTGAATGAATGCAACATGACGGGATGTTTATGCATGCAATTGTCAGGTATGCACATTTGAGCGAATGCATGGGAGGAAATGATATTAATGCTAGCGCCCCCATCGATCATAACACATCGTACACATATATCATCGATGTGGATAGAGATGAAGAGAGTTAGATCTAGGTCATCGGTTTGGTGCGGTGTGATCTCTTCCTCTGAGAAGCTAAGGGAGGCTACTTGGTGAGTAGGTGGAGGTGCAGGAGAAGATGGTAATTTGGTAAGGGAGGCTACATGATGAGGTGTAATAATGGAGGCCACGGGTGTAGGGTCATTGGGTAAGACCTCAATAGACTGAAGAACCTCCATGAGAGCTTGACGATGGGATTCTGAGGTTTGGATGAGGTCATACAGAGACATTTTGAGGGGGGATTGATGTAGTTGTTTGAGCATCGTGCGATGTGTAACCCCATTAGAAATAGGATATGTGGGGTTGCGGATAGTGATTTTAGGTGTGGGTGCAGATGGTATGTTGGGTATAGGGTTGGTCGGTGGGTCGGTTTCCTTTTCCTTTCCTTTATCCTTCTGAGCATGGGTAGCAATGTGGATCATGTTGATTTGAGGCGGGGAGGTGGGCGAGGTAGGTGAGGCATGAAAGGTATAGCGATAAGAAGGGCAAAAGCCCAGGGGTGGGAAGGAACCTTGTGAGATGAGTTGGGCACACCGACATTTGGGTGGAGGTTTGGCGAGTTCTCTGATGTGAACCATGTTAATTTCGAATCTTGGGGGTGGCTCTAGGAGTTGTGGGGGTGGAGGTCTTGGTTGTTGAGTAGGCAATGAGGGAAGAACTGAGAATGGGTGTTGGTGAAATGGGGTCCTCATCGAGAAGGTCATCATCGTCAAAGTTTTCTTCGAGAGGACACAACTTTGGATAAGAATAGTCTTTAAAGCCTTGTAGTTCTCCACATCGTGCCCTAGCACAATGATGTAGGCACAAATTTTGGTGTCGTCAAACCCCTTTGGTTTGGGTTTGAGAGGGTCATAAGGTCTGAGTGGCGGTAATGTGATGACAAAAGTTTCAAGGAGGTTGGTTAAAATTTTGGCATAGGATCCTGCTAGTGGATCACAATGGGAAATGAAAGTGGGTTTGGGTGCAAGTGCGGCTGATTGCAGAGGCCGGGTCTTTGCTTGAGGGGGAGTAGGTCGAGCTATGGTTTTAGGTGTTGGTGTGGTCTTAGGTGTTGGTCATGTTCACTTGGGTAGGGGTATGGTAGATGAACTAGCAAGAGAGTGCGGGGTTGGTTTGACTACCTTAGTGGGGGTAGCGGATTTTTGTCTTTAGGTGGCACCTTCTTGGGTAAAGGTGATATGGGCACACGAGATCTAGAGGGAAAGGTAGATGGTGGAAGAGGGTAAGTTACCCATGGGGATAACTGAGGTACTATGAAGGTAGATGGCGCGGGTCATGTAGGAGGTGTGAGGGAAAGGGACTGAAGCGTCGTGGGTAGTGAAGAATTGATTGATGGTACTAGAGGTATGGATGGTAAAGATGTTGCAGGTATGGTTAGAAGTTGTGTCGGGTGCTTGGGTATGTTAGGGGTCTGCGAGGGAGGAATGGGCTGCTGTGTTTTTGGTTTATCGGCTAGTGGAGAGTCTTAACCATGCTGGAAGGGCGAGGTCCTAAGATGGACGGAAAGGGTGAAGGTGATGAAGGTGTGATCGATGAGGTTGGAGTATGAGATCTATGGGATTGGTTCTTCTATTTGGGTGTCGAGTAGGTTTGGTGTTGGCTTTGGAGGATGTAGCTAAATCTAATTTGATGGGTGGATGAGTAAGGCTAGCGGCTGGGATGACCCCTAAGGTAGTAATAGGTTTAGGCAAGGAAGATGATGTAGGTGTAGGTTTGGATTTTGATGCATGTTGGGTTATGGGTAGGGGTGTGAGTTGAGCCATGAGTGGTATCGTGGTGGAATTTTTGATAGTTGTGGTTGTGTTTGGTTTGATCGGTCGAAATATTTTTGGATATATAGTGGAAGTATCAACGCAAGTGACATCTGCATTTGTGTGGAGACAGAAGCAGAAGATGCCCCCAAAGTAAGGCTCTATCCACATAATCTAGGCGATCGGCTAAACGTGAGAAAGGCACTGTTATTGTAGGTGAGGCTGATGAGGATCCAATGGCAATTCCCGTAAAATGTGTCTTAGAAATGGGGAATTTGCTAGCTTCAACTTCTGTGGGTAAGAGAGCCGAAAGTAAGTCCACAGGATCTTGGGTAACTAATGGAGAATGGGCACCTAGAGGTAAAGGCATTTCTACTTGGATTTTCGATAGGTGGAGGAGAGGATGGGTGCTCCTCTGTGGGTGGAGGAGATAAACAAGCCTCTTCCATGGGTCGGAGAGGTACTGCAGGTGATAGATCTCTAGGTGGAGAAGCCAAAGGTGAAATGGTTTCGATGTTAATAGGAGTCTCCTTCATGGGTGAGGGAGGAGACGAAGGGTGTTCCTCTGGGTGGAGAAATAGGTGAAGTGGGTTCAAGTGTAGGTGGAGGGCTTCGGCTAGAATTTCCTCTATGGAAGGAATATGAGGTAATTGGGAAGCAACGGGTGTGTCACTGAAAATAGCATGGACCTCACGGGTATGGCTATCATGAGTTGAGGTCTCTCTGGTTTGATCAACAGAAGGGGCATGATTAGGAAAGGGTTTCTTGAAGATGTGTAGGTTTTTATTGGTAGGTGCGTTAGGATTATCCAAGGTTAATTCACCTTTCTCGAGTATTTCTTGGAATATGTTTTTGAAAGTGATGCAATTGCCGTCACTATGACCCTTTACTCGATGATAGTTACAGAAGTCATGCTCTTTGTACCATGTGGGTGTGGGGTGAGCAGGATCAAAACCAGTGTGTGGCTTTACGGGAGGAAGGGTGATGGCCCCAGCTTTAATGAGCTTTTCTAAGATAGAAGAATAAGGTTCCCCAATTGGGGTGTATTTCCATTGTTCCCATCTGAATTGAAAAGTCTGAATAGGTGAGAGATTAGATGAGGGGTTAGCTTGATTTGAGGGATGAGATGGGCTGGCCTTGAGTACCACTGCATTAGCGGTTCCCTTAGATTTTGAATAATTGTTCTGTGGTTTCAAAGAAGAAGAGGTATCATTTGAATTAAATGCCGAGTTTTTATTATGTAGTTAGATTTTCTTTTCTTCGATGGCCCGAATCTCTAGCTTTCGTGCCATGGTGAATGCTTCATCAAAGGTTTAGAAAGTCTGGACCTGCAGGGTCGGTGAGATATGTCTAGCACAAGCCCGTGTGAAGAGCTCTATGAGTTCGGTTTGTGGTAATTGGAACGTGAGTTGATTGATCAAGCTACGCCAACGAGCAAAAAAATCTGTGATAGATTCATCGTCATATTGACGCGTAGAGTAGAGGTCAGTCATGGTAACCTTCTTAACAACATTGATGGAGAAGTGATCCAAGAAGGCTTGGGCTACCTGATTAAATGAGAAGATAGAATGTCTAGGCAACCCACTATACCATCCTCTAACATAGGCCCTGGTCGAGATACATGGGAAAAGTCCTCAGGAGCAAAGCATCATCATGGGCAATAAGATAACCCCCGTGTTTGAAAGACCGCAAATGTTGTTGTGGGCCCTCCTTGTTATTGAAGCGGTTAAATTTAGGCATTTCCCAATGCATGGAATATGGACATATAGGAATGGATGGGTTTATAGGCTCATTATAAATCTCATCGTAGGTGAGAGTGTTGCGGGAGCTAGAAACCGAAGGCTCCAATGTATGCATCTTGTCCATCATTAACTTGATCAGGTTGTCGGTAGGTTGTGATGGCTTAGTGCCCCTTGTAGCGTAAGGAGGTTGGTGTTGGGCATATAATGGGGGTGGCATTCCAGTATATGGCGCTGCCGTATAGGTAGATTGAGAAGGAGGGAGCAAAATAGGGGTACGTACTGCACGAATGAATAATAGATGAAACGGGATGCTCACGATAGTACGTATATGGAGGTGGAAGGGTCGTGGTGACCCTAGTAGAAATGGGGGATAAGGATTGTGGAATAGAAATAACAACGTTTTGAAAAGGGGTAGGGGTCACCGACACCGGGGGTGGTTGTGTAGCTACGGGTATATGTGAGACAATAGGTGCGGATGAGGTTATGTTCTAGGTGGTTGGCGAAGGTATATTGGATGTGGCGGGTGCAATAGATGTGGTGGTCATAGCAGGTATAGGGCCTAGCTGCAAAACGACAGGGGGCAAGACAAATGGGGGCAACATGGAGCTAGTGGAGGTGAAGCAAAAGTAGAGCAAGTGTCGGGGGATAGATACGGGCATGTCATATATCAACTGACCCGAGGCATCTCGAGTGGATGAGTGGGAAAGATAAAACTGCAAGGTGGTAGGGTTCTGTCAAGGAGTCGTGCAAACTCCTCATCCCCTGTGGCGATAGTGATAAGTTGGGTAGGATCCATGGGTGATAAAATAGAAGGTGGCAAAGGGCTAGGTGGGAGTGGTTGATAACTGGCATGGAATATGAGGGCGTTTTTTGCTACGCGTCAGCACCATGTGAACAAGTACTGACGTGGTAGGACTGCTTTCTGTAAATGCCCCAAAAATACAATAGAGATAGGAGAAACAGGTGGTGGTAGGTGGATTGGGGTTAAAATGTTAGCTGGAGAATTACACAGGCTAACCGATGTCGGTTAGGTAAATCGATGTCGGTCCATGATTAACGCTTAACCGCAATCGGCCATCACTTTGTGGAAAATGGTCAGTTTGTCAAAACAAGGTAAAAGGCCAATAATTTGCCAAGTATGCAAGATGTTGATGGAATTTACCTGGAAAGTGAATATGCTGAGAGTGACAGAGGCTCGAAAAGCAAAGAAGGTGAAGCAGGTGTCCTTTTGGGTAGGTTAACCAAAAGCACAGTTAACCGACGTCGGTTGAGTAAAATCGATGACGGTCAAAGGGTAACCGATGACAGTCAGAGGGTAACCGACGACGGTCACTGAAATGACACCGATTACTATGAAATTGAAATAAAGATGAAGAAAAAGTGGTTGTGAGTTAAAATCAAATATGGAATCAAACCCAGGATTCTGAGAATGATGAGAATAGGGTCCAGGCACACTCAAATGAAGTTGGAATACACCAACTATGATGAGGAGCGTGCAAGGGGAAATAAGAAAATGAAGAACGTGTCCTCTCACCTCAAAATGCAAGCCAAGCAGAAACACTAAGAAAAATTTGATCCTAAGAGTGTTTTTTCTATTATGTTTGTTTAGCTTATGCTATTTAAGGACTGACTCATGAACTTTAGAATAGAATTTTTGGTGAGGATGGCTTCCTATGAAGAAGGAGATCTACAAGGAGAGGTTTCAGGTTATGTTATGGTGGGGGTGGGCCATCCTCTGATGGGGTACTTGGATAGAGATAACCAGTGGGGTGCCCACTGTACCGTGATCGTGTGATCACCTACGCTTCTTCTGGGTGAGATGTTGTTTAAGAATGTGTGTATTTTTTTCAATTTTGTGATGTTTGGTAAGACTCGAGAGAGAGAGAAAGAGAAAGAAAGTGCTTTTCTACGATTTGTTTGTCAACCATCAGCTAGGCATGACTTCTAGCGTATAGGTTGCCCTCATTTAATGTGAGCTAATACAGTAAAGTATAATGAAATACAGTTAATATTAAGCCCAAATCGAAATGTTGAATTTGATGACACGAAAGATGAATAGGAGAAGGGATTCTCTTTCACTAATGTGATGCTAATGAAAGGAAAGGAATGTTCTTTTAAATCACCAAAATACGATTGCTTTTAGACAATAGAAGAAGAGAAGGTTCCAGGGGAGAAATTTTAATGTAAGAACCTTTTAGAAAGTAAATAAACATGCAACTTTTCACCTAGAAATGAAAGAATGCAAAGAACCCCAAATGGGTCCCACCGGCATGCCAAAATGTTTCACTGATTCTAGATAGTTTCTTCGAATGTTGATGAAACAGATAAAGGTAAAGGGCTAGGAGGAATACCATTCTAAAATGTTGGTTATAGGTTGTTTTGCACATGTGACTTCTTGATCCACAACTGATCGTGAGAGCTTCCTTTTTGCTTGGAGGAACTACCTAAAATGGAAAACAAGACCACCAAATGAAAGTTAAACAAGATATACGAAGTGGACTTTGCCTAGCGTATGTTAGATCCGGGGAAGTATGATACTCCTGGCGGTACTCGAATCCACCGTTTAAAACAACTTAATGCTAACAATAAAGGAAATCATACTGTAGTTAAAATGATTTAGGTATCTCATTTGTCTACAATAAGCAAATTCATTCACAACAAGCTAAGCTATGACTGAATCTGAGGGTCAAGGTGTTTGTCGGTAATCTTGGTGCCGGGTCGTGTCGTCAAGCCTCGGGCTGTTTTTTGGTATTAGGTATAGAGTTTAGGCTATGTTCTTAGTCGATGGTAAAAACACAAAGACCGACGCGTTGGTCCGATAGGACCAATGTAGGTTTGAGTGAACCGGTGACCAGTTGTGGGTAACCAGGCCAAATTCGGTGTGGTCGAGGTACAGAAACTCAATAAAAGTTTGAGGTGAGGGCAGATCCAAGGCTAAATGGAAATGGAGAGGGCTATGGCAGGGTCTGTGTAGGTCTTAGGTATACTCAGGGGTGATTAAAATCCAAGTATGGGTAGTTCAAGGGTGTGGGTGAAGGAATGGTCAAGTTTGCATGGAGGTAAATGGTGGGTAAATGGAAATGGGAGCAAAAACTAATAACAAAAGTAAAAGAATCTACTAAAAATGGCAATGGACAAGTGTTGGTTAATAAAACACTTACTGTTGCACGAGCTTGATGTTTGGTTGGTAATGGTGGGTGATCAAATGAAAGGAACTTGGTGTGGTGCAGTGCTTCCCGGATGCTCCCGTGAAGGAAAATGGCTTTGTGGTTGCTTCAGGTGTTGGTTATGGATGCTCTGATGCGTGTACGAATGTTGGTTTTGCTTGCATGCAGCTCTAGTTTTGTCTCTCACTCTTAGAAGATGTGCCAACCTCTTAGAAATGTCCCAACCTCAAAATAAGGTTGTTTTAGGGATTAAATGGTAACCGACGATGGTTCCAGGGTTGACCAGTGGCGGTTTAGGGTAACCGGCGTCGGTTAGGGTGGGATTTCCTAGGTTTACTAAACTGGGTAGATCCCCTTGATTTTCTGGGATCTCATTCATTTTGCTATGTGATTAGAATGGAAGCTTCCTTTCTAACGTGTGGGAATGTGGTTAGAGGGAATATAGGCTTTGATTTTTAGGGTTTGGGTAGGTTATTAGTTAGTTATGGCAACATACTAAGAATAGGTCTTAGGGTGAGGTGGCTAGATGAGGTGGATATGTGGGCATTATCCAATTAGGATATTTAAATAATAAATATTGTGAGGATAATGAATTAATTTAATTATAATAATTAAATTAATATTAGAGTGGGATGAAAGGGGTCATGGTTAGGTGAATGTGTTCAAGGTGTTTATTCGACAAGGACCAAGGGAGTGTGACCCAATATTGGTGTCTACAAACTACATCAAGATTCTAGTTACGATTGGGCCTCTCACCATGCTTGTGTCATTCATCAGAAGCACCTTCAATCAAAGGTCATGACATGCTCTTAGGTCTTCCTCGCTCAGTATCGCTTAAGCTATCTTTTCCATGAATGAATTGTGTCTCAAGTTCATTCACAATAAATAAGTTATCACTATCAAAGGCCTTCCACCATGCACATTGTTACCTCAGCCTCCTCTTGAGGATGTCCTTTCACTAGTTAAAGCATCTAGGTCCCCAAGGCATCTAAAATCTAAAGCACATTCTCCACATAACTCTCTTATTTGCACACGACCTACTCATTCTTATCAGTCTACTAGTCCATCTTCTCACTTAAGTCCCCTACTCAAGCAACCCCTTTACATAGGAATTCACCACTTACTTCACGTCTTAGGTATCCTCCACATAGGTGCCCATCACCTTGTTAGGAATTAATTATATCTAATGCGGAATAATTCCTCAGAATCGCAATAATAAGAAGTATGAATAGAATTACAGAAATGAAATATGCACAACACAAAGACAATATTTAACGCGGTTCACCCAATGTGGGCTACATCCACCAAGAACACTTGCTCAGATTTTATTACAAGCCAACAGTCTTCATAATTACAATAATCAAATCTTGTTTGGAGTTGCGCTCAACAAACCCTCCCGAATTCACACTTGAATTCACACACACTATTCACCTTCACAAAACACACTCATAATTGATCCTATTGTATGTCCATCTATTTATAAGTACATCAATAGGTAGCCAAGAAGAAGCGGTTTTACAAAACAATGGGTACCCGAAAACCATGGGCCCATAAAATGAGCCCATAACGGTTACCCATTACCCATGGGTTAATAAACCACCCATGAAAATTTACTTGGGGCTTTGCCCTGAACCCCCCGACCCACTCACCGACGAGTGGGACCACTGTAAAAATATACGAGTGTAACACATGGAAGGTGTACCAAACTCTAACATGAAAATAGGCTCCACAAACATAACAATCTCCCACTTGGAGACCGATTTCCACTGATCAAGCTTCTCAACCCTTCATCATCATCTCATGAAGGCCAACCAAAGCTTAACATAGCTTTAGTTTATCCCTTGTGACCACCTTGGTCATCGTGTCTGTAGGATTCTAACTGGTATGAATCTTCTCCAACTTCAACTTATCCTCCTCCAAAGTTGTCCCGATGAAGTGATATCTCAATCGTATATGCTTCGTACTAGAGCGAAAGCGAGTTCTTAGCTAGGTGTATAAGACTCTAACTATCACTATGCAGATTACATTCCTCCTGCTTATGCCCCAACTCCTCAATTAATTGTTGTAACCAAATCATCTCTTTGCTTGCCTCTGTGGCAGCAACATACTCAACCTCTGTGGTTGACAAAGCCACCAGCTTTTGTAGTCATGAAATACAGCTCACTGTTGTCCCACCTACAGTGTAAATATAACCTGTCGTGCTCCTCCTGCTGTTAACATCTCCAGCCATGTATGAATCTACATAACCACGTAAAGTGGTGTCTAATCCACTATAGCACAAAATTGTCCCCATGGTCCCTCTCAAATACCGAAGGATCCACTTTATTGCTTGCCAATGCTCTTTACCTGGATCACTCATAAATCTACTCACAACTCCCACTGCATGGGCAATATCAGGCCTAGTGCACACCATAGCATACATCAAACTGCCAACCGCTGATGAGTAAGGTACCTTGGACATCTGGTTTCTTTCCTACTGTCTTGGAACACTACTCCTTTGATAACTTAAAATGGCTTGCCAAAGGAGTCCCAACCGGTTTAGCATCCTACATGTTAAACCTATCCAATACCTTCTTAATGTACTCTTCCTGAGATAAAGTCAGCTTCCGTTCCTTCCTATCCCGAGTTATCCTCATACTAAGGATTTGTCTGGCTACCCCCAAATCCTTCATATCAAAGGATTCACTTAGCTATTTCTTGAGTACTTTTATTTCTTGCATGTTTTTACCTGCAACCAACATGTCATCAACATACAAACACAGGATAATATAACTTCCATCCTCAAATTTATTTTTATACACGCAATGGTTAGAATGACATCTAATATAACCTTGCTCCATCATGAAGCTATCAAACTTCTTATACCATTGACGTGGAGCTTGTTTCATGCCATACAAGCTCTTCTTCAGTTTACACACCATCTCCTCTTTACCTTTGACTTCATATCCTTCTATTGCTGCATATATAGCTCCTCCTCCAAATCACCATGGAGAAATGCAGTCTTTACATCTAACTATTCTAAGTGCAAGTCTTCTGCTACCACTATTCCAAGAACAGTTTTGATAGAAGTAATTTTTACTACAGGAGAAAAAAATCTCATCAAAATCTATAACGTGTTTATGTGCAAACCCTTGACCACTAACTTGGACCTTATATCTTTTCTTTCCTCCTTCTTCATCTTTAACTTTGTACACCCACTTGTTCTATAATGCTCTTTTTCCTTCCTAGGTAGCATCACCAAATCCCAAGTCCGGTTCTCCATGAGAGACTTATGCTCCTCATCCATGGCTTTCTCCCACTTCTTACTAGTATCTACCTCGCATTACTTCATCAAAGCTCTCGGCTCTCCACTATCAAGTGAGTAATAAAAATAAAGAGAAGGAGAAAACATTCGTGTTCTTTTCTTACCCTAGAAGACCTCCTCATTGTAGGAGTTTGGGGTTCTGTTGAGTAGGTTTTGAACTGATTCACGGGTCACTGTCTCATCCGGAAGATCCTCTACCACTACATATTCTTTCTTGGATTCTTCCCTGTTTTCCCGCAACTGTTGCTTATACATAACTTTCTCATTAAAGACCACATCCCTAGACCAAATGATTTTCTTGTCCTTAATACTCCAACATTTAAATCCAAAATCATCACCACCATAACTAATAAAAGTGCATTTTTCTGATTTAGCCTCTAGCTTGGTCCTATCATCCTTGTCAATATGAAAAACACCTCACATCCAAAGACTCTAAGAAATGATTAATTGACTTTCTTACCGTACCAAGCCTCCTCAGGTATGCGTCCATCCAAGGCACTTGAGGGTCCACTGTTTATCAAGTACACAGCTGTGCTCACCACTTCTACCCAAAAATAAAGAGGCAGTCCTGCATGTATCCTCATGCTCCTAGCAGTTCCATTATTGTTCTGTTCATCCTTTCTGACACCCCATTCTATTGTGGGGTTCCTAGAACCGTCTTTTTCCTATGGATTCCATTCTTAGAACAATAATCATCAAATTCATTGTTGTAATACTCCCCTCCATTATCTAACCTGAGACATTTTAACTTAAGACTTGTTTCATTCTCTACCAAGGCTTTCCATTTAACAAAAGTATCAAATACATCATATTTGTTTCTAATACAATAAACCCAAACTTTCCTTATTACATCATCAATAAAAGTAACATAATAACTTGAGCCCCCAAGATGATACCTGAGCCGGCCCCCACACATCAAAATGTACCAGCTCTAACTTACTCTCTTTCTTCATAGGTCCAACCTTGAGAAACCTTACTCGCTTATGTTTCCCATATATGCAGTTCTCACAGAAATCCAAACCTGTTTTTGTATATCCAGGAAAATTCTTCTTTATGATGTCCATGCCCTTATGGCTCATATGACCGAGCCTATAGTGCCATAATGTTGTATCTACATCTGAAGCCACAAGATTACAATCATTAGTACTATCAGTGGATAAATATAAGGTTCCAACCTTCTTACCTCTTGCCACCACAAGAGCACCCTTGGTAACCTTCCAAGAGTCAGCTGTAAATATCACAGTACAACCATCACTTCCCAATTGCCCCGCCGATATCAAATTTCTCCTTAATGTAGGCACATGTCTGACATCCTTCAATAACCATGTATTCCCATTCTGCATCTTAACCTGAACATAACCTTTTCCAACTATACTGCAAGGCTCATCATCACCAAGAAAACATGCCCAAATCCCCTTAAACATAATCAACAAAATAATGCCTATGTGGAGTAGCATGAAAATAATCCCCTGAATCTAAAACCCAAGATTCAGTAATATTATGCAAAGAAAGAATCAAATCATCCTAGCATACATTACCCGATGCCACATTTTCCTCCTTGTTTTCTTCCTGTTGTTTCTTCTTGTCTCGAAGCTCCCAACAGTCCTTCTTTGCATGCCCAGACTTTCCACAGTGCCAACATACTATCTTGCTTTTGGATTTTGACCTTGCCCGATCCTTTGATTTTCCACGGTTTCCTCTATTCTTCTATCTCCCTCTAGTTTCCACTGTCAAAGAATTCCCTGAAGTAGAAGATTCACCAGAGCTTTTTCTTCGCATTTCCTCACTTAGAATCACCCCTGCAACATCCTCAAACTTCAACTTTGAGTTAGCAAAAACCAAGTTGCTTACTGCCATTACCAGGCTATTCCAACTCTCGTAAAAGAGCACAGAACTAATAAAGCCTTAACTTCTTCATCAAATTCTATTGTAACCAAAGCTAGCATATTTACAACCGTATTAAAATCATTTAGATGATCTCATTATTGAACCATTCTCAGACATCTTCATATTAAACAACTTTTTCATTAAAAATATCTTATTAGAGGCAAAGGGTTTTTCATACAACTTCCCTAATGCATCCATCAGTTCTTTTGTAGTCTTTTCCTTTGAAACATTAAATAATATCGAAGATGCAAGACACACAATGGATCATTCCAAGTGCCTTCCAATCCAACAAATCCTATTCCGCATCTGTCATACTCAAGGGTTTGTTCACCTTCTCGACAACGGAGTATAAATATCCTTCGATAAAGGTAATCTTCCATCTCGCATCTCCAAAGACTCAAATTCTACCCGTTGAATTTATCAACCCTAGATCTTCCATCATTTGCCATAGCTCCCACTCAAGCTAAAAACTTTCCTTGCGATTCAACACTTCAGCAAACCAAACCAAGCTCGATACCAATTGTTAGGAATTAATTATATCTAATGCGGAATAATTCCACAGAATCACAATAATAAGAAGTATGAATAGAATTACATAAATGAAATATGCACAACACGAAGACAATATTTAACGTGGTTCACCCAATGTGGGCTACATCCACCAAGAACACTTACTCGAAATTTTATTACAAGCCAACAATCTTCACAGTTACAATAATCAGATCTTGTTTGGAGCTGCACTCAACAAACCCTCCCGAATTCACACTTGAATTCGCACACACTATTCACCTTCACAAAACACACTCATAATCAATCCTATTGTATGTCCATCTATTTATAATTACATCAATAGGTAGCCGAAGAGGTGGTTTTACAAAACAATGGGTACCGAAAAACCATGGGCCCAAAATAGCCCATAACGGTTACCCATTACCCATGGGTTAATAAACCACCCATGAAAATTTGCTTGGTGCTTTGCCCCGAACCCCTTGACCTTCTCACCGGCAAGCGGGATTGCCGTAAAAATATCGAGTGTAACACATGGAAGGTGTACCAAACTCTAACATGAAAATAGGCTCCACAAACATAACACACGTCCTAAGTCTCCTTCACATAGGTGCCCATCACCTCCTAGTTCTCCTACACATCGGTGCTCCTCAATTCCTAGGTCTACTTCAAATTGGTGCCCATCACCCCTAGGTCTCCTTCACATAGGTTTTCATCACCTAGACTTCCTTCTAATATACATCGTCAATGTCATACACCACCGATCTTAGAGCATGGTCACTCGCCTTTATCTCCTTAGACAATGAGTGGAGGACCTTTTCCCTTAACTTTCATCGAATAACTTACTCATCATCATACACTTAGGGTTATTCATCCTTACTTTCCCCCCTAACATCATCAGGTGTTTATCATTTATACCAATATGATCTCGTGCTTCAATATTCCTATTTCTAAATCACCCTTACACAACTTGATACACATCTTGTATCATCACTACCTTATGATGCACTCTAGTTCCACAGTTCATACTCAAATGTTGAGGTTCTAAATCCAAAATGAACCTCACCACATTCATTTTTACGCTTTCGCTTCATTATTTATCTTTCTAACACATATTCTTAGACCATTTCCCGATGACACACTCTTGTTCTATGGTTCATTCTTAACTATTAAGGGATCTTTTATAAATGAACCTCATCTCACACATACACAACTACTAGGGGCACGTTGCTCTTATCACATTCACATCTTACATACCATCACATCACACTCATACATTTGCATATCTTAGTTGCACATTACTCTTGCTTGCTTATACTTAGATGTACTCTTTATTTTCCATGCTAGACGAATACATAGTATGTCCATTATATTTTCTATATACACATGTGTGTTCACTTGGTCTTTAGTTGTTAATGTAGAATTCCTACAGATATTTACATGTAGTAATGATGCTTGGCATTGTACCTCTTACAAGTCCCTCCGAGGCTCTGTGGCATCTACATTTACTACCTTTATACATCACAGTGATATTGTTTTTCATTATTGACTACTACTTTCTAGCACATTATTTTCCATAGATATATACTATACACGCTTTGACATACTTTGTATCTTTCTAACATGCTAATGGTTGCTTCATGCACAACATTTACTTTGTAGGGCTATATGCCACCATGGTTGTTTGATTTATCTTTGCTTGACATTGTTTTCTATTATATGCTATTATTTGTGGGATATGCCCTTTATTTTGTATGCACACTGTATGTTTTAGGTTGTTTTGGCCCTAATTGTCTTGTGACATTATGAGTGATGTACTTGTGTCTCAAAACCCACTTTTCGTGGTATATCTTGTCTTCTTGCCTACTTGTTACAATGTATTCTACTTGCATACTTTATTTGATTGTACTAACACATGTTACTAGCCACTTTGTTTGCATGTGTCTTGGTTTCTACCATGCACATTCCCTCCCCCTATAGGGTATCCATTTCAAAGCATAGTATCAAGTCCTCTTCTTTGGACCACATGCTCTTATTAGCATCACATGCATCCCTAATGATGGGGCCATACATTAGGTGAATCACCACCCATACAACAACTCGTAGCTACAAAGTAAAAACCCGCATAAGACAACAACATAACAAAGTAATACAATCACATAATGGCCCAAAATCTAACTTAGGTCCTTGACACAAGACAAACACTAGCGCCTAGGCTCGGGTAGGAGCACCCGGCACTGTGTCCTCTCCCCGGGTGCCTATGTCCTCTCCTCGGGTGCCTATTCCTAGCGTACATACAAAAAAATTCTCATATCAACACAGTCTATAATAGTTCATAGATCAATTTCACATGATCGGTGTTAGCCTCGAGAATACCTAATATAGTCAATCTCCTACAATCTCCTTCAATTGGGATAAATTATTCAATCAGAACAACACAAAAATAATTTGGTATAACTCGGAACAAAATAGAGGCACATAATCAGTAGTGGTGTTTATTCAGAAGCAGCGATCATGGAAGGAGAGTAACATTAAACCTCTCTCCCTTACACTCTTCTACCGTGGCATGAGATCACCCAAAAACTCACTCTAAACAACATTTTAGGACATTTTCTATCCTTTTCACTCTTCACAAATCAGGTGCACACTTTCCTTTTTACACATTTTCACATACTTTTACATATTTATGGAATTTTTTTCATATACACATATTTGACTACTTCTTCACTCTTCTTTTACAAGTTTGTCCTTAATACGCAACAAGAAGTAACCCTACATCAAGCACAACAGTACAATACAATAAGCTTCACCCCTAGGGTCACTTTCTCTTTCTTATCTTCCACGCTTCATTTTTATCACTTCACGCTTTCACTTGTCTCTTCGGCACACTATCACCATCACACTCTATAGGAACAAAGGTACACATCTTCTAACTACTTTATGTTATCGAATATTCACTCAACAACATAAAGTGGGGAAAATGTAGACATAAAATCACACACTTGGGTACATTTCTAGGTCATAAAAGCATACTTGCATTTACATGATTCCTAAGCGAGAAAACTAGTAATTGACAACTATCTTTGGCCTTTGTCTATGTTTCTTATTTTCTATTTGGTCTTACACACCCTACAACCCAGTCAAAACTTTACTTTCTTATCTTTTATGACTTTAGACACCAGCGCCAACCACGACGCCAACACCCAAGCACCCTCGTCCCCTCCAGGTGCCCCCGACTTATTAATATCTTACTCATTCTTTTTGGGATTCTTTTATAATTTAGGCATCTTATTTTCTTATAGGTTGGCCTTCCAGTTGTTAATTAAAAAATTCAACCAAGAGAGTCATATAAATACATAGCTATGTGATCAAAATAAAAGACCAAGCTATTATCATCACCTAAGCTTGCATCCAAAGGCATCTAAGAGCACTAAATACATCCATCCATCCATCTATTCAAGGGACAAGTGACTGCATTTTCTACATACACAACATAGGAAAGGGGAAGTTCATTATTCCATTCATGCATTTAGCTACGAAGTTCTTGCTCGTTATCAAGTGCACTTGCACAAGGGCATCCTAAGACATGATTATTTCACACACACATAAGAACTCTTTGGAGTCTAAGATGTAGTACGCCACTTGGTTGTAAGTTCACTCGGTTGGGTGACCGCTAGGGTCGATTCGACTCCCCATATTGCATCTTTATTTTTTAGATTTGATGCGATTTTGTAGGTTTTGTAGGTGAACATCTATTATACAGGTTACAAGAATATCCAATTATCAAGGTGTGACATACAAGCACCCAATAATGATTATTAACAACACTTGTGTGATACCAGAAGAATCAAATTCCAACCATCTACACAGTCACAGGTGCCTAGTAGAGTTATTTGGCACTTAGGTGCCCTCACCCCAGTCCAAGCACCCTAGTTTGGCCTTATTCGACGATTCCAAATATTATATTGCATAAATGCGATGGTATGCCCTTTCTATTCATCAATTTTCCCGATCTGCGCACTTTCAGGATCAAATGTAAATCATCTAATATCTTCTCTCCTTTTCTCTCTTGTACTTAGGGTTTTATATTTGATTAGCTTATTGTTTGTGTCAAATTATATCTAACAACTGTATATCAGAATGTAAATTCAATTACTCTATAATCAAGGGTTTAATAAATCTATTTTTGTTAAATCATGCACATGACCAAATGGGCCCTTCTCTCCACCTCGCCCTTTTATATCCATCGCACCCATAGCCAAATCGCATGCGGGTCTCCACTCGATCCCACTGGATTATAACTCCACTTGCCCCACGCCCCGCGATCATCATGCCTACTCCACTGGATCTTCACATCACCTCTTGGAATGTCACAATTTGGCCCTCACCTTAACATTCCCTTACCACCTTGACCTAACCCCGTGAGTCACACTCATAACTCGTTTGTTCTACCTCGCTCTGCCCACTCCTCTCAACCTTCTTGGTGATTTGTTCCCTTGTCCTCTAACCTTGACTAAGTCACTACGATGGCTCACCGATATTTTGTCCCTGCTTGCGACCTCATGCATGACCTACCTCATACCCTAAACCTCCTCCCTCGTCAGCACCTCCTATTTCCCGTCCCCACTCCTCTCACCTACCACACACCCTCGACCATCCATCAAGTTACACTCACAACCCAACCCTTGCCTTTAAACCTTTCACTTCCCGCCTTGGTTCTCTCGCCTCTCGTACATCCCAACACTTGATGATCCCAAACCCCAAACCCTCACACCTCGCCCCTAGCACCACTTTCTAGCCAACCCTTGAGTCGTAGTTGTGACTCATCCTAACCTCAATACCCCTTACCCCTTCACCCATGTAGTTGAATCTCTCTAATGACTCGCTTAAACCATATCCCTTCTCCCCAAAGACCTAACAAATCCCTTCCATCCCCACACTCCCCAATAAACTTGCATGTTCACCCCAACCCTCCTTCACGACCCTTGCCCCTAGCGACTTGCCTCACGTTCCACTAAATCGCGTGAGAAAATCCCCTTTCACCCCCTTTCCTTCCTTTGCTACTACTTGCCTCGCCCGCTAACCTACTATTTGCATCATACGTTAACCCCGCTAACTTATTAAGAGAGTTGCTCTCACGACTCGCAAACCATCGGGACTAAAATCTAGCCTTGACCGAGTTGCTCTGAACTATACTCACCTCCTACCCATGTGGCATATTTTCCCCATGTGGTGACTCACCCTTGCGACTCACCCTTATGACTTGCCTTAACTATTACGCTTTACCCTCGCCTAAACCCTACCCCTCATAATAACCTACCCGTTTAATCCTATCCGCTTACTCCCCTCACACATCTCATCAAGTCGGTATAATGACTCATCCCAAATTTTCTCGCCAACATCTAACCCTAAACACGTAACTCGTTTACACACCTCACACGAGTCATTATAATTACTTGGCCTAGCTCACCTAGCTCGCTAGCTCACCCAACTCGCCAACTCACCCAACTTGCCCTAATCACTAACTCACCTAGCTCCCTAACTCACCCATCTCACCCACTCACCCAACTCACCTCACTCGCTCGCTTGCCATCAACCCACCTCTGCCTCTTTCCCACGACTTGCTACACCTCTCCATACCAAACTCATCACTACAACTCGTAAAACTTGCACTCAATTGTTTCCCCAAATGCATTTACTCATTTACATTTCACCTCTGGTATTCACTTTATTCATTTTTATCCATGCCTAACACTTTGCTTTCACACGCTCTAACGGCATTCCTTCTCATACATATCTATCATCACATGTTCAAAAGCACATGGATGGGGCAACATTGTCCTAGTTTTCATTCATCATGCATTCACCAAAGTTCATTTGCTATTGTTTTCAATCGCCACTTTTCGTCCCACATTATGCTGGGGAAACTTGTAGCTCCAAAAATTGTCACTTGAGATGTAAAACCTGTGGTAAACTGTTAACTTTTCCTATTTTGCATTGCAAGTGTTGAAATGTGATTTATCCTAAGAAGGTGTATTCTTTTGCTTGCTAGAAATCATGCTTGCCATGGATAATTTATTTATGTTCTTGGATTCATTTTTGTTGAAATGTTGTTGCTTGTAAGGAATCCATTCTGTTTGAGATAAGAAAGGTTGTAAATTGGTAATGTTGTTTGCAAATTATCTCTTTATAATAACGAAACCTTGATCAATTTCATTGATCTAAGGTATGTTTTAATTCTTCTTACCTGATCTGTATGGTAAACTGACATTCAGAGGTTGAAGGAAATAAAGGACTGAACTCTTGTATTTATACAATTTCATTGATCTTATTGGAAGTTCTTGCTTTGCATTCTGCTGTAAGTAGTGTGCTCGGATCTTCTTGTTAATTTCTCCAGGACACTAAATGGCGTAAAGAGGATGGAGGTCTACTTCAGGACTATTGAGGGTAAAAACCTAAGTCCTAGATCTTTAAGATCTATCCTAATGGGATTCTAACCTAAGGTAAACTAGACCTACCTTATGTCTATGTTTACACTAATCTTGTTGCATCCTAACCTAAGTTGTATGTTTTACAAAGTGGGGGATTTGGAAATAACCTAAGGTAACTATAGGTTTATTTCTAACCTATTACCTAATGCTAAATTGGTATGGAGTATGGTCTATCCTAAGATGGAAAATTTACCTAAGGAAATGTTTAAAAACCTAAGGTAAATACTTTCTAAACTAACCTAAGGTCGGATCCTAAGCTAATGATATCTATCCTAAACTAATGCAAGGATGAAAAGGGACCTAAGGGGTCACATGGAAAGTATGAGACGGTGGCAATAGTTTCTAAGTCATTTATTTGATTTGATTTTGAATTTAAAACATTGCGGTACTGTTAGTTTGACAGAGGCATGGAAACTAGAGGGAATCCTAGTTGGCATCATCACTAAAGTTAAGTAATGCATGTTATCTTTGAATTTGGACTCACCAACTTTAGATGGCGGTGGCGTGGAGATATAGGTGGGAGATTGGAAATTAATGACATTTATGGTCATCGGTTTTGGTGAGCAAACCACCTTGGAAACCATGTGAGTGGATTTGTTGGGAGTTGTTTGGTCTTCCATGCATTTCAATTTTTGCTCTGCATGGAGCTATTTGGTTCTTCGAACCAGCAGTTCTATTTTCAGTTTGTTGCTATTTTTAACTCCCTTGGACTATTTTCGATCCAATGGAAGTATATGAGGCATTTGAGAAGGAAGTTTTTGGTTGTTGATTTTGTTTGGAAAAGGAGTTGTGAAGGCTTGACTAGAAATCTTCTTCGAATCGAGAAGCACTATCAGGCATGATAGGATCTATCCATTAAGCTGCTCTACTTTTCTCTAAGTGTCTTCATTAAAACAACTTTGCTCTTGTGAAATATTTGGGTCTTTTATTTTGCTATGATTACCATGCTTTCTTGCTTGATAAATCTCTGTTTTTCTTTTGAGGAATCTTTGCTTGATAAGGTAGGAGATGGGTTGTTTATCCTCTTTATTTGATGTTGAATCCCACCTTAAATCTTGTGGTGATTTGAGTAATGAAGTGCATGTGTAAATATTTCTTGTCTGTTTGAAAAGGGGTTTATGGAAATGAAATGTGGCTTTAAGTTTCGAACTGGGTTTGTAGTTTGGGTTATTAAAGGTAAATGAATACCCTTCATTGTTGCTTCTTTGTTTTGTTGAAGTTTTGTTACTCCTATTGGAACTGTATGAATATGCATGCTTGGATTCAGAGTTGTGTGAACTCAAATTTGTTTAGAGAAACAGTAAATGCATGCCTTCTTCTTGAACTTATTGTATAATCTATCAGTTATTTGGATTCGGTATTCGATGGGAGCTGGGCAGATATTGGGTGTTTGGAATCTCTATTTTTGTGGATTCATCTTGTATGGAAACAAGAGTGAATGTTTTATTATTCCTATAAACTTTTCAGTTAAAAACTGAGTCACTCAAATTAAGTTCTTTTATGGAAACTATGAGATAGTTGTTTCTTGGACCCTTGAATTTCGATGTTATCTTGTTGGGAATACCTGTGTGTGAAGTCTTTTCTTCTGATCTTATATTTTCTTGTGTCTTTTTAAGTTCTTGAGTACTGAACTAAAGGATAAATAGATGAGGTCCTGTTGGTTGGGGACATTGTGAGAGTCGACTTGTCTGAGTTGATACTAGAGTTATTCTCGAAGCTTTGTTTGTGCTTTCAATATGTCGATCATGTTGTCTACTTCTTTGTTGAGTTAGATGTTGTTGATTCGAATACCGATCCTGATCTGGGTTAACCTCTTAGGTAACCTGATAGGGTAAACTTGTTGACTCCTTCCTGATTTTGGTTTTCGTGAAGCTTTAAAGATGTTATTCAGACTTTTGATGACGTTTCTTGATCTGGAACTAACCAAATCAGTTCCAAGTAAGGGGTTTTCTGACTCTTCCATTTCTTTGTTCTTTGGGTAAGATTGGAAGGGATAATTTACCTTGTCAATTGGTAGAGGTGTGTAGTTGAACTATCCCTAGTAATGTAATGAAAAGTACTCTTTTTCATCCTGTTGATAGCTTGTGTGCTTATAGCTAGTCATGTCAATCTTGGAATGCACCTTCTTTAAAATTGAATCATGATGGATAGTATTTGGTTCCTTGACTGAAAATTTGACATTTTTGAATGACTCATTGAGAAGAATTACCCTGTATGGTGATTAGCAACTTTTTCATTGCATCTCCTTTTTGATATGGGTTTATTATTACTGTTATTGGTTGTCCATGATGGGGAACCTTGTTTAAATCTATTTCAAATGCAATAGTTGCACATTCTGTTTAATCTCTTCTTATATGTGTTTTCTTTTATAAAGAATTTGGGGATGTTGTGGTTGGGTTTGCAACTTTCCTTTGCAACCTTCTTCACATGTGATAGAGTGTAGGAATTCCCTTCTGATCATGTCATTTGACTCCTTCTCTTTCATTCTTTGAGGTAAATTCTAATCACTTTGCTCTTTGGAAATTATAGGAGGTTATGTGTTGTGTTCTCTTTTCTGAAGTTGTGAATGGGGATTCAGGTTAACTAAATTATAAAGGAAGTTCTTAACTGTTTTATCACAATCATTCTTCTTCTTCTTTTGGGTAAATCTTGTCATAAGATTTAATTGGTTCAGTTGCATTACTTTCTTTAATTCCCTTGTGTAGTCGACATTACTACTTGCTTATTCACTTGACTTGTATTAAAGGATTTTAATATTGTGATAGTAGATTAATGAGAGATGTTGTGCATTGAGTGTATACTTTCCTAATGCTAATGTATGGCCTAACTTGAGAAATTAGGCTATGTCTTGGATTTGGAATTAGGATGTCACATCTGATATGAGAAACTCTTATATACTTATATTGTTATATGATTCATCCTAAATCCTTTATGAAGTGGGAATGAACTTGGTTGTAGTTGTCTTTTTATGAAACTCTATAAGCTGAGTTAGAAGGTTCCTATTTCTGAAAGTAACTCTATTTCAGTTAAATAGTAAAGTTAATTTTTGTATTTCAAATTCAAATGAATTGTGAAGGAAATAATTAGAAGGAACTTTTAATTGACATAGATAAGTGTTTTGGTTGGAACATTATTTATCTAATATCATGTTGGAGATTGTTGATTTCATCATGATCTTTCCTTAAATGCTATTCAAAATGATTAATTGTTCTTCTTTTATGGTTGATACTAGTTATGATTTATTTGTCTGCTTGAGCTCACTTTGTTTCATAAAAGCAAAGTTGGTTTAATGAAACAGTTAGTCGAAAGCACTTCGTTTTAATGCTTAGTGCTTATCATGATCAGTTGATGAACCGACCCATGCTAGCAATTTTGCGATGGACTTCATAAGTGATAAAGGAAGGCAATAACTTTTATGATGTATTGGTTGCTTAAAAGTCTAGACCATTTATAGAGAATTTTGATTTATTATTGAGATGTATTAAAGGAAGAAAGTTGTATTCTTTAATGATCTTGATGTTGTTGACATGAAATATGTCAGTAATGCATAGTCTTGTAAAATGTGTATTTATCATGATGAATTGAAAAGACTAAAGTTACTTAAATTGATTATGTCAATTCTCTTGTTCATAATATGAAGGAAATTTGTAATCCTATCTTTGATGTTGTCATTCATATCTGATTGGATCCTTATTTCGTTGTCATTGAATAGGTTGGATAAATGGGAATTAGTACAATTTCCCTTACTTGAATGCAACTTACTAAGTTGCATGTATTGATGTTCTTTACCTAATCTTGTATGGTTATTATGATGTTATGAACGTGTATAGTTAAAATATCAGGATGTGTGAATTGGATAAGGGTATACTAAATCCTAATACTTAACCATAATGAGGAAGGTTCTCCTCCTCTCAAAAGGATACAAAATAAATGAATGGTGTATGAGTTTGATAACCTTGTAGACTTCGTATCTATGAAGTCTACCATAATAGAACCTGCTTTAGTTCTTATACATTCCTTGAATGGTTGAGACACATTAATTAAATCTTATGATGGATGTTGTTTCTGTTTTCGATTAATTGCACATTAAGCAAAAGTTAATGAACATAAAAGCAATCATAGGTTTTTGAAGTTCCTTATTATTTAATCAACTCAAATAAGGATGGAAAACTTAAGGGTTGTTAGGATTAGGGTTATATAAGGTTGTTGTGATTTGAATCTTAATCCAAAGATAATTAAGTGGATATGACCTCTTGAGGTGTGTAAATCGTGATGAAGTAATTCTATGGATGTTGACACACGCCAATTGTAGAATTGTACCTTTGTGAAGACTTGGGTCTTCACGAGGATACAATGTTGCAGTTGACATGTTACAACACCCTTCAACATTGGTTCATCTAGATCTACTCAATCAGGACTTGAACTTAGTTTCTCTCTAGAACATGATAAGGATATGATTTAGCATAGGAAGTTAATCTCAATGACTTAAGGTAACTAGGCATATTCAATGACTTAGGTCAACCGAGTATGCCCATATACCCTACGTTGTCGTGAGTGGTTCCCTATACCAAATTATGTCAATAACCTAGGTTAGGGTCAAACCTTGGATAAGTGGACTAACAAAAGTCAATAAAGACCATTCTAGATAATAGATGAGTGGGGTGAAGGACGTATTCTGGTTAGACGAGTATGTCGTATAGGAATAGTAACATTAACAATATGTGGGAAATCTTTGGCCAAAGTATCACAAGCTGTTGGTTGCATTGTCCTATGTCACCTAGTTTGAGAAATGTGATTTCAGATGAATATGGTAACAAATATTCAGATATATTTCTTAAACAAAACACTCAATACCCAGAACAAGGTAAGAGAACCAAGTATACATAGTATACCCATAGTATTCAATACTTAAGTTAACATGAGAGATCGGTTGGTAACCGAGTCATGAAATGAGAGATCGGTAGTTCACCGAGTCATTTACAATTGCATATGGTTATCTGTTATGAGATTGATTGGCATGGAATGTGTGTTCTAAATTATGATTATCTAGAACAGAGAACATTATGTATAAAAAAAAAATTCCTTTGTTTCTAAAGTCTTAAAATGGGAATGTTACATGAGAGGGATATTAATTCAAACCCTTCTCGTCAATATTATGACATCCAATCATCAAAACACCTTAGTCAATTGAATCAATAGTCTATGCGTTGCGAAATCAACATATCAATCCCTTTGCAAACTCCGACCAAGAGGTACATTGATCGCATTTCCAAGTTTTTGTCTATCTAGTCAACCATCTAATCCCGCGACTATGGCAACCATTCTCATAGGGTTAAACGACCCTCCATCTCATCTTTAGTTTTTACGTTATATCATGCCTACTTGTAACACACAACCTAAAAGGGGGAAAATGTGGAAACCGTAGAACACACCTTGCGCATCGTGTCTCCTATTCAAAAATACTAAAAACATTATAAATCAAATAAACCCAAAACAATAAAAAAATCCTATAAAATCATATAAAATATAAAACCCCATAAAATGGGGATAAAAGACACCTTGTCACTCATTTACTAACCCTCACCCACTCACATTTAATTATGTCCATCCCACCTACCCATTTGCATGCCCAATGCACTATGAGACCCTTATCATCTCACCCATCTATGCACATTACACCCATATGTGTCACATTCTTCTAGTAATCCAAAACTATAAAACACCACTCACCCCATCATTTCATCTTCTTGGCATCCCTAACTCTTGGTGCACTTGAGCCCATACTTGAGTTTTTGCTTCTTTGATCGCATATTTCGGTTTACGAGTGTCTTGGAAAAGTGAAGGCGGATCAAAAAGGATAATAACTTGCTGCAACACTATTTTAGCAAAAATCTAACATAGGTGTCACTCGCATGATTGCGATTGGCTTGCGATCTCCATGTGATTTTCAATGAATTGCAATTGCGATTGGCACGTAACTAAGTCGGTATACTTTTCACTTTCGCGCATTCTTTGGTCATTTTACTTCAATAAAATGTATTTTATCTCCTTAAAAGGTTAGGGATCTAACCAAGGCAAGTCCCCTAACCACTAAAAATAACTAACATTTTTCTAAGTGTGTTTGTGTGCATGTTATAGATTCAAGTCTTGAAGATTTTACCCACTTTATTCAATAAAGAACCCATGATTGTCCCTCACTTTTTCAATGGCAGCGTAAGCCCATTATTTTTAGTAGCATTGATTTGGAGATTTCATATCAACTAATACATCTTGCAGGTGATCCAAATCTAGGCATGCATGTCATGATTGTAAAAACAAACAACCACACTTAATAAAACATGAGCCGCAATGTAATTAATCCCTTTAGTATTGAATTGTTGTAAAATAATTAGTATTGAATTGTTTTAAAATAATTAGCATTAAATTATTTTAAATTAATTAGCACTAAATTGATTCAAAGTAATTATGCAATAAATAAATGTGGTAAAAATTAAAATATTTGATAAAACAACAATCATAATAAATATCACGACATGTGAAGGTGGGGACTATATATATATATATATATATATAGGATTTCTTAGATATGGGTCTCATGGAGGGGGTTTGTCCTATTTTTATTGAGTAGGTGGTCCCATGAAAAGAAAATTTAGGGAAACAAGAATTTTTAATTTTTTCCCAAGGAGCCCAATGTTTTCAAGAGGAGAGTTCAAGGGGATGGTAAAAGGAGGGGCTAGAATTTTTGCCCACCCACTTCTAGTTTGTAGAAATATATCATGCCCAATCTCAATTTATAAATGAACAAATTTATTTCAAATTAAAATATCTCCCATAAATAAATATAACATATTTTAAAAAAATTATACCATGGGACCACTTTTACTATAAACACTTCTAAAATTACACTCCACACCAACCAAGAAAATTTAAGAGTCCTCCCATAGAACCATACATATATGATTTAATTTAAATTGAATTATATATATTCGAGTAACTAATATAACAAGTGTTCTACAAGTGATGATATATAGTGATATACAAGTGCTAAGTATTCAATAGTGTAAAAACTCTAAGAAAATGAGAGAGATAGATGACTTAAACTATTTTTGTGTAACCTAGAGGTAGTCGGGATAATTTGTATCTGTTGGATATGACTAGAAATGATGTCACAGTGGCTAGGAGAGAGTTCGAGACTATGTATTGTGTTCGGCGAAGCACCTACAGCAGGACAGAGCGCTCGAGCGCTAGTGTCTATTTTCGGCACTAGTGTCTATGTGAATAATCGGGATCCGATCTCTTTCTAGGTCTGAGAGTCTTCACTCCAATATCTACTTTGTCACTCTAAATTCGTTGTTAGGGTTTTGATCACACCTGTAACCTACAAAACAAAACCCTAGCTATCTACATGAGATCACAAACACATTAGATCTAAATAGGATATGCAATATGTGAAGTCGAACTAACCTTGGTGGTCACCGATGAGTGAACTTAGTATCGAGCATTGCACTACATTTTAGAATCCATGTAGTTCTATGTGCTTGTGTGTGAAATAATGTCCTTAGGTTTTCCTTGTGCCATACCTTGAAGATAACAAAGTTATAACTAACTTTGATGCAAATGTGTGGTATGAAATTCAACACTTCCCCTTCTTATGCAGTGTATGCAACCCAAAAATGCAGTCTCTTTGATAATAGTGGTAGTATGTAGATGTGATAGCCCTCTTGAATTGCCAGCCAAATTAATAGTGAGTATGTTGTGTGTGTATACATACATACATACATACACACACACACACATATATACGAGTCTCTTGTTTGAATTTTGACACTAGTGATACAAAAGATCGATTAGGAATACGAGATAAAGATAAGAAAAGTAACAAGGCCGACCATAAATGTCAAAATGTGCAAAAATAATAAACAAGACATAAACGCCTAGAATGGACACAAGGGCACTCGCGCTAGTGTTCGGGATAAATAACAATTGATTTGAAAAGATAAAGAGATAGAGATCCCTGTGACCTAACCAAGAGTGGATATAGAAATGAAAGATGTAGAGGAGAGTAACAAAAAAAATAATCAAAGATGTAGATGGACAAGATATAGTGTCACCAGTGAATACTTTTCTTACTTAAGATCCATGCATATAACAACATACTGATGGTATAATAAAATAGTAATATGTGCGTGATTTTGTGTCTACAAGATCATGAAACATATAAAATAAAAATTAATAATACTAACTTTTAGTTTAACACATTAAAAACATTAACTAATTATCACGTCGGAAGGGCGTCCCAATAGTGAGACACCATTTCCCGAGAGGTTTGTGTTTTCCTGTTCCTTCTCTTTGTACTTGTCTATTCTCGCTCCTTCAAATTTATTGGTCTTTACAAATGTTAGAGATGGAAAGACAAATAAAGGTGTGAAAGAGATCGCATGCTACTCATATGGAGCCAAAAGGGACATCACATGTAATTGGTATTGCACAACAGAATGATACAATTTCATGTAATCAATGAATCATGCCCCCTAAGTATGGTTGGTTGTTATCATCATCCCATTTTATGTGTGTGAATGGTTGCTTTCGTCTGCTGCTCATGTATTCCAATTGATGTCCCAACAAATAACCAAACGTAATTAATTTGTATACATCATTTATTATTGGATGGTTTCCTACACCTTAAGCTTTCAAATTCTACTTATAACAAGTCAACTCCCGCTAGTTTCTACAAATAGTTTTTTGAATTTTTGTAATCAACTCATTTACACTCGTAAAATCTAACAACGTGAAGACGAAAAATTTGTTTATATCTTTAATAATATCATGTAATCATTAACTTCATTTGAAAATATCTCTCATTATTAATAACTTTGAACAAGTAGAATTTTGTAACCCATGTCAACCACCAACTTTGAACAAGTAAACTTTTGTATAGTGAGGCAGAGAGGGAGGTGACGAAAGTCATTTTCCAAACAATCCAATGCTTTCACTTCTACAAATGTTCTCTTCCACCTTTTTTGAATTGATAAGCCTACATCTACATGAATGACATTATCAAGATATATGTTGACAGGAACCCTTTGTCCAACGTCCAATCTCCAGAGAGAGAAAGACACTTGTGTTTGCACTTAATGTGACAACTATAACAATTATAGGAGTGAATTTTATACAATTAAAATATTCCTTCGGTGGTTGCCTCTCAAAATTCATTTTTCCAACTATAAAAACTCCCTCTGGAGTTAATTTACCGTAACAATCTTTGTGCTTGAGTAGTTGTAGGATTATTTTACATGTCACATTTTGTAACCATCGGATAACAACCATATCACTAGTAGGATATAGCTTGGTATGTCAATGATAAAATTTTATTGTTCGAGTATTTAATGATTTTGTTAACCTTTTATTATCTTTCTAAATTTTAAGAATAATTTAATGTTTCTTAAATTGAAGATCTCAAAATCCCAATGTAGACTAAAGATTTCTTGTAATTTGGTGTAAAATATGAACAAATTTTCCACCTTTCGGTCTTTAGCTTTCCCAAATTCAATATTGATTTTGTAAAATTGAAGGTCTCAACTTGTTGTCGTGCAAATGTGCAATAGGGAAATTGATAATTTATGAGCACGACAACTATACCCCAGTGTCAAATTTTTCAAGTCCTATCATTTCAAGACACCCTAGGTCTGTCTAAATACCCAAATGACCTCCTAAATAATGTTATCTCATCCCCCTAGGTGATTTATAGAATTATATTCATTCTCCCTAGGTGATTTTAGGGATTTCTGAAAAGATACTATCTTCTGGCAGTATTGGGAAGGGTTATCACTGGCCTTCCCAGACTAGATCAACCACCATGGAGTGGAACGGAAGGGACAAAATTCAACATGGAGGTGAATGGAATTCCTTGGAACATCATGGAAATGATTTTTGAATTTTTGGGGAAGTTTTTCAAGACTTAAAGCGATCGAGTAAAAAACATGGTTCACAAGCCTAGGTGGTACACAGTGCCTAAAAAAATCTTGGGCTTCGTAGAAGATTCCTGGAGCTCCTGGATGGAGTTAGGAGCAAAAAAATATCTCCAAAAATATTATTCCAAGACCTACATTATGGTGAAATAATATTTTTCACAACACTTTTGTGCATCAGTCTATATGCGCTTTTCTCAAGCACGGTGGAGTACAAAATCAAAAATCTGATTTTAAGGGATCAAATGGAATAATAAAGACATTATACCCCCACCATTGGATTCATAAGGCCATTTCTAGTCAGGATCATATAAATTTTTTCCAAAAAGTCCATTGGGAGCTCAAGTTATCATTGTTACAAGTTTAGGACTTAGCCAAATTTTTGGGAGGACACGTGTCAGCACCAGGAGCCTGGCAGGATTTTGTGTTCCTCACGTCCCCAAGGTTAAGGAAATCAAGGTTAGAAAAGTTATCCTAGCCCCCTTAAAGCCCTCTCATCCCTCATATGACCTCTTGGACCCTCATGTGACCTCCAGACTTGACAGTTCAGCCCCCAGGTGCATTTTTGGAGCATCCATTCCCTACCGTTGGATTGGGCACCACGTGTCAGCTCCAGGACCACCGTGGAAACTGATGTCCCTTATGCACCTGAGGTGGGGGACATCAGACCTTAAACAATGCACCCAACCCCTATGGGAGTCTTTTGGACACCCACGTGACCATGCAGCTTCACTTCCCAGTGTGCTTATTTCAAGCAAATCCCCTATCGTCGGATCGAGGACACATGGCATCGCCTTGACCACCGTGGAAATTGATGTCCCTCACATACCTAAGGTCAGGGACATCAGGGACATAAAAATTCGCCCATCCCCTCCATGTGCATGTTTTTAAAGTTTAAATCCAGCACTTAGTCATTTTCTTCCTCTCATTTCTCCTCCACAACTTCATACCTTGTCATGGCTCCTTGCATGATTGTCCAGACACCCGGTCCACCATTGTTGCTCTGAACCAGCTCCGCCATGGCCACATAAACTCTCCACACCATGAATACACATAAATATGCATGTCTCAAAGAAAAATGGAGTGAAATGACGAAGAACGGGAGAAAATGAAGGTTTTTGCCAGATAACCATGAAGTCACTCGATCGAAAAATATTCATATCTCACAAGATACAAGTCGGATCGTGATGTCTTTGTCTTTTCAGATTTCCTCATTTTTCAAGGTGATCAAGATGCAACAAACAAGAGGTCAAATGGTGCCTATAATCATTTGCTCTAACAAAACCCTCTCTTCGTGCACCGACTCACATTCGTTGGATTTCCCATCATTTCGACAATGGAAACAAGCTAAAAACTTGCACACAAGCTCCAAATGAAAAACCTATCGCAATGGAGTTGTTTTTGTTGCAAACAGAGAAAAAAACCAGACCTAAAAATTTTGAGCTCCATTAATGGCCGCATGACAGCTCAGTGCTCGAAGCCACTGCCAGGTCAAAATTTCAAAATTTATTTCTAGGCATTCTAGTGGGCAAAACTATGTGAAATTCGAAGGGTGTGATCGTAACGACAAGAAGAGTCCAAAAAAGTATGTTCCATCGCAAATCAAGTACTAGAAACACCCTTTCTAAAAATAGTAAGTTTTCCTACACATGCTTGCTATTTTTGGTAAGTCTTCATCAAAAGCAGCTAAGACAAAGGCAACGGGTATTGAAGATCTCCAAAAGGCCAGAATGATTATCCGAAGCAGGAAATAGTGAAAATGGCCACTTACTAAAAATAGTAAGTCCCCCATCTGGGCATTTACTAAAAATAGTAAGCCACACTCAAAGAGCAGCTTTGGCACAATGGGACATTCAAAACTTCATCGCATCAGAGCTTTCCATCAACGAGGATCAACGGACTTCATCGGGAATGACATATCCTCTTCTTCTTCTCCCTCTCTTTCTCTCTCCTCTTCCCCCAACTTTCTCTCACTTTCCAATATTCTAATTTCATCTTTGGGGTTTGTACTTTTTAATATGACTTAAGTGACTTTAGAAATATAATGTAAATTAAGTCGCCTTACTATTATAAAAGGGACTTAAATATTTAAAGTGGAATATGAATAATCTTAAGTCATATTAAGGTATTCAAAAGGTCATGAGGTAGATGAAGAGTCATATTATATTCTATAAATTGTAACGCCATTCCCATTTCAAAGGGTTGGTGATTGATTTTGTAAACTCAAGAGTGTATTGAGAGAACAAAGGAGATAACCAAATTCTTCCATTCCCCTCATTCTCAAATTTCCTCTATTTCTCCACTATGTACAACTTTGGTTTGAGCAATCAATACAAGAAGAAGGAGTTTCTAGATTTCTTTGACTAAGGGGTTTCTTGATACTTTGTGGTCAATAAATTCTATTTGGTCTTATTGCTATTTGCAGGGTTGTTTCTTCTCATGAATGCATGTGATGAAGTTTCCAACTAGTGTGTGTGTAGGAATCTGATTTTCTACCTGCAACATTAGTTCTCCTACCTCTTTTCTCACTCCCCTTTCTTGCTCTTCAGACAAGGTCCTATCTTGTAGGTATCTGCAAGCTTTGCCGCAGGGTTAGTGGAGTGTCCCTATTGGATCCTCGGTCGAAAGGCCACCACAAAAATCCACCTTTTCACGCGCATGCACATACGACAACCGCACTACAAGTAGAGGGACGTAGATTCCTAGAGCATTGGAAAGAAATCCACAAGTTTGTCCACCCGACAAATTTTCTCGCTAACACAACTGCAAAAAATGAACTTTTTGTGTTATTAATTTTCTTTAGCTTTCCTAAATTTTAATAATAATATGCAATTTTGTTAAATAAAAGGACTCTAGTGTCAATTATGAACATTATTTGCACATTATTTGCTTTATCTTTCCTAAATATTAATAATAATTTGTGAGCCTTCACATAGTTTCCACTTGTTTGGAAATTAAAAACCTCTAGTCTTTCAGGTCCTTAGACTAGAATAATTGCATTATACCATTTCCATAACAAGAAGAATATTTTAATATGATTTGTTTTAGTTCAACATTCCATAAATAAAAATCCCATAAGAAAGCCTCTTTCCATTTGTTGGGAGAATAAAAGAATGGTCCACATAACAATTTAATCCATTGTCAACCACTCAAGCTCGGGATAACCAAAACACATGCTTGATGAACTCAAATCATGTGCATTGAAACACTCTAGAGTTACACGCCCAAATGCGTTAACCTATACACCATAGGCAGCCATAATTCTACGTGCTTAAATATTTAGAGGCACTTAAGAGATGTTCTAGTTATGTAATACCTATCACAATTTTGTTACCCGTTCATTTACATGAAGAAAACAATGTTTCTCCTCTTTAAAATAGTCATTTACTCCTACAAGATGCAACATACCATAAGTTTTACTCATGTTCCTCCTTATCTACATTATGTTGTATTTTCAAAAGCTTCGCATTATGTTAGAAGTCTATTACAATGATTGTTTCATATGTATGAAGATGTATTTGTTTCCAAAAACGTAAATACAGTTTACATAGTTATTTTACAATATCTAATTAATTGGAAAACAAATGCATGGTTATTTTGTCTGAATGACAACTTGGCACCTTTATTTGCTTCTTAAAACATCATCAAATAGGCTAGGATTATATCATTTCAACCACTACATACTTGTTGGTTATGTTTATTTATGCAAGGTGTTAGTATAGATAAGTTTTCAATTATCTCATTTGTTTGCATTTTAAATATTGGGTATTCGAATTCTTATCATTCACTCTTTAAAAATCTATTATCTCATGTAGAATGTATCTTATAATGATTGTTTCAAATTTACTAATATGTATTTGTTTTCATCCACATGTATTATGGACTCGGTAAAATGACAACATCCCCATATTTTCCATATCGAACACAACCTTTGATATCACCGGCAAGGTGGTAGCTTTGAACAAGGCCCCCTTTCTTTGTCACCCTAAGTCACTATGGAGGAGAGCTTCATGTATAGTGCACACACTGAAACTTTTGCAAGTTTTGTTAACTCTTTGTCTACTACTTTTGCGCCACTTGCTCTACCATTTCTAACAGAACATTTGAATCCCTATTCCCTTCAAACTTGATTATAGAAAGTGATTTCAATGTCGCATTGGACCTGATGAATAAGGTTGATGACACATATCTTCATCTTGAAGCATTGTAAAATTCCCTCATGATTTAGGATATGAGCAATATTATGTTGGTGGAAATGAACAACACATCGAGAGATGCATTTAGTGCCTACCTTGCCTCCCTCTAAGGTTATAGCACCCCTCTCATCTACCTCATCTTCACCCATACATACTTGGAATAAACCCTTTTGTGGAACCCTAGCTATCCAACTATGCCTAGATATTATTAACACAAATAAAATCTCCTCCTTACACAACTTGTGTGTTATTAAATATGTTTGTATTGTTTGCTCCTATGTATAAGCAAATTAAAGATTATAAAGTGTACTTTCCTAATATTTACATTGTACTTTTTTACGTATATGCATATTACTTCTCCAATAACGTTAAGCACATTTATAGTTAATGTTATATTTTTCAACAATCTTTCTCCAAACTATTGCAAAAAAGGTTTATGTAGTTTTCTTACAGTACTTGATAAAGTTCAGACATTGTTTATATATTATTCTCCTTTTAGTTATTTTACATTTAGAACTATGAATTTGTTTTTTCCCAATATGGAGACAAATTATTTGTTAAAAACATGGTCACAACATATTAGAAATCAAACTAGTAAATCTAAAAGCGAAAAAGAAAATCAAACATTAACATCCCTTCATTCGTAGTTTGCCACTCATTGACTTACTTCCTTTTCCATTGTATAGGATCCAAATGTATGCCTTCCTCAATTGCACCTCGCTCCAACAAAATAATGTCGAAACTAAAAAAATCCACAAGTCATGCAAAGATTACGCCAATCACACCAATAAAGGCACTAAATCCTTACCAAATACTTTGGACTATTGAGGGAAGAGTCGTCAAAAAGGGAAACTCGTAGAAATACCACATGCTAAGAACTTAGAACATGTTTTTAGCTTCGACATCATCGACAAGTCAAGCACAACCATAGTTGTAACTTTTTTTGATCAAGTTGTAGGTCTCAGCTATAGCCAAATTCAAATCGGTAAGTTGTATAAAATCACGAGAAACTCATTGATGTATGAAAAAAAAGAATACAACGACTCAAAAACTTCTTGGGACATCATCATATCCATGGGTTTGTATCGCCTCCAAATACACCTAACATGGACATGTTAGACTCGGATGATTCTTTTCACTCGAATCCATCGACGCACTACTTCAATCAAATAGTAACTGCATGGAATCCCGGGGACCTGAAATGACAATCGTGTGTTACCCCACTCCATCCTCGATGACCCTTATTTGTTAGAAACAAATGCATTCATTACATCCAACAATTCAAAGGATTATGAAGAACTAGTTAACCACACGCAACGACACACCAAATGCAATGAGGCCACATGCCTTCATAACAAGGGTGGTACTCTCCAATGCGAGATAGAACGCCCCTTGCCCACTACAAAAGCATTCATCTTTGACCATAATGACACAAACAAAAATCATACACACCGACACGTAATGATACATGGATAAACATACACAACTTGGACATGCTCATGATCCAACGACCAAACGTTGATTGCCAACTTGGCGTGTCTCATCATGTCGTTTTGCATTACATATCAAAATATGCATCAAAGGCATAAAACAAATCGAGAGCTACCACCACGTGTTGACAAGAATATCAAACACTATCAACATTGAAATCCCAACAAAGACAACCTCCGGTAAGATCCTCTCTGAAACTATAGTTGATCATGACATTAGTGCTCAAGAGACATGCCACATGCTTTAGAAACTCCCTCTCTCAGTGTGCAGTCGCACATTCATTTCCCTCAGTGTTGGTAAACATGTTTTCAAGAACATCCTTCTCGGACACACCGACAACATTTCACACATGCACCCATCTAAGAATGCAATAATTGATGAACTGGACATGTCAGCCTAAGAGATTTCGATAGTAGTCATGATTGGTCAAAGCATGGTATTCTAATTGATTGTAGACTATAAAAACTAGATTTATAGATTACGCGAACGCCTTGAGAATCACTAGCCGCTTCTTACTCCATCCAACTAACCAATACCCTTCCATCTATCTACAAAATAACAACTCGCCCACACAATTGTTGTTGAACATGCTAAAAGGAGAAGACGAATCCCACCCTTGCAAATGATTACACAAAGTACCATCGACAGAAATGTGTACTTGATCGGTTGCATAAAATATGCATTCCAATAATGGGTAAATGCACAAAGATGGGGGCGGCTAAAAAGCGGACACAAATTCATTTTTTGGCCATTTTGGCCATAACACGTTCGCATATATGGCTCGGTTGCCCTATAACACAACAAGGGAAAATCGAGGCCACGTTATAACGTGAGCACGTTATGGATTGGGTTCTCCAAGCCGAAACATGCTCACATTATAAAGCACCAACATTTTCATTTACAATGTGTTATATCGTGTTAGCACTCCCAAATGGACATATTCCACATTGGAAACTGGAACGCGAGCATGTTATAACACACTCACATTATAACGCCTTGCGTTTCATCTTATTGGGGTTTGAAATTCCCAATCCATATGCTTGGATTTGCCTTGGATATCCAAACCAAAGGTTTGGACTATGTAATCCATGAATAAATTCGTGTTTGACAAGAAAACATCAAATTATCACGTGTGCACCCCGATATCTCATGCATTATAACATAATATTTAAACATAAATTATACTACGATGTCAAGCTCGGTTTTACGTTGATGACAATATAATTATTTCTAAAATCTGATTAGTTTCAGGCTTTCATCCATAATTTCTTTTACTAGTGCCTTCTTTTCTTGCAAAACCTATGCATACGTTTTAGTGCACAATTTATGTTTTTTTCATCCAAATTTTAAAAAAATCTTGTTTTTTCTAAATTCCATTCTACACACACTAAAAAAATGACTTTTTTCTCAAAGTTATGGGGGTGCACACACAAATATTTCATTTTCGAGATATGTGCAATTTGAAAATTAATAAAAAATTATATATTCATCCAAAACTTATGAAAAATTAGCGGGACCTCACACATGGTCTCAGCTAACTTTCTACCAAAGGGATTTGAAAAATTATAATAGAACTCAAAAATGGGGGGGGGGCGCACACACAATAGGTTCTTATCTTTTTGACACAAAAATAGACATACTTTGTGTGCGCACCACATTTGACCCTCTTAATCTCCACCATTTTAAAAAAAAAAAGTAGTTTAGAAACTAGATTCCAAGCTCTACGATACTCATTCTTATCAAATTTTGAGTATATGCATGCCAAATTATTAGATGAAGTTCGGTTTCGCTGATTTCAGGAAAAATGTGTCCCTTTTTGACCCCCTTTTGGCTCTCCATTTCCATGCACTTACCCTAATTCAAGAACAAAAACATGACATCCCTTCTCCCACCGGCTCCAACAAGTATTTCCACTTTCAACATCAACGCATCTACTATACATTCTAGTCTTTAAATACCCATTACTGAATTGAAGGCACTTGAAAGACATGCACTCATAGTTTTCCAAGAGCATACGAGGACCACTGATTATGTTCTCATAGATGAAAATGAGCTTTATACGACCAAACATGATGATTAATATTAATTACAGGTTATGTGAGGCATTCCCGCAACATTGCAACGAAGATTTTGGTGCTCGCTTTATCATACTAGTTGGTGACCTAGGATAACGCCCCTACTAATGAGATACCGTTGTATGCATATAAGTCATTTGGTCACATACTTTGGCTCAACTTCAACACAATCATTACCTTGGATACAAATTTCCATAAACAAGGATGCAAAACACAATCGGACTTCAAGCATTTATCGCTAACCTAAAAAATGCACACCCAACAATAAAGGATTGGAAAACCCTCATGTCATGCATAAAATCCTTCATATCTCCAATAAAACTAACATCCTTTACAACGGAAAACATCTTTATGCAACAAAGGAATTAACAAACTCATATAATAAGCGGATGGAAAATCATTGCGCAAGTTCTAATTACAATCAACAAAGCAAACACACATAGACATGGAGCATTACTAGACCTCAATGACACTCGGTTAGAGCCTATAATACTCCAATGCAAAAGCCAAGAGGTCACATTGACATCAAATTTAAGGGTCGATCCTAGATTGATTAATGGTGCTCTTGGACGGGTTGTCGAGCTCATTTACAACCCATAATCACAACCCCGACTTGCCATCCTTTGTTGTTGTAGACTTTAAAAAACAACGAACCCTCGTGGGAAATCCTCCACCCAACACATTTATCCATACCCCCTGTCACCCAAAGAACCGTTAGCAAATCCCAATAAAAATTCATGGGGCCTAACGATCCATAAGGCACAAGGAATGACAATTAATAAGGCATCAATAGACATTGGGCATGTTGATCGCTGAGGCTAACATTTACAACAATCTCATGAGTACGCGCTTTAAAAACCTATACATCTCTTCGACTTTCACATTTGAGCATTACACAAGAATGATGTACAAAAAAATGTGAAAGCACGAAAAGAAGAGGAAGCCAACTAAACTCTACATGAGTTCTTGCTCATTTACAACAACTTTAAGTTGTGTGCACCAAAGTCATACTCTAGCAAAAATAAATAAAAATATATATATATATATATATATATATATATATATATAAAACTATGCGCAATCTATGCCAATATATATATCCTTATTTCGTCCATATTTTCCAAGTGACAAATTGCATGCATATATATATATATTGAGTGAATATTAAGAACAACATATATTAAAACCAAAACAAAACAAAGCTAGAATGCCAAAAATAAAATAAAAATGCCAAGAGACAAGGAAGTCAGATGCTGTAATAACCTCATAATTTCTTCGATAAAAAGAAAATAATAATAATAGTAGGTTTTTACAGTCCACGATACAGCAGGCGACTTATTTTGGGTCTACAAATAGCTTATAGCATATGGGACTACCTCGTACTCACATGCGGGAGGCAACTAACTTTACTACAAACGAGGCATACATACCCTACCCCATGCAGGGTTTGAAATTGTGACCTCTATTTCAAGAGCACATGTTCTTCACCATTAGGCCAAATCAAGATCTAGAGGCTGCGTTATTCACCATTATCAGTTGAGAAAGGTTGAACAGGGATTGAATCCCACCATTACCTTACTCGCTCGACTGGTCGCGGGATCGAATCCCGCCGCCTTTTATTGCTCCCTAGTGCTCTAAACCCTCCCAAAACCGTATGAACCAGGGTTTAAAAAACTCTAGACATAACAAAGGACAGAAATAATGGCGGACCGCAAGAAGCGTCGCGCAGAACCAGCCGACGAGGACGACTCAATCACGGCACGCAACGACCAATCCAAAGCCGCCCTGGCTTTTAAGAAGCGCCTGAAACCCGACAGCACCATCCTGGCCTCCATCAAGGAATTCTCCAACACAGCCAAGAAAGAAGTTCCCGAGACTCGAACCCTCGCCGACCTAAATTTACCACATGCCTGCCGTGAGGTTATGGATCTCGACGGCCAGGCCGTGGAGCGCGAGATAGAAAAGACAGTCCTCCATATCACGCGTTCGATCCTCGCGGGCAACGGTTTCGGCTACAGCATCCCCGCCAGAGGCAACACAAATCAACTCTACATTCCTGAACTAGACCGCATTGTTCTCAAGGACAAAACCTCCTTCCGCCAGTTTGCGAACGTGTCATCCGTTCGGAAGACCGCCATCACCACAAAAATCCTTCAGCTCGTCCACCAGCTTTGCATGAAACAGATCCACGTCACCAAGCGAGACCTGTTTTATACAGACGTCAAGCTTTTTCAGGACCAGGGGCAGTCTGATGCGGTTCTCGATGACGTGTCCTGTATGCTGGGGTGTACTAGGTCGAGTCTGAATGTTGTGGCGTCGGAGAAAGGGGTTGTTGTAGGAAGGCTCATTTTTAGTGATAATGGAGATAGGATCGATTGTACGAAGATGGGAGTGGGCGGGAAGGCTATTCCTCCGAATATTGACAGGGTCGGGGATATGGAGAGTGATGCCCTGTTTATTCTTCTTGTGGAGAAGGATGCGGCGTTCATGAGACTTGCGGAGGATCGCTTTTAACCGCTTTCCCTGTGTCATTGTAACGGCGAAAGGTCAGCCTGATGTTGCCACCAGGTATGGATAATTTTAAGGAATAATTAAGAAATTCTATCCATTCATTTTCAAATTCACTTAAGGATCTTTATATTGTATAAACAATTACTTCGATTTGGGAGCAACTAAAAAAATTCTATTCAAGTTAGGGCGAGTCTTCATTTTTGAAATTGCAAACGTTTTTGTTTAGAGAATTAACTAAAACACTGATGCAGCCAAACTACTGAAGCCAATGCCTGCAACTACTTAGATCAAAGGTATACAAACCACTCTGCTGGACTTTACACGGCAACTTCTATTCCAGTAGCATCTCTTAGAAAACGGCAGCGTATTAAATTTGATGCACATGGAAGACAAAAACGTAGTTATAAGAAATCTGCAGAGAGTAGCAAGTGAATATCAAAAGTTAGGAGTCTCCAATAACAAACAAAAAAGACCGAACTTTTATTCACTCATCTATCTTAATATATCCACACAAACAAAACAACTCAGCCGCTAAATAAGCACACCCACTGCAGTCAACTGCCCTAAAGACTAACGGACCCTTTATTAAATAAAGACAATTTCCACCCATCTACATCTACTTAGTCCGCCAAAACAGAGCTGTTATAACCGTTTTTGTTTTAGGAGAATAGAGGGTTGTGTACATCATTGCCTCCTTATTTCAAAATCCTGAACCTCGTGGTTCAGCAGAATCTAGTTTTGTTGATTTCATGAGCTCCTCTTCTGTGATTTAGTTATTATTGGAATCTGGTAATCCTTTATATTTTACCCAATACATTTTATAATTCTCGGACCTTGTAGCAGCAACTTTGGTGTCACTATCCTCTCAATCTGCTCCCAATTTTTCTTTGGCAAATGTCCATTCCATTCTCCAAGCGCGTTCTCATCGTGAACATCTTCCTAGCCTGCAAGATAGGGATAAAGATCTGCGACATTGAATATATGACCAATCAAACTCTTCAATCAAGTCTATCAAATATGCATTCTCATTTATCTTTTTGAGAATTTTGCAAGGACCAATTTTCTTTGGCTTCTATTTGTTGTAAGTGCCTTGAGAAAACCTTTCTTTACGCAAGTAAACCATGATTAGCTCGCCTTCTCGATATATCTTTTCTCTGCGATGCAAGTCTGTGTCACTCTTATACTTCTCATTAGTTATTTGTAACTGCCTAACTTATTGTTGCATGTCATGTATATGCTTCACCGAATCCTTTGCATTTTGGCTAATTCGTCTTCTCTCATGTAGATCAATTAAATCCATTACTCTTTTGGATTGTTAAGGAAAACAACATGAAATGGAGATTTACCTATAGACTCATTGATGTTGGAATTGAAAGCAAACTCTGCATGTGGCAAGACTAAATCCTATTGTTTTGGGCTATCCCTGTTAGGTAAATGTGTTTCAGTGCTCACATTTTATTTGGGTAGATATTATGTGTGTGTAAATAATAAATTATTGAGATATAACTTATTATAGTGTTTATTATGTTGAGTTGTTTCAGACAACTCATTAGTGATATTAATGTTTGTAATAGTTTGGTTTGTACTATTAGTGTATTGTTATAATACACTAATATAGGAAGCTTGAGTGTATGCGAGTTAGTAACTCACTAGAATAGAGATATTCTAGGAAGAGTGTTAGAAAGAATAGGGATGTCAAGATTATTTGTGGGAGATATTTTGGGATAGAGTTGAGTAATATTTGGGATTGAAGATGTGGTTGGCTTCTTGAATAAAGGAGTGGAACCATCTATATATGTAACAACTTCTCAATGTATGCATTTGTCCTGAATGAATTCAATTAGCTAAGTATCGAGTGCTAGAGTCTATGATTTCTGTGGTTTAAATTTGATTAAACTCTTGCCAAATTTACAGATCTAAACACTTCAACAAGTTTCCCAAGCTTCTACCCATCCGTTTGAGGATAATAAGCTAAACTATACTGCAATTTATTGTCAAGTTTTTTCCATAAAGTTCTCCGAAGGTGGCTAAAATACTTTGTATCCCGGTCACTTGTGATAGTCTTGATTATTTTATGTAAAGCGTACAATCTCTCCAAAAATAGATCAACATTATTTCTTGCATCTAACGTCATTGAGGGATCTAGTAGCCTTATTATCCCTTATATAATATTGGTGGTAGGGAGGGTCGAAACTAGATAGAGCATAGGGCGACCAACGGACCTTTCTATCTCCTATGCTTTCCTATGATTGTAGAGTGGAATGGTCGGGGCCAACGGGCAATCTAAACAATTACCCAAAGAAGGTCAAGGATGGGTCGGCTTGCACCCTTTATAGATATGGTTATATACGAGTCCTAGTTGACCTTGCCATGACCTTCATACATAGATGGACTCCCATGGGGTCACCATGGAGTGGACTGACTTAACTGATGGCCATATGAGTTGAGTTTGATGGGGAGGGCCAAAAATACGGAGACTGAGTAGAGAGCCCCATATTTTTTTTTTGCCATTTTACTAATAGATTGCAGTTGTTTTACATGGAATAGAGTGGGCCATTTTAGGGAATTAGTCTGCAACAACAAAATAGAATTACTAGCTCTCTGAGTACAAGGCAAACCCAAGAGAAAATCCACAGAAATGTCAATCCATGGTTTTTTAGGAACTGGTAAGGGTTTATTCAAGCCTATATTATGTTGTCCACCCTTAACACTTGGCAAACTCTGCACGTAGAGACAAACTTATTGATTTCCTTACTCAACCTAGGCAGATTGTTCTCATTTACCAAGCTTTAAGGTTTTTCCTTCCAAAGTGACCTCTTAAACCATTTGGATGCATTTTTGTCATCAACATGTCCCTACTAGAGCCCATGGGAATACAAAGTTGGATCTCCTTAAACAAGTCCATGGGAATACAAAGTTAGATCTCCTTAAACAAAAATCATTAGTAAACAAGTATTCATCAAGAAACTTCTCACTTGCATCTGCTGGATTATTTAGAGCACCAATAATTTTACTGAAATATGGATCAGCTGCATATTCTTCTTTCATTTCCTCAAACCCCACAGTCTCATTGGCCACTCTAACACGTAGCTAACACCTCCTACTTAAAGCATTAACGACAATATCAGTGTTTCCACTCATATGTTGCACTACAAATGTATAACTTAGCAAAAATGAGACCCGTTTGGCATGCTTATGAAATAAGCTGGCTTGAGAATTTATTTACTTCAATGCTTGATTGTCTGCCAAAAATGAATGCTCTATGCAATAGATAGCGCCTTCATTGTTTCAATGTATGAACAATGACATACAATTCTTTATCTTAAGTACCATAGCATTTTTGGCATCATTTAGTTTGACAAATGGGTTTTTGGAGACACTACTTTCAAACAAGATTTCTCAATGTTTTGAAAGTACTGTCTCCAGAAACCCCTTTGTCAACTTTTCGTCACTATTGAAGCCTGCAACAACTAATAATTTAGTTTTTCACTAAAATAGCCAACTGGCTTGACTTCTTCACTCAACACTCCCCAAATTGCAATGGCTGAAGCTTCAGTCTCAATGATAAAAGTCTTCTCAAAGTCTGGTAAAGAAAGAATTGGAGCTTTCGTCACCTTCTTTTAATTTGTTCAAAACTTCTTTGAGCTGCTTGTGTCTCGGTCCTCGGATAAATACTTTTACTTGGTACATGTTGCCAAAATGAGCCCCTTGCTTCATTTTGATCAATTAGATCACACTCAACCCTGTTTTTTCTGATTTTAAAATACTTTCACGTCTCTTTTGCATGTTTTATGGGCTGAAGAGGTTTCTAATGGAAGTATGCACACATTTTGGGTGGTTGTGAGCCTTGCATTGCATTCACAATCGACTTTGGGATGCATTCATGCCTCTACCAATGCCTTTGCAGTGTGGATGAAGCCTTGTAAGAGTTCTTTTGCCTCTGGTGTTGAGTAACAGATGCTTGACTCCTTTCAAATGGTGGTCCTTTCTGTTTTCCCTTTGGGGACTAATCCCACATTTGGCGGGAGAAGTAGAGTGCACAAATTTAAATACAAAAGCACTTTGTGTAGCAATGGAGCAAAGGCTTCACATAGCTAATCCTTTTGCAAAGCTTTGAAGTGGCTAAGGCTTGGAAAGTCTATTGAGGGCTGTTATCCCAAATTCACCCCCTCGGGTTAATTTGGATAATTCATTATAAATGGACTTAGCCATTCAAATTCGTCAATTTCGTTTTCGGGTATCAAAGGAAAAAGACAACACAGGATGGCCCGATCGAGTTGATCTTCGTGCGTGGCGGTGGCGAGCCGCGCAAACCAAGCTAGTCAGGTTTCCCGGCGAGTCGGAATCAAGCTGGATGATGGCCGAGTTGTAGGACAAATGGACGAGTCAGTGCCGAGTCAGGAAGATTAAATAGTGTAGGGTTGGACGGGTGTTAGACGATCGTCGAACCCCCCTTAGATGGACAGCTGGTTGGGTGCTTGAGTTGGATGGGTGATGCATCGTACGGAAAACAAGATGGACGGTATAGGGGTTGTTCGGCGAAGACGCGCACGACAGGAGGTTGGACGGCGTCCAACCCCTTAAGTTGAATGACATAGGGTTAGTCATATGGGTTGGTCGGTGGCGCGGTGTGCACGGGCAGAGATGGACAACCAGCCAACCTCACATGTTGGATGACCCACGATGAAAAGGTGGTGATCACCAGGTTGGTCGGTGACCACAAAATTTACGACCTACGGGTTGGACCGGTTGAGGTCGGGCGACACACAGGGTTAGACGGGTCATGTGTTGGATGATCTGGGCCGCTGCATGATGACGAGGTTGGGCATGTCACATGGTTGGACGGCTTACGAGTCCCAGTCAAGGCGAAGGTAGGTAGGCAAATGACAACTCAACAACCATGTATTCAATGTGGTATGACGCCCATGTCTTCATCTGATAGAAGTACCCTTGGGAAGTGAATTTGTATGGCTACCCATACCTCTTTAATGAGGGTGGGTGACAAATTTGCCTATATAAAGAACTCGACCCCTTCATTTTTAGGAGACATTCTGGGAGCTAGGGAAACTCTTGCAAATTTTCCCTCAACTCCATTTGAGCTGTGAGCCTTCTCTTGGGCTTGTAATGTAATTATGCCTTTGTGCATCATATGTAAATGGTTTGTGCATGTTTTGAAGCAATAAAAATCATGTTTTGTGGTGTTTCTTCAACCCTAGCTCATTTTTATTGTGTTTCTCTTGCCTCTCCATTGTGTTGTTGTATTTTGTGCATGCTTCTCTCATTTGCGGTTCATGAGGTTGTGTTTCATGGAGATTTGATGGCGAGTTGGGATTTGGGTTTGTGTCACACCTGTCTGGCCTCTCTCAACTCCATCTTCCTTCCATTCTCCCTCAAGTAGAGTATCTCGCCCCTTTTCTTGGTGCTATCACCACCCTTAGCTTAGTTTTTCCCCTTTTTGCATCTTTCTAACCCTCTCTCTCCCTGGTCCCTTGGAATGGTTAGTTTAGGATTAGTTAGCTGCATTTTCCCTTCTAGGAGTAGTTTAGCATTAGGATTAGGTAGAGGAAGCCGGCCTTCTCCGGAGGACCATCTCAAGTTCGCAAGTCCCACACTTGAGAGATGGTCCCATGTTAGCAAATTACACCGAATGCCCCATTCCCAACTTGGTCATTCGGGGTGCTGTAATTTTGCATTAACATGGCCATTACCCCTGCAAGTTTCTAGCTTAGTTATTAGCATTAGAGTAGTTAGGATCAAAGCGACTATCTTCGGAGGTCAGTCTCAAGGAGCCGAGGTCCCACACCTTGGATGTCCCAAACAAAAATACCAAACTTTTATTCACCCATCTTTCCAAATAGTAAATATATTTATACAAACAAAACAAGCCAACCACTAAATCAGCGCATACACTCAGTCAACTGCCCTAAAGACTGGCAGTCCCTTTATTAAATAAAGACAATCTCCACTCAACTACATTTATTTAGCCCATCAAAACAGGGCTGTTACAGCAGTTCTATTTTTAGAGAACAGTGACTGTCGTCCACATCAAATACTCCATTTGTGAATAGTAGATGCTAAAGTTATATTAATCCTCAAAAGAAGAAGCGAGTACATGACCGTGAGGCCTCCGTGATTGTGAAGTCTCCTACTAGATTGCTAAAGTGCATAGATATTGAAAACCACGTGGGCAATATACCCAACCCCGCCTCATTGTGACTGCAAAAGAACAGCCCTATGCAGCCCCTAGGTTTGTATGATTTTAATGAAGCACATATTTTTAGAAGTTTAGAAATCCTTTAAATCTTCTATTAAGGATACTTATTAGGAAGCATACATTTTTAGAAGTTTAGAAACTTTATATTTTGTTGTCTTTGATTTGGTAAATTATCCGTCTTTTCGTGGTAACCTTCAGCTTAGTTTTCATAATTGAGTGGTATCTCTTATGTGAAATGTTGGGTATTTTCCTCAATTTCAACTGTAAAATTCACACAAGACTCACATTGAGCCTCATCCTCTGGGGACACCACATGGGTGTTTTCCCCAACTTAGACACATTATCATGTCTCCTTGTATTTGAATTTGTACCTCCATTGTGAAAGCTCAAATGGGAAAATTGTTTCTGTGACTCTTCATTCTTGGTTGGTACATGTTTTTCAAAGAAAATGACAAAAATAGGCAGTTGACAAAGATCAGCCACCAAACTTATGTAAATCTACAAACAAAAGAGGCCCACACATAACTAGAGACCACGTAGACGATCATAATCGCACTTGATAAAATTCATGTGAAATGAAGTCCAGCCATTTGTTGTTGTGACTGGAAACGCAAGCCCCATGTGGTCACCTGGTAATAGTATCATTAGTTTTAAAGAAGCACATATTTTTAGAAGTTAGAAAATTCTGGCGATTTGTTTTCTAATTTACTTAAACAAATTCATATACTTCGCATGGAAGTGCACAAATCAGAAAGAAAAAAATTGTTTCTGTAGAAATTAAAGTGAATGTTTTTTTGGAAAAGGGTAAATGTGGGGGTTTTGAAAGGACCCGCATTCTTGTACAAAAGGCCCTTAAGGCTAGATAAAGCAATGAAGCATGATAGAAAAGAAGCCCACAAGCATCAGAAGACAACAGCCATAAAAGCCCAAACAAGAAGAAAAGACACTAGAAGAGAAAGGTGGCAGCCCCAATAGCTGCAGCACTAACAGATTACATTAGAGGATCCCGACAATGAGATCATAATCTCATTTTTGAGGGATAAATTCCTTTCTTTTTTCTATGTATGACTGTCCAATCATCACTCCTATTGGGGTCCAAATTTTCATCTGGATGAGTTGGAAGTCAAGAAGCAGAGGACTCCATTTTTCCAATTAACAACTCCTTTTAGCAAATATTTTTAGAAAAATCTGTCCTTGAAGGGAGCATTACCACCTGTTCATCCTTACCTGACCCAACCAAACTTGCCGCAGGGGGGGTAACGTGAGTCTCATCCAAAATCTGAACCTTTTTGGCATCTAAATCACGTTCTTCTCGAACCTCCTCCAAATCTGCCGAAGAGGGATCTGAATCATCCTCAACAACCAACTGGTTGGGTTGAGAATCTTTCCACCAAGAAACTTTTCCTTTAATTTCTGCTTCACTTTCTGGCAATCTGAAGCAAGATGCCCAAGGGAAAAACATTTCCTGCATCTGAAGGGAAAGCCTTCATAGTCAAGTGGTTGTGACCAAATCCTATCCAAAACTTTGAGATCAATGGAAGCAGGTAAATCAAGAGAGGTATCTAGATCTACTAAGATACACGCATAGGTAGTATGAGTGTAGAGTTCCGTTTTGGAATCGATGGACAAAAACTTGCCTAAAGCATTGCCAATAGCAGTCAAACACTCCCCCAGAACTGCAGCGGGAGATGAGGTAAACGAACCCATATAGGCTTGACGTTGAATGCAACAGTGAGAGGGTTGAAGGACGGAAACCACGGCTTCATCAGCAAATGGTGGTTTTGTAGTTCCCAAAGTTTGGAGAGGATAGAATCCCTATCTTCAACAGAACTAAAAGCCACAATAAAAAAACCCCTTGCACAGGGGTAAATGTCAACCCTACCAGACAAGAGAGGACGCTAGTTCGAAGAAATCCACGAGTGAAGAAGCGGCAGTCCAGGCCAGAGGCCGTTGAAGCGGCAGATCAAACCCTGGTTGGAGAAAAAATCCTCTGCCTCTAACACCGACTCCCCATAGGTAACCGAGGGAGAGGAACTCGCAGCAGCAAGAGGTTTAGAATACAAAGAAACGGAGGTGTTAGCCGCAGCATACAAGAAAGAGCATTTCACCTCGGCCGAATCCAAAACCCGCACCAAATCTGGACCAGTCGAAGGGCACCCATTGCAGCCAGCCGTACCACCACTAGCCAGCGCGCCCGAGAACCAAAGTCACCTCCGGTAGGGACTCCTTCACCGGTTGCAACAGGAATCTTGGAAGGAAACGCGTACAAGCGGCGCAGCTAGGGTTCGGGAAGGAGCCATGAAAATTGAAGTGAATGTTCATTTTAGAATACCAAATGTTTTTTCCTTAAAGAAATTGACAAAATTAATCCATTGGCGAATTTTAGCAACTGAATCTATATTTAACTCAAAAATAAAGATCAATACTACTAAAAGATTTCGGGTGTGTACACAATAAAAATCATGTTAAGAACATGTATAACCTTGCATTGCTGTGACTGGAAAAGGCCAGCCCTATGTGTTCAACAGCTATGGAATTTTTTTAATGTGATGCATTTTTAGAAGTTTAGAAGTCTTGGAAAACAGTATTTAATATTGTTTTTTTAAAAGGAAAAAACTAGGTTGAACTTAAAAGACAAAAATATCGCATAGTCAGACATCTGCAATCAGTCACTGCCCATATTGGAAAGTTTGAAACGGTCAAATGCAATTAGATCCTGTGAAGCACTTGGCACCAAGCGGGCTGTAAAGGACCCTACCCAAGCAAGGCTAAGTTTGATTAAAGACAGCATCCATATTTTACTGATTTCAGAACAACAAAATTCTAAAATTCCCCAACTACTATGCAAAAACCTCCTTAAAGCCAAGACACTAGCTATAGTTTGATTTTTTTCATTTGACATATATTCTACCATTAAAAGGGCTAAAATACGTTTTTGATGTAGCAACATAAGATTCCTTGCAAAATGGTTAAATATCACTTCCCAGCAGAGCATCTCCATGGATAGATTTCATTTTGGCAATGCACATAATGAACTCTCCACTCTCCATCCAGCAGCAAATGCATTAGCTTCTTCATCCAAAACCTTTATATCTTTCCTGCTGCACTATCCATTATAATGCCACACTCCAAATTTCGAAAACTATTTCTTTTCATGTGTCTTATACTCTGTTATATGCAGCTTTGAAACCATGTTTAGCAGTACCAATGAGATGTAGCTCAACAATTTGAATGCGTCGACTGTTTTTCGTGCTATACAGGTTCAATTCTCACAAGCATCATGTTCAATGAATATATGGATATAGCTGATTGGTATTGATTGTAATACTGGTTTATAACTCTGGTAAAAACTTTTAACCTTAGCAAGAAACCATGATTAGCAGCAGGGTCTGTTTTCTCTATATAAAACTAAAAAGCATGTATTATTAAAACAAGCCACCATTTATTTGATCCCCAGCTTGGCCTGAAAACATCCTGCAATTTATTAGTTTGGAATTCTTTGTTTCCTAAGTTTGGTAATGATATACTGATCATTTTTGTATTTTGACAATATTTTATAGAAAACTTGGCTATTTTTCATAGGATAGAAATTGTGGAATCTTAATTTTTAAATGGCAAGTAGTTTTGGAAAAAAATGAGAAAAAACCAGTAATGAAAATTATCCTTACAACCAGGTTATTTATGAAGAAGATGAAGACAGAACTGAAATTGCCAGTTTTGGCCCTGGTGGACAGTGATCCCTACGGTCTCAAGATTCTGTCTGTTTACATGTGTGGGTCCAAGAATATGTCATATGACAGTTCAAATCTTACGACCCCAGATATTAAGTGGCTCGGGATTCGACCCTCAGACCTGGACAAGTACCACATTCCTGACCAGTGCCGGTTGCCCATGACAGAGCAGGATATTAAGACCGGGAAGGACTTGCTGGAGGAGGATTTTGTGAAGAAGAACCCTGGGTGGGTCGATGAGTTGAATATAATGGTGAAGACTAAGCAGAAGGCTGAAATTCAGGCATTGAGCTCCTTTGGTTTTCAGTATTTGTCTGAGGTATATCTTCCCTTGAAGATTCAGCAGAGGGATTGGATTTGATGTCGGTAATGTCTAAACCCTCAACCCTATTCTCTGTACACATTCTCTCTCTCCTTTTTATGTTGGAGTCAGGATGTAAAGGTCTTTAAGCTTTGATATTTGAAATGAGGGTACGGATGCTTTCAAATTTTAAAATTGTTCTGATATCCAATTTGGGTCCTCTGTATCTCTTTTAATGCATTTTTAAATACTTACTCTGTTTCTGAATCCTTTGGATTTTACCACTGATGCAGACTTAATGATCATGGGATTCAGCAAATGTTGTCTATTTTTAAGATGTGAAATTATCTGCTTATGTTGTATGAATCTGTATTGTTGTTATTGATTTGTGTCTGTGTGGCTATGATGGTTTGGTTTGATTTCAGATTCCCATATCTGGTATCTGTTTGGCCACGATAGTTCATTTTTGAATTAGATTCCCATATATGCAGTGAAGAAAAGTAATTTTTGTCCTCATTTGTTCACTAAAATCAGCAAATGGCAAATTGTGAGAACCAGGAGTTTTGAACCATGTTTATATAGTCTTTCATACAGGTTGTCTGCTGCAGATGCAATTCGATCGTTTCCATGATCTCAATTACCTAACATTTTTCCCAATAGTAAACTTATTATTAGTTGTTGTAAACAAGAAAAAAATACTTGAAATTAAGAGTAGTTACAATTTGTATATAGCTATTAGGGTTTAGGGCCAAGTTGATCATTAGATATTACTTTTGTAAATACAATTCAAAACAACAGAATAATAATCACAACAGTCCTAAATTGTGTAATCAGATCATGCCAATAGATATGCCATTGAAAGTATAGTTAGGGTTTAGGGTTGGAGTTATGCTACTATGCCACGAAGTTCAAAATGCACGATAGTGTGTTGAAACTAGGTGTAAAAGTTGGGAAGAGTGTTGTCAAGCTGTCTCTAAAAGTTGGAGATCTTGAAATATGTGCAAGACAAGTTTGTCGAAAGCAAGACAAGGGACAAGTTTGTGGCTGAACTTGTCTCTAGTGCTATGAATTTGTCCCCTAGTGCTTTGAGCTAAGTTATGGTTTTGGGATTGGTTTGCTTGTTTCAAAATATTTGGAATTTGGGTTCAGACTAGTGCAATGACTATGCCGAGATTGAATATTGCTCTTCCTCATTTGTAATCTTAAAAAGGGGTTAGTAACTATTTGAGTTGGATTGACCTCACCACACCCCTACTGATGTGATGAGCATTGCACTACGTACCAATACTCTTAAGAGGTTTTAAGCCACATGTAGTTTTCCCAATTTTATGATGAGATGTAGAATGATAAATAATATAAAGAAAATTGAGCCCGTAATTTGGCCTCACACTTGGCGAGTAGACACTTGTGACCTAAGTAACTTTATCAACTCTAATCGAACTTTTGATTAAGTTTAGAGTTGAATAATAAATGCAATTGGTTTTATGTAGATTTGGACACTATGTACTATAGACTATAGAGATATACAGTCATCTACAGATTTGCAATGAGAATTGAACTATTTGCAAGCATGCCAAACCAACATATCAATTGAAATTGCAAGAGAGGTAAAAGGAATGACTTCGCCGATATCAAAGATATTTCAGATTGTGTCACCAACAAAACTAGGAACCATGTAAGATTCTGGATGAACCCAGATTGATTGTTCTCGACAATACTCTTTGGTGTAGGACCATATAAAAGGGTCGGGAGAGCGAATATTACAAACCAACTATCCCTACTTTCTTAGACCATTAACTTCGCGGAATCTTATTTTTAAGGGTTCCTTCATTAGATTATTTCACACTTTTGTATGTTCGGATCCACTTGTAACCCTAGATTTCGCATTGGTACCTACAAATCAAACTCAAGCTATTCTCGCAACACACTTGGGCAATCATTAGATCTAAAAATAAAAGATGCAAATGTTTGAGTCGATTGACCTCGGTGGTCACCCTGTTTGTGAGTCACCAAGCGCTGCACTACATTTTAGACTCAATGTAGTTCTCCTAGTAATTTGTGTTGATGTGCATGCAACTAACCCTTGACCTAGTTTGGCCCTTGTGCCTCAACACCGATAATGCGGGCTATGCTACTTCATCCCAATAGAAACCCTTGTGTGTAGATGACAAATTCAAATTTATGCCCTCCTATATTGTGTATGTAGTATGCAAATGTGTCTCTTGCTTCCTTAGCTTAGTAGATGGTAGATAGATAGGTGTTTGCTAGGTAATAAATGCTTACACTAGACTTGTATATATATGAGTTTTTACTTTGAAATTAGGACCTTAGTGGCGGAAAGCTTAACCTAAAAATAGAATTCGAAAGACAAAAGAGTAACAAATGGGACCATGAAGAGAAAACAAGTGAAAAATACAAAAGGATAAGACCGTACGTTAGGACCGTGGTATGGTTTTGACCTTGTTGGACGATTTTGTCCCGTGCTCGAAATATCAAAACAACAAAAAAGGACTGCTAGAGATCTCTATAAGGTAACTCAAAATCAAACCAAAAAGGTGAAATAGTAAGAGATAGGTTTAAATCAAGCCATAAAGAGCAATACAACAAGAGACTGATGCCACTAAGACCTTGTTCTATTGTTCAAAACTCACATGTATATAAGTTCAATAAAATCATGATGTAATAATGATTGTGCAGTTTTTGTGTCTACATTTGTCCCCCTTTATGCTAGTGAATGAAATTTACTAGTGTAAAGGAAAAGAAAATCGTACCTAAGAGAGTGCTGAAGCAAGAACAACAACAAGCGTGTTGAGAGAAAGTAATTGTGCGTGGTGAACAACATGAGTCATTGGCTGACCCATGTAGAGATAAGGGAGAAATGTGTCGTAGGCATCAAAAGGGGATATCACAATTGCAAAAAGAAGTGTTTGGAGACATGGAGATTTGTACTTGGCATGTTTGTAGAGTTGGGGGTGATTAAATCTCCAACAAGGTGTTTGATTTTGTAATAATGTGGGAATTGGGGGCCACAACAACAAGGGAAGAGTGTCACGGGGCTTTCGGTTGCCCACTATAACGTTGTAGACGGATCTAGGTCTCGGATATCCGAAACCCCTATAAGGTGAAAGGGAAACATCTCATTGCCCCCACCATGTGTTTATATGCATGTACGATTAGAAATTGTAGTATTGGTGCTTTGGTGAGTTTGGAATGCTTGATTTTTGCCCCTTGCATTTGTACCAAATACAATGGTGTTCTGTGTTTATTACTATGTTTGTTTGGTGCGTAGTGCATTTCCATAATCAGGGGTGACTCGAGGATGATGAAATAGGATTGAACTGTGTGACAAAGAGAAAAAGGTGTCCTTGCATAGCCAATCTTGCGTGATTTGTGTAATGTGTGTAATGGAGGATGGCCTTGTTGACCAATCCATTGGATGTTGGTTGCTAATTTGAGAGATGAAAAGGAGACAACCATGTATGGTTGGCCTATAGAGTTGCCCCCTTTCAGCGAAAGAGAGAGTGTGAAAGAGTGTCGCTTGAGATGAAAATGAAGAGATGAATCCACAACATGAATCCACTTAGTCACTCTAGGAATGAATGAACAAGGATGGATTGATTAATCCATCACCGAACAATAAAGTCGATTGAATTCAATGCCTCCAATGAGTGAAGAATCAAAATTCATGAATGAATAATCTCTAAACCCCCATGGGTTTATAAAGGCACCAAAACATAACCTACAACTCAAACAAGAAGCTAAAGAGTCAAGAAAATGAATCCAAACCATCTCTCTCTCTCATTTGAACTTCATGTGCCTTTTCTACTTGCAAAACCACCGCTTTCAATAGTATTGATGGTTTTGAAACTGTTAGGGCAGTTTGCACAACCGTTACTTGTTTCCACCAGCAATTATGTGTTAGGAATTAATAATATCTAATGTGGAATAATTCCTCAGAATCGCAATAATAAGAAGTATGAATAGAATTATAGAAATGAAATATGCACAACACGAAGACAATATTTAACGTGGTTCACCCAATGTGGGCTACATCCACCAAGAACACTTGCTCAGATTTTATTACAAGCCAACAATCTTCACAGTTACAATAATCAGATCTTGTTTGGAGCTGCGCTCAACAAACCCTCCCGAATTCACACTTGAATTTGCACACACTATTCACCTTCACAAAACACACTCATATAAATCCTATTGTATGTCCATCTATTTATAAGTACATCAATAGGTAGCCGAAGAGGCGGTTTTACAAAACAATGGGTACTGAAAAACCATGGGCCCAAAAACAGCCCATAACGGTTACCCATTACCCATGGGTTAATAAACCACCCATGGGACCGCCGTAAAAATATCCGAGTGTAACACATGGAAGGTGTACCAAACTCTAACATGAAAACAGGCTCCACAAACATAACATTCTCGTAACCTTAAAAATCTTTTAACTTCCGGAGGCCATAACTTTTGTTTACAACTTGAAATTGTGTGCCGTTTTTTTGAAAATGTGTAATCAAAAACTACATATGATTTAGCCCATACTCTATAAAAGCTACTGTTTTTCTTAGGACTTTGGCATGTTGCGAACCCTGTTTGATAGCTGATTGTCTCATCTACTAAATTAGATGATCTTCATGATCCAACTTTGGATCAATTGCATGCTGCATTTGTAAACAAATACACCCTGCCCACCCCACCTTCTCCCCACAGGGCTAATAATCCCATTCCAAATTGGATGTCAGGTTTGCCCGATATTGTGTCCTTAACAAGGATGGATTTTGATGACTTGATTTTGACGGTACACATGAATGAACAAAACTGACTCTGTTTTCGACTAAGAAAACTTGAACAAAAGATGTTCTATAAAAATATGATTAATTATAAAACTCACACTTACATTACAAATGTTTGAAACACTACAAAAATAAACAATACAAGCTAAAGCACTAAATACTATACTGAAATCAACTTACACACAAAGTATTTAAAAACTATTAACCACTATTGTAAACTAATTACTTCACCATAAAGATAATGTACCTAGAGACACTCGAACCATATACTAAAAAGATTTGCAATAACAAAAATGACATCTATTCTCCTACTCAACTTTGCTTTTGTGACTTTTTATAATGTACAAGTGATAAACTAATTTTGTATGACAATGAATTCATGATACCTTTATGACTTATTCTATACACAAGTTACACATAAGTCTTAACACTTAAAATAATAAATTAACAAAGAAATCTAAATAGACATAAATTTTAGAGACCAAATTAATAAAACTAAACTTAAACTACAATCAAATTCTATTGTTCTTCTGTAATTTGGAAGAGAGACCAAATCAATACGACTAAACTTAAATTACAACCAAATTCTATTACTTTTCTGTATTTTGGAAGAGCACAACTTGCATGGTGTGGAGAGCGGTTTAGTTTGGAAAACATATTACTCAATGATAGATGCATGTAGCACACGTGAGCATGACAATGTTCGATCAAAATCTTAATAATTAACATATAAAATAAGAAACAAATCTAAATAGACACAAATTTTAGAGACCAAATCAATAAAACCCAGCTTAAACTACAACCCAATTATATTACTCCTCTGTTATTTGGAAGAGCACAACTTGGCTGTCGGTCTATGCTGCATAGAAGGTAAAAAATGCACATATATAGGACAGAAAGCCACAGATCTGCAGTACATGCTGCCGGATGCAATGTGTTAGTCTGCACTAACAAGCTTATAAAATACCTTGAACACTAAAAAAATACCTTAATATCTGCTCACAATGCTCACAAGCAAAATTAAAAATCTAGGATATCACTTTAAAATATGCAAAATACAGCAAATTGAGCCAAACAGAAATATGATTTTTGCAGAAAATAATGGATAATGGATAACTCCAAAAATACTTGCTCAAATCTCTTGAAATTTTAAATGGAGCTTGCTAATACAATAACAGATATTATAGAACTGTTTTTGGAATTTTTCGAATAACAGAATGCTGCCAGAAAATTACAGCGTGCCCTAAACAGCTGAAAACTTCTAAAATTAATATCTTCCGGAATATAGATGCAAAAATTATGAAACCTTGGAAATATTATCTATAAATATAGGAGATGATATCCCAACCTTCAAATCAGAATTTGAGGAAGTGGAAACCCTCCAAAACAGATCTGCAATCTTCAAAACAAGTCGCCCCACCTAGGAGATGGCTGGAAACCCTTGCAAATGCCTTCAAACTGATGCTAGACCTTGCCAAAGAGGTTGCCGTAGATCTGCCCTAAAAACCACAAATCTCTCCTCCAAAATACCCAAAATCCTCCAAAACCCTTCACTAAAACCCTCTGAAAATATCTCTAAAGAACAGCCCTGATTTTAGCTCCAAAATGACAAACTAGGGTGGATCTCTCACCACCGAAGAGTGCCCTACTAGCTAGGGGTGGATCTCTCACCACCGAAGCTAGGGTTCCCGTGGGATCTTACTCCACAAGTTGGATATTTGCAAACAACAATTGCACATGAAAGGAAATATAAGTGTATGCATGAATGACCATTTTTTCCCCCTCCACTCCTTATATAACTTTTCCCATGCCAAGGAAACCCTAAAAAGCCCAAGTCGCATTTTCCCCTAGGGAAGACCAAATTAATAAAATAACTTAAAGTTACTTTTTCCTTTTCAAGTCGCCATGGTCCAAAAGGTGACCCCCAACGCAAAATTAGAACACTAGGAGTTAAGTGGCCCCTTCCAACGATAAAACATAACATCTAGTCCCTTCGAAAGCACTTTATATTCCTGTCAACGGAAAATTATAACAACTGGACTAGATATTCATACCCAATAGCTCACAGCGTCCGTAACCCCTTGGGCATGACCAAGGTTAGGACCCGTACTGGCCCTTAGGCCTGTGGCGAGGGAAAGGGGACATTACAGTCCTCCCTTCCCAAAATTTGCTTGTCCCCAAGCAAATGCAAACTAGGATGTTGTAGAATCTGCTCTCCCTCCCAAGTAGCATCCTCAAGAGGCAAACCCTTCCACCGTACCAAGTATTCTGTAATCTCTCTGCTCCTGAGCTTCCTCTGTCTGACCTCAATAATAGATTCTGGTTCTAAAACCAGTTTCCCCTCCTCATCCAATGGTGGCAACTCCGTAGAAGGTACAATATGCTGCCCAAGTGCCTTCTTAAGGCATGACACATGGAAGACATTATGTATCTTACTGTGCTCTGGAAGATCCAACTCATATGCAACTGCACCCACTCGCCGAGCTACCCTGTATGGACCATAAAACCGTGGTTTTAGCTTTTCTTTCTGCTTGAGTGACGACTGCCTGTATGGCTGCAAACGTAGGAATACCAAATCTCCTACCTCAAAGGACCTCTCTATCTTGTGCCTATCCGCATAAACCTTCTGCTGATTTTGCGCCTTTTGGAGGTTCTCCTTAAGAGCTCGCAGGATATCCTGGTTCTCCTGTAACCAATCTCGAGCTTTGGGAGCCCGACTGTCAGTTAATACCAAATCAGCAAATGACATGGCATCGTATCCATACAAAGCTCTGAAAGGAGTCATGTCGATGCTCATCTGATATGTGGTATTGTAGCAATACTCGCCCATGTGCAACCATCTAATCCATGCCTGCTGATGTCCCGTCACATAACTCCGCAAATAGCCCTCTATCCATTTGTTAACAATCTCCGTCTGCCCATCAGTCTGAGGGTGATAGCTTGTGCTGGGAGTCAACTCAGTACCTGCAAGTCTGAATATCTCCTACCAAAAAGTGCTCATGAAGATCTTATCCCTGTCACTGACAATATTTTTAGGCAAACCATGAAGCCTAAAAACCCCTGTATAAAATACCTGAGCCACGTCAGTTGCCTCATGCTTCTTAGGTAGAGAAAAGAAATGGGCATACTTGGTCAATCGATCAACTACCACATAAATGCAATTGTGCCCATGCACCATAGGGAGTCCTGTGATAAAATCCATGGATATGCTCTCCCACTTCTGCTCGGGGATGGGAAGAGGCTGGAGTAACCCTGCAGGAAAAGAATGCTCCGATTTGGTTTGCTGGCAAACCATACACTCTCTGACGTGATTAAGGACATCGTCCTTCATTCCCTTCCAAGTGAATCTCTCTCTGATGTACCTGTATGTTTTGAAATATCCGGGATGTCCAGCTAATGGCGTATCATGTACTGCACGAAGGATCTTGTCCTTCATCTTAGACCCCGGTACAAGGAAAATCCGATCCTTGTAGAAAATGAGATCATCTACCACCCTGTATCGGTCATCCTTGGTAATACCATCCATGATCTCACATGCAAACTGATTCTTGGAGTACTCAACAAGTATGTGAGCCTTCCAATCTGCTGAAATCTCAGACATAGAACTCAACATAGTAGTAAGGTAAGGCCTCCTAGATAAAGCATCAACAACAACATTATTCTTACCTCTAGTGTATTCTATGTCAAAGTCATAGGTTTGTACCTTGTTCACCCATCTTTGCTTTGGCGGTCGTTGAGATCCTTTTGCCCCAAAAAGAACCTCAAACTATTGTGATCCGTATGTACCACGAATCTGCTGCCCACAAGGTACTGTCTGAATTTGGCCAAGGCATGCATGATGGCCAACATCTCCTTGTCGTAAATTGAATACCCTCTCTCTACCGGGCTCAATTTTTGACTCTCATAAGCAATGGGATGCCTATCCTGCATAAGCACCGATCCAACCCCTCTCCTGATGCATCACACTCTAGAACAAATGGCCGAGAAAAATCTGGTAATGCGAGGATGGGACATGAACTCATCACCTCCTTGAGATGATCAAAAACTGCTGTGCTGCTTCTGACCAAGCGAAAGCTCCCTTCTTTGTCAAATCTGTCAATGGGGCAGTCAATCGTGAGAAGTTCTTCACAAACCTCCTGTAATAGGTGCACAGTCCCAAGAATCCCCTCAGATGTGTCAATGTCCTGGGTGGCGGCCAATCCAAAATTGCCTGTATTTTCTCTCTGTCCACCTTTACTCCCCCTCCACCAATCACATATCCCAAATATAACAACTCTGTCATGCCAAACTCACATTTAGAAGCTTTTGCATATAGCAAATTAGCTTCTAATATTCCCAATATCTCATCAAGGTGGCGGATATGGCTCTCCCAAGTCTGCTTTGTAGACCAATATATCATCAAAGAAAACCAATACAAACTTCCGCAAATGGCGGTTGAACACGTGGTTCATGCAAGACTGGAATGTAGCTGGTGCATTAGACATAAATCGAATGGCATCACTAGAAACTCAAAATGTCCATAATGGCATCTGAAAGCGGTCTTATGCACATCCTGCTCCTCTAACCTTGATCTGGTGATATCTAGATCGCAAATCTATTTTAGAAAAATAGATTGCCCCCTGTAGCTCATCTAACAACTCATCAATACGTGGCACTGGATATTTGTTCTTGATTGTCTTCTTGTTCAATGCTCGGTAGTCGATGCACATCCGCATGGTCCCATCCTTCTTCTTCACCAATACCACCGAAGAAGCAAAAGGACTGGAACTCGGCCTAATGTGTCCCATGTCAATAAGCTCATGGATAGTCCTCTCAATCTCATCCTTAAACCGTTTGGGGTGATGGTAAGGAGTAGTAACTACTGGTCTAGTGTCCTCAAGCTCAATCACATGCTCAAATCCCCTATCTGGAGGTACACCAGGAGGTATGTCACTAAAAACTGCACTGTGCTTATCCAATAGCCCCTGTATATCCACATGATACTCTGGTTGTCCATCCTCTGATTTCTTGGTAGAAACCAAGCACTGTACTGCCCAATCAACCCCATTGTGCCTGTGAATCCTCTCGATCCTCTTTGCTGAAACAACCCTGGGTGCATCTGAAGATAAACCCCTCAAGGTTACATTCTTCCCCTCGGACTTGAACTTGAGTTCCATCGTCTGAAAGTTAGTCCGAAACTCTCCAAGAGAATGGAGCCACTGTACACCGAGCACAAGGTTGGTCTCTCCAATACCAACCACATAGAAGTCATCAGTAACTGTATGGTTACCCATGGTGATACTCAACTGCGGAACTCGTTGCATGCATCTCATGGACTCACCATTGGCTACCACTACATTGAAGCCCTCAAAATCTTTTGCCTGTAATCCCCGCTTCTCTACCAAAGATGCATCAATGAAGTTGTGGGTTGCCCCACTATCAATGAGTACTACTACTCTCTGACCCTGTAATACTCCCCTGACTCTGAATGCCTTGTACCTCGGGGTACTAGACAAAGTGGCAATAGTCTCATGGGGAAAAGTCTCCTCCTCTTGTTCAACCCCTGCACTATCCAATGTCTCTCCATCTCCATCCTCCAACTCCTGAGCATCCCGCTCCTCCTCGCTCTCACTCTCCTCGAAGACCTCTATGAATTGGGCCTTCCCTTTCCCTCTACAATCATGTCCTGGAACCCATGGTGTGCGGCAATCGAAACATAGTTTCTTTCGCCTCAACTCCTCTCTGTCCTCTCTTGATACAAATGGTCTCCTTGTTGCATCCTGCCTAGGTGGGGGCCCCTTCGGCTGTGAACCATCAGCTCTCGAAGGAAATACCTTAGGCTGAATTCGAGGTGGAAACCTCGATTTTGGAGTGGACAACTCCAAATCACGTGCTCTCCTAATAGCCTCATGTAAGGAAGAAGGCTCAAATGCCTTCACAAATCCTGCTAAAATGTCAGTCAACCCTGCCATGAAGAGTGAAGTCAACCTCATCTCTGAAACATCAGATACCATAACTGATAACCTCTGAAAATCTGCAATGTACTGGTCTAGAGAACCTGTTTGCCTCAAGTGAGTCAACTCTCTGAAGTGCCTATCTGGGTCCCTCCTGTTGAATCTGCTCATCAACCTCTGTGTAAAATCTGCGTAAGTAGTGATATGCATGTGTCCCTGTGTGATCAACCCATGATGCCACCAGTCATGAGCATCTCCCTCGAGGTGTAGGATAGCAAACTTAATTGCATCCTCTTCACGCATGGGATTCAAGTCGAAGTAAGTCTTCAACTTCTGAATCCAAGACTGCGCGGTACACTTCTTAGAACCATCGAAGTGTGGAATAGAGATTTGTCCCAATCTCCTCTGAAACTCGGTACCTGTGTCTGGTGATCTCTCCTGGGCTTGCTACCAATCTTCATCTTACAATACTCCTGAAATGGCATGTTATCCCGGAAACCCTCACTCAATGTCTGGTACCTCTCCCAACAAGATTCCTCATCCACAATGTCTGCGGGCTGTCGTGTCTGTGAAACTTCCGGATCCTTCAAAAAAGAAGGCTCGTGGAGTCCCAAGAGGTCTGGTAGAAGCATGAGGGGACCCCTATCCTGAATGTCCACTCTCACCTCTATTACCATGCTGTCCCATATTGCTAGCTTCTCCTCTCTCCATATGAGCATCAATCTTGCCCTGTGCTAACCTCTCAGTGAGCTTGCTCAAATAGAGATTGGTAGTCTCTGCTTGTTTCACCATGTTGGTGAACAATTGTTTCATCAGATCCACTCCCATCTCTTCACTGTCTCTGTCTCTGTCTCCCATCTTTCAACCCCAACAGGCTGGAGAAACAACAGCTCTGATACCACTGAAATATCCCTTGTAGGATATCACTTTAAAATATGCAAAATACAGACAAATTGCAGCCAAACAGAAATATGATTTTTGCAGAAAATTAAATCTAGGGCAGCGAACAAAAAATAATGGATAACTCCAAAATACTTGCTCAAATCTCTTGAAATTTTAAATGGAGCTTGCTAATACAATAACAGATATTATAGAACTGTTTTTGGAATTTTTCAAATAACAGAATGCTGCCAGAAAATTACAGCGTGCCCTAAACAGCTGAAAACTTCTAAAATTAATATCTTCCGTAATATAGATGCAAAAATTATGAAACCTTGGAAATATTATCTATAAATATAGGAGATGATATCCCAACCTTCAAATCAGAATTTGAGGAAGTGGAAACCCTCCAAAACAGGTCTGCAATTTCCAAAACAAGTCGCCCCACCTAGAAGATGGCTGGAAACCCTTGCAAATGCCTTCAAACTGATGCTAGACCTTGCCAAAGAGGTTGCCGTAGATCTGCCCTGAAAAACCCTGAAATCTCTCCTCCAAAATACCCAAAATCCTCCAAAACCCTTCACTGAAACCCTCTGAAATATCTCTAAAGAACAGCCCTGATTTCAGCTCCAAAAATGACAAACTAGGGTGGATCTCTCACCACCGAAGAGTGCCCTACTAGCTAGGAGTGGATCTCTCACCACCGAAGCTAGGGTTCCCGTGGGATCTTACTCCACAAGCTGGATATTTGCAAACAACAGTTGCACATGAAAGGAAATATAAGTGTATGCATGAATGACCATCTTTTCCCCCTCCACTCCTTATATAACTTTTCCCATGCCAAGGAAACCCTAAAAGCCCAAGTCGCATTTTCCCCTAGGGAAGACCAAATTAATAAAGTAACTTAAAGTTACTTTTTCCTTTTCAAGTCGCCATGGTCCAAAAGGTGACCCCCAACGCAAAATTAGAACACTAGGAGTTAAGTGGCCCCTTCCAACGATAAAACATAACATCTAGTCCCTTCGAAAGCACTTTATATTCCTGTCAACGGAAAATTATAATTGGACTAGATATTCATACCCAATAGCTCACAGTCAATCAGTAACCCCTTGGGCATGACCAAGGTTAGGACCCGTCTTGTCCCTTAGGCTCGTGGCGAGGAAATGGGACATTACGGGGTCCCTTTACGAGATCAAAACACCATTTTGCACTATGCCTACTCGATATCGGATGGAGGTGTTGGACAAAGATATACACAACAAACTTTGTTTTTGATATTATTCATTTGATTAGACTACAATATAGCCTTGGATCTCCTGTTAGCATGGAGTCAAGCTTATCATCAACAATTGATACAATCCTTACTTAATAGGGATGAGTTGTTATCACAACTCATTACACACTTATACACACACACAAAATAATTATGTGATGTACTAATAATCCTAACAACACATGCATACCCATGAAACCATTAGCTGTCAAATACAATCATATTGAATGTTTCAAACCCACCTTCCTTCATTTTAGATGGTTAAATTGAGGGGTTTTCTTGTTTGTCTTGATAGTTAAATCGAGGGGTTTAATTGTTTTTTTTTTTATATTTAAATTGAGGGTTCTATTGAACTCCTCACCCTTGTTTGTATTAAAGAAAGATTAGATTTCCACCAAATTTTTATATTATATTGCAATAGAAGTGTGTAGTAGGAGAGAGAGGAAGAGTAGAGAGAGGTGGGATAGAAGAAAAGAGAGATACTAAGACTGATTTTTGCAAAATTTCAAACAAGATGTGCTGATTGTAAACAAAATTGAACATTTTCTTAAACCTTCAAACATTGTTTCATAAAAATTTATCGCCTATTCCTTGGGTTTGGTCTTTACCTTAGCATACTTGGTGCATTAACTTCTCAGCTCTATTGTAATACTACAATGGTGAGTTGTGAGCTCCAAGCAATCAAGTGATCCTAAGCAAGAGCAAATGTGATGTTAAGCTCCACAATGAGCTGGTCCGGATTCTTGTATGAGCCCGAAAGCGTTACCCAAATATGGGGCTTAGAGGGCGGCTGTCCCTCATTGGAAATCATACAATCTTCTCTTATGATGCTGCCAGTGTGTCATTTGCATTTACCATGCTTTTGGGAGAAGGTGAAATAAGGGAACCAACAAACAAGAGAGATGGCTTCCCTGAAACCAGGGGAGCCGAAGCTCACTCTTCTTTGGTATTTTCGTTTCTGCCTGGGAGGAGAAGGTGCCTGACTTGAACAATGGGCATATCGAAAAGTTTTTATTCCAGCAAGGCCACCCCAGCTTCTAGCTTAATCTGATGAGGAAGAGGGGGAAGGGATGCATCATTCAAATCTCCAGCCTCAAGAGGGGGAAGTTCAAATGCAAGGAAAGAGGGTGCAAGAAAATTTGCATTGCACTCTGATGGGGACGTCTTCAAATATGGAGAATAATGGGACCAAGTGCCTTTGAGATCTTTGACTGAGGAATTGTGAGGAGTGGGAAAGGAATGGAAGCCGTGAACTGAAAAGTGGAACATGCAGGGCACAATGCTCCCAGCTTTGAAAAAAAGTCAGCATAGATTGTACTTGTGGTGCTAGGGACACCACCCGGATTTTGCCACTTTTGCCCAATATTGCCAAAATAAATTCTTCAGCATGTCAGTGTGTCAGGAAAAGGGCACAAATGACTTCTTTGAAACAAGGGTGAGGAAGATAGGTGAGGACAACGGCAGACAAGAGTGAGCCATATGGGAAAACAGAGATGGATAGGTGTTGAGAGAAACAAAGAACACAATAGAATGAGGTGGAGGTGGAGAAAGATGAGTTGATAAATAAGGAATGTGCTGGAAGGGAGAAAGGTGAAAGATACATGGTCAAATACATTCAAATTCAAATTCTTGGAAGGGAGAGAGAGGTGGAAGGGAGAGAGGTGAAAGGTACACTCAAATTCTTATTTTTATTACAAGTCAAATACATTCCAGATGGAATTGACAGTTCTTGCACAGTCAAACTCCTACTTCTGTTACAACTCAATTACATTGTAGATGGAATTGAGAGTTTTTAAGTCCTTTCTAGCCCCCAAAAAGGCCCCTACTCAAAGTTTTCCCAAAAATCCCTCAAGGCTTCTTTTTGCCATCCATTTGTCCAAGAATTTTCTGTTGATCCGCTTTCACGTGTCCCCCTCATCTTGCTTGAACTGCAGACAATGATTATCATTGATCAAGATCTCAATCCAATGACTTTTAAGCAATGTTCCATGGGGACACGCCCCCCTCAAATAATTTGGCGTCTCTAGGGACGAGGCTGCCTTGGAGACTTGGGGACTTCTGGGAAACTTCTCCTCACCATCCCACTGCCAACACCAAACAGTTAGGGGACGTCCCTGAGATGGCCCCCTAAAATGGATACATTTCTATTTCAAAGGGGATGTTTGGGAGATTTGGGGACGTCCTTGAGACCTCACAGAGACTTGTGGAAGTCCCTCAATTGTCTTAGAGACCTAACAGTCCCCTATTACAAAAACCTCAAAAAATGTTATTTGTAATTAAGAACACATTTTTTAAAGATGTTTGTGGCGCCAACCCTAGCAGTTTACGGGCCCCATCATTTTAAGCTCTAAAAGAAACTATAAATGGACCTCACATCCTCACTCCAAATCACAGAACATTGAGCAAGGCTAGTGCAAGAGTGAGAGCATTAGCAAAAGGTAGAGCAACAACAAAAGTTTGGCGTGGACTTTGGAAATGATTAGAGGCATTGGGCCATTGACCAATTGTATTTGAAATTTGGATGTAATCATCATTTTGAATATAAATTATGATATAAATATTAATATATTGATATTTAACATTTTCATTGTTCAATGCAATGTGTTTAGTATTTCAAAGTTTCATTTGTTATTCCTTGTACATTTTTTTATAACTATTTTTTCAAGTACTATATATATTTACACTGCCACCCCCACCATCCCCAAACCTAGGTCCTTTTCCACCTCGTGTCCGAGACCCGAGCACCTGCCCCCTTCTTGAGACCCGTGGAACATAGCTTATGAGTCCCTTTGTGATAAACAATCCTCAAAGCTCTCACAAATCTTTAAATGATCAAAAGACTGTTGATCAAGATTGATCCAATAGAGCTGATGTCTTTTTGAAATTAAAAGGACTTTAAAGCCCTTTCATAGCTTGAAGTGTCTGAAAGGCTGTTGATCAAGAATGATTTGACGACTTTCAAGCTGTTATCAAGAGCAAAAGTAGCTAGGATCTGTATGGCATTTAAACCTTTGAAACTCCTCAGCCATTTTTTTCTTTTCTTGAATCAACAGCTCTACTTAAGAAACACAGGATAATTTGTTTTCCAAGGATGCTTCTCTATCAGTAGGTGTCTGACATTCCACCTCCCTCATATCGTAACAAGTTGGGTAATGGGTAAAATAGAACCTGGCAAATCTGTTTTCCATTATTCAAACTGCATTATACCTCTTGTTAAAGATATTATATTTTTGTGGGATTTTTTTACCGGGAGGATTATTTTTATAGCTAAGTCGTCACCTTAATGACTGCTTTCCATGAGTAGTCATTACCTTATTGAAATTTCACCCATGTATCTTGCTAATTATCACACATGTATCTTGCTAATTATCACAAGACAAGGGGACCCACACAACATACAACCATCTCTAAGCATTCTAGAAGAGGGGATGAATGATGAATAGAATCCACTACTTTGGGCTTTTTACCCTCTAGATTCTTTTCCTCATTTGGTATTATATTTGTTTGAATCTGATTGAAAATTGAAACTGCTGGAAAATTACTACTATTAGCACCATAGTCTTAGGCAATTTTTGATGAAGTACAGTTTCCTTTTGAATCACTAAAAAAATCCACTCAAAATAGTTAAAAATCCACTGGTCATAACATGCCAATAATGGACCAGTGAAGTTATGTCATTGAAGCCTGGATATTAATAGAATTCTGAGTTATAATTTCTAACCTATTTTATCAATCTCAATCCAAGCTATATCCTTTTCAAGACTGGAATAAATCACAAAGAGATCCAAGAGAATCATGACCTATTTCTTGTTAACTCTGTGTTGGATTCCTGATTGATGTAAACAGAAGAAAACAAGCATTGTGACTGTCCGTGTGAGATGCCGTACAACAAAAGAAAGCCAATCTACATGAATGATTCGCCAGGCACATCTCAACTTATTGCAGAATCAATCACTAGCTTGGTAGAAAAACGAGCTTCAACAGTTTGAAACACTTGTTTGGAGTGAAAGACATGACATGGTGCTCATGAGATTGTCTTGATTAACTTGATCAGCAATGATGTTACGTATTGACTTTTAACTGATGTGTCATGTCTTTGAGAAAGGTTTTCCTTATATTATGGTAGTGAAATGTAATGTATTATTTTAACTTGGTAAAACCCCTAATCTATATCTATTTAATCAAACCATGTATAATAATTCCCAATACATGTTTGCTAACATAAGGACATATCTCCTCTTCTAATTGTAATGAAATGGCAGTGTTGAATTTACCCGTAGACTAAACCTGCGTGGCTTTTTTGTGATGTTTTTATTAGAAGAGAACATAAAAACAATTGTAAATAAAAAGCAATAACAAAGAGCATATCTCCCATTCTAATTGTAATGCAATGGTAGTGTGGAATTCACCGGTAGACTAATCCCACTTGTGTTTTTGGTGATGTTTTTAATTAGAAGGGAACACAAAAAAATCATTTATAAATAAAAAGGAACAACCTCAACTATATTTAGTAGGTTGGATGGAGTATATTGTTTTCAATGCGTTTACACATTTATACACACGCTTAAAAGATTTACATTTACACTTTAGCTTTTACTGTGTAACATAACTTAAGATATATGAGACCATAGTAACGAGACTCTTAACTCAGCAAACCAATTTTTATTTGGATTAAAACTTAGCAAGATTCAATGGATTAAAAAATAATTAAAAATAGCAATGTTTAGGGGTAAAAACTATTAAAATGCATTCCATGTCTAATCAACATAAAATACACTTGAAGCTAATCAAGTAAATCCAATATACACATTTATACACAAAGCATTCCATAATGTGACATTGAATGATTGAAGCTGAACAATTGAACTCGACACTTGAGAGCTGATTTTAAATAAGGGTTACCTTTATATACACAAAATGTGGATTTAGAAATGCATGGTAATGCCATCAACAAAAAAAGATAATATGAAAGATACAATTAAGGTTGAAAGAGCTTGCAGCACCTACCCCAACATGAGATGTACTACGTTTGATCTTGTGATGTTTGGTGTATGTCAAGGAAACAATTGTCGCCATTCTACCTGCCCTCGAGGTATCAACAAAATCTTGCCCTACAACATTGTTATCCCTAGATGTATATGCTCGTTTCTCCTCCCCTAACATCACAAGCTCTGCCTCGTAATCACGGATCCACCCATTTATGGTCCAACTCTGTGAACAAGGGGTTATCATCCTTGATGATTCGGTCTGATTGTGGATCATACTCCAACTCATGGGGGATAAATCTTCCTCGACCCCTACAATTTGCTTGTGGTAGATGTGTATGTTGTAATGTACAAATACAGGGCCAGTTGACCAAAATCCCTTCATGGTTGATTTAACACTCAAAGGTTCACTCACCACCTTACTAGAAAATGTTTCTCACCATGCATATGTAAAAATAAATAGTAAAATGTTTTAGATCTCAATTCTAAAAATATGATTTTTTTTTCAAATAACAAAAAGGAGGAAGTGAGCAAACTCAAAGTTTACCTATCCTAATTGTCATTCTAGTCGGCTTGCAAAAATCTCGAGAAAGGAGATCTTGTAGTGCTTGTTTCTAGATCTCAATCTTAGACATATTTTCCCCAGTTTGTGATTTTGTCTCGAAGAGGCCATTCATAACCTCCTCGTCACTGTTGAAGGTCTCAAGGAATTAAAACGTGAGTTTCATAAAGCAGGGACAAACAGGAAGTGGTGTATGGAGTTGTTTTATCTACCATTAGTCAATGGTATCCCAAATGAACTTATAAATGACATCCATTGTGCCATAGTTTTTATTTTCTTTTGGCCTAGCCCATTCCCTCATGTGCCGAATTGATTCCTTCAACCACATGGAGGAGAGAAACTAATGGCTCTACGACTCATAAAAAATAAAAATAAAAATAAACTTTCTATTTATGTCTTAAATGAAGAAAACAATAAAATTAAATAACATTTTAAGCCAAATAAAATGAAAGTTTAAGAAACAAAAACTGACATGAATCTACGATTACCCTTGATGGCATCCAAAAGTGAGACTTTGAACAGCCACTTTACATTATTAATCTCGGCATGCATAGAGTAAGAATACTTGCTTTTTTAATTGTAGCAAAGATTGCAAGGTGATATTGCAAAACAGATTAAAACAAGACCAACTCCTTGTTTTTTTGTGAATTCTCTCATTAAAGAGGACCCATGCATGATTGTAGATGCACTTGCAAATATTACAAATATGCTCCATAATTGGCTTGACCCATTCCGCATAACGAATATTCTTCATTATCAAATCAATGCAATGGGCCAAGAAAGGAGTCCAAAAGATCATAGGCCTCTCCATTAACAATCTTCTTACAAAAACATACTTTGCTGCATTCTCAAAGATTACATGCACCACAAGTTCTTCACCCAGCTATGTGACAACTTTCAGAACCCCTCATAAATAATTAACTTTCAACATCCTCTCCAATGCATCAATCGACTTCAAGAAGATATTCCCACTTGAATAATTCGACAAGTTTAACAATATTCTTTTTATGAGTAAAGCCCCTTTTCCTCTAAATTGATTTTACATCTAACAACTTTTTACAAAATTTGGGCTTAAACACTTGATGGTATCTACTAATGCTCGCTGATAAAGCAACTTGCAATGCAAAAAAATAAATTTTAGAATATAAAAAACCAGGTTTTAGAATAAAAATTAAATTATAAACACATACGATACAACATCATAATATAGAACAAAAAATTTAAGTAGAAAATAATAATATTACTTGGCCACATGAAAATTAATGTCGAAAAGTATCAAAAGTCACCTCTGCGCTCCTCGTCCCCATGTGTTTGTCTTTGTTCCAACTTGTGCTTTGCAACAATGGTTGGGAACTAGAAATGGTGTGTGGCACAAACTTACTCTTTCAATTACACGATTCATGGCCAATGTTACGTAACTCTCTTTAGGCACAATGTTATTAGAACTCAATTTAGGTTGAATGCTACTAGATTTGTAGGCATTGGAGAAGTGGAAGATGCACCTACACATTGGATTTGTCTTATCATTTGCTCATTTTTTTGAAAGCTCCCCAACTAAGATGGTAACTCATTTACAATCTTACGCATTGTAGACAAACACACAACAATGTCATGTCTAGTTATGTGAGCAAGGTGATATTTTATGCGATTAATACCACTTCCTAGAAACTCAACACCATAATATTTGCAAAAATGTGTACGTTCTTCAAAATCATTTTGGCATGCTTCTAGGGTGTTCCTAACATGGTAAAACCAAAAAAACCTATATTGTAGAGAAATGAGACGCACCGTAGGAATCACATAGTTAAATTTTGATTTGTTAATTTCAAATATAGAACCAAAAACAAAGAAGGAAACAAATAAAAGTATTTATAATACACAATCAAAAACAAGAAAAAGAAAAGAAAACTGTTCCAAACTTTTATTTTTATTTTAGATTTAAAAAAAAATTTAAATAGAAAGAATGTGTATAATTGAATGAAGAAGTAGAGGAAAAAGGTTTTAAAAATGAGAGAAAGATAAGTGTTGAAGTTTTTATTCAGTTACCTATTGCGATCCTTGAAAATGATTTTAAAAATAGGAAATCCCGACATTAGTACACACAATCATTGCTACCATCTCTTATCGAACTCTTGCACATGAACTATCAACTTATTTGAATCTAAAACAGAGAATCATAATGATTTTATGGAGGGAAACTGAAAGTGAGAGTGAGGAAAGTGAAATATTAAATGGGCTCATGAAGATAAGATTTGTATTTAGGGTACGAGTGTTTAATTGTGCCAAGAGTAGATTTTATGTTTGGGATTGACTTTTTTTCTACACATTACAATTTATGTTTTTGTTGTTTTAATAAGGATTAAAAAATTAGCTAATTTGCTAAAGTTCAAACATGACTCACGAGTCTATTTAGACTTGCTAGTTTTGACCTTGGACTTTGTGAACCTATCGATTTTCTCCAAATTTTCATAGAGGTGAATACATGCTCCAATTGGCAAGTCTTTACCAAGGCTCGTCGAATCTTGATTCTATTCATGATATTGATTCACCTAAATGACTCACGTTTACACTACATAGCTTGCAATGCAACATGGGTTCATATGTACATTGTTATCATGAGGATGCTTAGGCATTGTAGGTGTTTGAAGAACAAGTTGATTTTTGCCTTACACATGCGGACATCTTGCTATCCAAGTTTCATATATGACATGCATGTGTTTTGGCACTCGTTGAGAAGATAATATCTTGCTCTAAGGATGCGCTTGTTGGAGCAAGGTGCATTTGAGGGCACATAAGAATAATAGAATGAGCGCGTGCCAGAACACTTTGAATTCAAGACTTGCATGTTTTGTGGATAAGGGCTATTTTGGGAGATAGCGCGCGAGCACACAAAGACATGAAGACTTGTGGTCCACGCAATGGTATTTTGGGAACAAGCGACAACGAGTGCCATGCATAGTTTGAGCTAATAATAGGATTTCTACTCAGAGTTAACTATATGAAGTCTATTGTTAGAGCACTTGCATGTGTGCATCTTATTGTAAAGGCGTGTGGCTATTATTAGCATGTGACCTATTTTGAGAAGCACATGGGCGGTGAAGGGCAAGTCCCCACCCCTATATATATGTATTGATTTGCATGGGTTAGAGTGTGAAAAACTATGGTAGAGTTATGTTGCTAGTTTTGTCGCGCACATGACTCATGAAGATACTTATGTAATGTAAGAAGCTTTTGTGTTTTACAATATTCAATACAATGGATAATATTGGCTGGATAATGGTATTAAACATGACTGAATTTGACTCTTGCATGGTAAATCTTGTTATAGTCATTGTTTAGTTCATTCTATATCTATTCTAAGAACTAGATCTGGTTTATGCACTGTGTGTTGTTTACTATTGATAATGAATTTGGATATCTATATGCACCAACATGCTAACATTATGTACAAACAACTCTAAAGGGGGTGCTGGTGCCTTTGCACGTTTCGGTGAGCGCCTTGACTCTGGGTGAGTGATGTGTCAGTGCGCTTGGTCGATTCCCTTGTGGAACATGTTATACATGCGGATCTCCTGACCATTATAGGCGCGAATGTCCTTAGAACATTACTTGTTCTTTTTGCGGAAAGAATCATAACTATGAAGAGTGTTCGGACTTATATGAACATTTGAGCAAGAAGCACAAACAAGAGAACAAGGGTGCAGAGATGGTTAGGATACAACGTGTTGTGGAAAACTAATGGATCCCGAGGTAGTACTTGTGAAGATTACTACACTCGCCGAGGTTGTGTGTGCCGAGAAGCGCTACAACAGAAGCCTACTACCATCAATAAGAAGGAGGTTTTACATGCAAATACCTAGACCCTACACATCAGAAGGAGATTTATCAAGAAACCATGGAGGTACTCAGAAATATGTAGGGTGAAATACAATGTTTAAAAGAACAACACGGAAGTTGGAGCAGAGGAAGGCAAACAGACTTTCCAGTCATATGTTGATGATTTGAAGGAAGTATGCAAGAAGTGCGTCGGGAGAAGAATATTCCATTACTAGGGAGTTGGTTGAAAGGAAACACTCTACGTGCTAGTATTGAGACCGGACGAAAGATTTTGCATGCTAATCTCCCTCCCCATAGCTTGGATTATGACAAGGAGATCACTTTGAATGTTGTTGTAGATGGATGGCTTTTGAGCAATATTTTGATTGACACAGTGTGGAAGTGAATGTGCTTACCTTAGATGCATGGGTTCAGATGGGCAGACCTCCATTGCAGCCATCTTCCAATGTACTGTATATGGCAAATCGGACTAAGGCCACACCAATTGGAGTATTGAAGGATACATCTATTACTATATAGGGGGTCAAATTCACTGTGGACTTTGAGGTATTAACACTTGCAGAAGCATATAACTTCCCAACTCTACTTGGGTGCCCTTGGTGCTATGCAAATAATGCTGATCTACAATTTAATAAGGGATATATCAGTTTTGAGAACAAGGAAGAACGCGTTATTATCCCTTTAACAAGATGGGAAATCTGCACCTTATGAACAAAATTTATGTCCACACCATTCAAGATCCGGAAGCGCTTGAGCCATCTAAGGAAGGAATTCTCCAATGGGATGATGCACAATCCATCAGTGATACTACAGGTATCGTCTGTGACAATTGGGCACATGACACTTACGAGATGGTTGGGCACGGAGTAAGAAGCACAGATATGTGCGTAAGCGAAGCAGCCGCTACCGTGTTAGGAGATTAGACAACAACTCTGTACTCTAGTACATTGGTGAAGGAAACCATGAGGTATTCCTACGAGCCATGAAAGTACATTGGAAGGATCAAGTGGACAGAAGGAATATGCTAGTGTATATCATGCGCGGGACAACAACGTGCTTTGGTGGATGGTTCATAGGGATAATCTCATAGAATGGAGAGAAGTGAGAATTGCTCTATCAGCCCGGTTTTTTAGGAGTAATGCACCTACTCAAATATGTGAATATCATGGTAATAATCATGTTCAACACCATGTTCGGCAGAAAGTGAGAGGCTCGGACAAAGGGGCAGGAGGAGCTTTACCACCTTCATTGTGGGTTCAAAACTTTATTTCACCTTGCGAGGCTGCGCGCGCTTGGTATGTTTATGCGGAGCTGCACAGGGAGACTGAAATTGGCAAGACTTGACTGTAGGAATGATCCAAACTTTTGACTACTTCTCCACTAAACCTCTCGATGAAAGAGGCATTACAAGTTATGAAGCGATTGACCATGGGAGATAGTGCAAAGGATGAAGAACTCATTTAGGAGTTATTTGGTGAGTCGATCTAGAAGCGTGTTTTGACGAAGTAGATGAGACAGATGCAGAATTGCTTGAGCGCGCTTACCTAGAGAAGGAGAAAGGAAATATGGTCTATATGGTGGATGATGAAGAAGTGGAATAATTGGACATAGATCATTCAGAGGGTACATGTGAGGTCCTGACAAAGGCAGATGAGAAGGCGCGCACCTACCATGAACTTGTGAAGACAACGAAAGTGAACATTTGCACGATGCCGAACCTAATGAGGCCATAATTAGAGATTATTGGTCTAACTTTGAAGTGGCTAAGATAATTGAGTTACTACGCGATTTCCAGGACTTGTTTCCTAGGGGTTACCATGAGTTGAAAGGGGTGCATGAATCTTTGGGTGAGATGAAAATTAAGTTAAAGGAAGGTGCACACCGGTTAGGAAGAGACCTTATAGGATGAACCCTAACTTGCACGTAAAAGTTAAAGAAGAAATAGACAAGATGTTGGAATATGACATTATTGAGCCCATAGAGGAATCAAAGTGGGTTAGCCCTATGGTAATCAACATAAAGAAAGATGGAAGAATCAAGATTTGTGTGGACTATAGGGAGTTGAATGTTGCATGTGTGATTGATCCTTTCCCTACACAATTCACTGAGGAAATATTGAAGGCATTGCAAGGCGTGAAGTTCACCCTTTTACGGATGGATTCTCTAGGTATCACTAGGTAAGAATTGCTAAGGAGGATCAAGAGAAGACAACACTCACCACTGAATTGGGAAGTTTTGCATACACAATGATGCCCTTTGGATTGAAGAATGCACCTACAGTATTTTCACGCATTGTGGTTCAAGCATTCCAAAAGTTTATTCACAAATTCTTGCAAGTTACTTGGATGATTGGACTGTGTATGGGCTTATCAAGGATCATTGTGACAATTTGCGGTTGATGTTTGAGAGGTGCAGATAATTAAGCATATATTTAAATATCAAGAAGTGCGTATTTGCTACACCTTTTAGAACTTTGTTAGGGCATATCATTTGTAAGGAGGGGTTGTTAGTAGATCTAACTAAGGTTGTAGTCTTTTTAAGCTTGGAGGAACCCACCAGTCAGAGTGAGGTGCGCGGATTCTTGAGCCACACAGGGTATTACAGAAAATTTATCAAGGGATATGCTAAGATTGCCACGCCCTTGGAGGAGTTATTAAAAGGAAAAGTGAAGTTCTATTGGGGAGAACCGCAACAACGTGCATTCGAAGCACTGAAGGAGAGGCTTACCAAGGTGCATATTTTACGTTTTCCTTCCTGGAATCTCCCCTTTCATGTACATGTGGATTCCTCTGGCATGGCCATTGGCACGGTTCTAGCTCATCTTGGAGAAGGTATTGTAGATCATCCTATATGTTTTGCTAGTAGAAAGTTGACTCATGCAGAACAAAATTATACAACTACGGAGTGCGGAGCTTTGTCAATAATCTACTCGCTGCATTATTTCGCATACAAGACTTTGCTTGGCAACACCTTTTGTGTTCTATACAGATCACATGACATTGAAATACTTGGTAAATAAGCCCGTTTACAAGGGCACATATGCCGATGGGTTATATTATTCCAAGAGTTTGACTTTACAGTTGTGGTAAAGCCAGGAAAAAACAATTTTGGCCCAGACCACTTATCAAGGATTCAATCAGGAGAGGACATGCAAAGTATTGAAGATATAATGCCGAATGCATAGTTATATAGGTTAAACCATGCACCCTCGGAATTAGAGGATATTGTTGTATTTTTACGCACATGTATGGCGCTAGAAGGAATGAAAGCCTTGGAAAAGAAACAACTTGCAATTCGCACCGCACCTTTCATGTTGATCAGTGGTGACTTATACAAACTAGGTCGAGATGAAGTATTGCGCCGATGTGTACTGGAACATGAGTGCACGACAATCATGGGGAGGGGGTTTCATGGCGGTATTGCAGGTGGACACTATGCAGGTGACGCCACCGCGCGTAAGATTCTACTTGTTGGTTTATGGTGGGAAACCTTGTACAAGGATTGCAAGGAGTATTGTAAGGCGTGTGATCATTGTCAGTGCCTTGGGAAACCTGGCGAGAGATGAAATGCCTTTGAGGCCCATTACTAGTGCAGAGCCTTTTGAAAAATGGGTAATAGACTTTGTGGGTCCTATTTCCCAATTGCATGCGTAGAACTAGATCGCGCTACATCATCACTTGTACATATTATCTTACAAGGTGGGCGGAAGCAACACCTACAAAGGATTGTACAATGGCTACAACAACAAGGTTCTTGTGGGAAAATATTCTTACTAGGTATGGATGTCCTTTGAGTTTGACAAGTGATAGGGGCACTCATTTCCTGAATGCGACAATCAAGATATTATTGGATGAATTTATGGTCGCACACCACAAGACAACACCGTATCACCCTCAGGAAAATGGGACTACTGAGGCTTTCAACAAGATATTGAGCTAGACTTTGACAAAGATTTGTGATGTTGGAAGGACAAACTGGGATGATAAAGTTTCTGTTACTTTGGGCATATAGAACAACCTATAAACGGTTGAATAAGGCAACACCCTTTCAGTTGGTGTATGGCGCAAAAACAGTTCTTCCCATGGAATTCATGTTACCTTCTTTGCGTATCGTGCGCGCAAGAGATCTAGCTGATGAACAAACATTGTAAGAAAGAATTGACAAGTTGTTACAACTGGATGAGAGGTGCGCCATAACACGTTGGAGTCAGAAGCAAGAAAAAGCCAGGTAGAAGGCATGACACAACAAAACATCAAGGACACGAAGCTCGAGGTTGGACATATGGTACTCCTTTATGATTCAAAGTTTCTGTGCCACCCAGGAAAGATTAAGGTGCATTGGTTGGGACCGTATGTTATCACTCACATACTTGAGTCAGACGCTTGCCAGTTAGAGGCGTTTGATGGAACACGGTTACCCGATTACTTCAACGGGAGTAGGCTGAAGCCCTACCATAAATAAGACTTTTTGGTGTTTGTAATAAGGCAATATTGCCATTTAGATTAGATTTCCCTTACTGTATTTCCTTTAATGTGTTTCCTTTTTCGTCGTTATGCTTTGTCAATTTAGTTCCGTGTTTTGTGCAATGAGTGTGCTTGCACGCTAGAAGTTGATTGCAATCTGAAGTGTTTTTTATGGACAACTGACTGCACATACCCTTAGTGTGGGGTGGTTGTCATTCAAAAATGGGTATGCATAAGGAAATATTGATGCAAGTGGTTTCTCTTGTTGGAAAGTGTGGATGGTATGGAAAGGTGTTGCTAGAAAGAAAATTGCTCATAAAAGAAGATCATACTTTTAAAAAATGCCTAGTATAACGTGAGGTAAGTTGTGACCGTGGAAACTACTTAAGGGAAGGCACAATGGCGAGGTACTTCAGCGCATGGAAGCTCGTGAAAGGAGGTCTGTGGCCAAAAGGTAGAAAGGCGCGCTGGAAGGTTATGGTTGTGGCACGCAGGTGTATCACGCAGAAATGTGGTAAAATGTTCAATTAATGAGAGGATTGGTGGTAGGTGGAGGAGCAATAAATGCGATTACTTTTTCAAGTCTATATAAGAATGTAATGCAGTTCATTTTTACCTTTTGTGATTATGAGTTTTCGAGCGAGTTGTTTGTGACCGAGCCACAATGTGCGAGACACGCGAGGTGCAAAGAGCTTTAAAACCGTGGCAAGGAGAGTGGATTTGTGCACGGTTGGCTTGCGTCCCCACTAGAAGGGGTTGAGTGAATTAGAGGTGTTTAAAGAGGAGGAATAGGGTGCCAGGTTTAGGAAGAAGCTAGGGCACACGATTTCAAGTTAGGCACGCAGCTTCGAGCTACGACACGGAGTTTTCTTGAGGTAAAAGGCGAACCTTGTTTTACCATGGCACCAAGGAAAGCACCTAGAGTAGGAACAAAGGGGAAGAAGAAAGTAGAAACTAAGGTGAAGATCGAGGATGCCCCCGAAAGCGTGTTCTCGAAATGCGACCCAGAGGACGCAATTATGGGACGTGACTAGGATTCTCACATTCGTAGGAGCAAGGTAAACGACTACAATCATTGCATGACTGACAACAAGGAAGAGTTGGACGCACTTTTAAGCAAAAAAAAAAAATAAGCGCACAATCAACGACATGCCTGCTTATGATGATGTTGGAGAGAAATTGTTGAAGAGGGTAGGGGTCCTGCAACTCTATGAACTCCCTTACTTTGGAAAACCAGAGAAACTATACCAATGGATTATGAGCAAAGTCCACGAGGACATCTTTTATTTTGTTGGGCGTCGTATGAGGATCACCGCGCCCTTAATTGCAACCTTGACCGGTTTAAAGGGAACATGGACAAAGATTACCAATGGACTTATCTGAAAAAGAATCTATTTTGGCCACCCGTAAGGAGCTGGGTTACTCAAAGGGTCCACGCAAAATGGATATTTACAAGTTAAGGAAGTACCCTGTGGTACAGGCAACCACACTCTTACTCACCAAGTTGAATGATCAGGAGAGATGGTCATAAGTGAACACCATGTGGCACATGCACATTGCTAAGAAGATATCATAGGGGAAGTTTACAACTTGGCGGGATACATAGCAGATACCATCATTGAAGAAGTGCAAAAAGGCGAGAAGATAAGATTTGGCGCCATTTTGCTATCTCTTGTTTTTGTTGAAATTGGATTCCCGATGGGCCAAAGAACAAGATTTGGGAGTATCCTACAGAGAATAAGTCTCTAGCAGAGAGGTTTGAGAAGTATTTATGTGAGGGATCTATGAGTGGCCCGTTTCGGGCAAAGGGAAAAGATGTGGTATGACAGACTTCACGTGACTTTCGAAGAGGAGCAGAGAATTCGTAAGGGAAAACATACGGTTGGGAGCCTGGTGGTTGAAAAACCCACTTCACCATTAGAAGAAGAAGACGAACAAGAGGACAACGGTTATTTAGTGCGCAGGGGACGGAGGCAACCCTCAAACACTAAGGAAAGTAAGCGTGAGGTTACTCCTCCTAGGCAACAACAAGAGGAGGAAGACTTAGAAACAGACGCACCAACCTTAGATGTAGACCCAATAAATGAGGAACACCAATTTAAAAGGGTGTTCATAAGGACAAGGACTCAGAGCGCGGGGCCATCACAACCTCCATGCAAATCACCTCGGATCTCCCCTCAGAAAGAAGTACTTGAGAAGAAGAGGAGGAGAAAGTTAAATCTCGGAGAGGATGAGTCTGGTGAAAGTGTGCTAGGAACCCCGGTGCAGCCTGAAAATACAGAGGAGCCTCGTGATGAGGAGATGAAAGATGATGAAGAGGGGGTCAAGGAGATAGAAGAGGAGATGGGCGAGCCATCTGGTGCGCCTCACTCCACACAGGAAGGTGAAGGACCCACTGTAGATTCTAGCACCCGGGTTCCCAAGGGAAAGAAGGAAAAGAAAGGAAAAGAAGGTGAGGACTATGTGACTCTGGCTATGGGGTACATAGAGGACACCAACAAGATCATTTGCCAGTGTTCGAGCATGGTAGGGCCAAAGGATTTATATGGTTGGGAGTTAATGGACCTAGAAAAGGCCAATGCATGAACTAAAAACAATTGTCCTGGTCCATGCAGACACACATGGATGAACCATATTTTGATGTGTGTGAGGAGTCATGTGTCTTGCACTTTGGGTAAAGAAGCAACTCGCAGATTAGGCACATGACTGTCAAGCCTCCGGTAATGTCCGATGAGCAAGTAAGCAATGCCTTGGTCAAGGTATCTGCTGAAGTGGCATGGAGAAACATTGATAAGGCCACCACCATTCAAGCGCTACTTGAAGATAACAAGGATAAGATCCAGTAGCAATAAGGCACTTACAAGTAGAGAAGGAATGAAAAGAGGAAAAGAATGAGGCATTTGTTAGCATGGTTGAGGAAATTAGTGATCATATTCTTAAGGTAAGGCCTCATTTGGAGTCTAAAGTTCCTCATAAGTTTCCTTCTACAATGCATTATTTGCGCACTCTGGTGGGTCTAGTTTTGAATGAAATGCTTGTTGTTATGGCCGCACCAAAAGATCTTGCGAAAGAAACAACAAGAGCAAGGGCTACCATTGTTAGGAAAATTTCAAGTTTTGAGGCCTTGCTCCAAACATTGAAAGATGAGTTGAAGAAAGTGGATCAAGCTTTGAACATGTGTGCAGCGCGGACACCATAATAAGAATCAAGACTATAACAGAGGATAATGAAGTGCTAAAGGCAATGAAGGACAAAACAATTGGGCGCAGAGAGGTTAGCCTTGGTAAAACAAAAGCGTGAGGCTCTTCTGAATAGCCCAAGATTGACACAAAGACAAGATCGATGAACTTGGGAAACTTATAGCGTAGAAAATGGACTCCATGGAGGGAATGGTCTCAAGTATGGTGCATGTTGTCCAAGTACTGCAAAATGAGAAGGAAAAGATCACTTAGGATGAAATGGATGCCATCATAACAAATATCCCAGAGAAGACAAGAAACACGCTAAGTGACCGTGCACTTGGAGGTCGAACTCAAAAATGTTTATCCGAGTTAGTCTTGCCTGAGGAAGAGGGTACTGCAGTAAACTTCATTCTTTTGTACAATGCTTCATTCATTCTTTCATTCCTTATTCTTTATTGTTGGAGACCTAAGAAGGAATTCCCATTGTCGGGCGAAAATGTACTTTAGTGTGGGGTAATGTTGAGAAGATAATATATTGCTCTAAGGATGCACGCGCTGGAGCAAGGCACATTTGAGGGCGCGGAAGAATAGCAGAATGAGCGTGCGCTAGAACACTTTGAATTCGGACTTAGTCGTTTTGTGGATAAGGGCTATTTTGGGAGATAGCGTGCGGAGCACACAAAGACATGAAGACTTGTGGTCCACACAATGGTATTTTGGGAACAAGCAACAGCTGAGCGCCATGCATAGTTTGAGCTAATAATAGGATTTCTACTTAGAGTTAACTATAGGAAGTCTATTGTTAGAGCACTTGCATGTGTGCATCTTATTGTAAAGGCGTGTGGCTATTATTAGCATGTGACCTATTTTGAGAAGTGCATGGGCGGTGAAGGAAAGTCCCCACCCCTATATATATGTATTGATTTGCATGGGTTAGAGTGTGAAAAACTATGGTAGAGTTATGTTGTTGGTTTTGTCGCGCACATGACTCATGAAGATACTTATGTAATGTAAGAAGCTTTTGTGTTTTACAATATTCAATACAATGGATAATATTGGCTAGATAATGGTATTGAACATGACTGAATCTGGTTCTTGCATGGTAAATCTTGTTATAGTCATTGTTTAGTTCATTTTATATCTATTCTAAGAACTAGATTTGGTTTATGCACCGTGTGTTGTTTACTATTGATAATGAATTTGGATATCTATATGCACCAACATGCTAACATTCTCGCACTGCAAAGAACTCTAAAGAGGGACTGGTGCCTTTGCGCACTTCGTGTGAGCACTCGGCTTTGGTTGAGTGATGTGCTAAGCCGCACCTAGGTCATTTACTATAAATTCTAGGCTGCATCAACACTGCAAAAAAAGTATTAAGTTTGGGTTTTGTTTTATCTCTGCTACGACCTTTCTAAATTAGATGTCTCGGGAGTTCAACTTGTAATAAGTTTTAGTTTGAAATAACATGTGCTCAACATCCTAATTTCTTGATTGTCCTCTAAGCATGTTTGATTGATGATATCCAAAATATGATTGTATAGACTACAAATCAATTTTTACCATGCCAACACTATCCAAATTAGGAAAGCTCGTTGTTAGATTTTTCAGACATGCAAATCCCATGTTTGGATTCAATAATTCCCAACTATTTTGTAAGGTTTTATAGATTTGAACTCGATTTACATTGTCATGGCCTTGCTAGGACTTGAGGAATCTCAATTCCATGCATGATAGTGATACATTTGTTCAAATGCTTAAAGACATTTACACCACATAGCCTACAATCAACACGTCCTATGTGTAATTGTAATCATAAGAAAAGATAAGCATTGTAGGTAGTTTGTTTGGTGCTCGTAACATGGCAAAACAAAAAAACTTATATTGTAGAGAAACAAGACAATAGTGGGAATCATGTGGTTAAGTTTTAATTTGTGAATTTCAAATATAGAACCAAAAACAAGGAAGAAAATAAAGGTAACCATAATACACAATCAAAAACAAGAAAAAGAAAAGGAAAAAGTTTAAAAACCTTAGGTTTTCAACTTGTATTTTTATTTTAGATTTTTTAAAAATATAAATTGAAGAATGTGTATAATTGAATGAAGAAGTAGAGGGGAAAAGGTTTAAAAATGAGAGAGTAGTGTTCAAGTTTTGATTCATTTACCTATTGTAGATTCTTGAAAATTGTTTTTGAAAAAGGAAAACCCTTTTATCGACATCAATACACACAATTGTTGCTAACACCTCTTATCCAACCCTTGCACATGAACAATAAACATATTTGAAGCTAAAATAGAAAATCATAATGATTTTGTGGAGGGAAACCTAAACTAAAATATTGAATGGGCTCATGAAGATAAGGTTTGTATGAGTGAATGAGTGTTTAATTGTGTTAAGAGTAGATTTTATGTTTTGGGATTGCCTTGTTTTCCACACGTTTTTTTTTTTTTTGTTTTTTGTTTTAAAAAGGATTAAATAATAGTTGATTTACAAAGTTTTGCATAACCGGACTCACAAGTCCGGTTAGATTCGTCATGACCTTGACGCCAGCAAGTCTATTGATTTTCTCTAAATTTTCATAGGTGGACACATGTTCGATTGACAAGTCTTTATCAAGGTCCGCCGAATCTCGATTCTATTCATGATATTGATTTGCCTAAATGACTCACGTTTACACTTCATAGCTTATAGTGCAACACAAGTTCATATGTACATTGTAATTATGAGGTTGGTTAAGCGTTCTAGGTCGTTGAAGAACATGTCGATTTTTGCCTTACACATACCGATATATTGATATTCAAATTTCAAATATGACATGTAGATGTGTTTTGGCCATGCAAAAGCAAGTATCAAGTTTAGGTGCTTTTATATCTGCCATGGCCTTTCTAAAATAGATGTGTTAGGAAGTTCAACTTGTAATAAGTTTCGCTTTGAGATAACATGTGCTCAAAATCCTAATATCTAAGTTGTCTTCTGAGCATGTTTGAATGATGATAGCCAAAATTTGATTGTATAGATTACAAACCAATTTTTAGCATGCCAACACTATCAAAATTGAGCAAGCTTGTCAAAAAAATTGTAGACGTGCAAATCCCATATTTGGACACAAGGAGTTTGTCGATTATTTTGTGAGGTTTTGTAGAGTTGGACTCAAACTCGAATTGGCATGGCCTTGTTAGGACTCAAGGAATCTCAATTCCATGCATAATACCAATCCATTTTCTTAAAGATATATTTACACCACATAACCTACAATGCAACACGTTCTATGAGCACAATGTAATCATAACAAAAGCTAAGCATTGAGATGGTCTATTTGGTGCTCCTAACATGGTAAAACCAAAAAAACCTATATTGTAGAGAAACGTGACATGGATTCATTATTTAGTTAAGCCCTTTTACCTTGAGCCCTTCAAATAGAGAATGACTCTATTTGGGGATTATTTTGAGTGGTTAATATACATTGCTTTTTTTTATTGAATTTCTTCCGACTAATTATTTTAATTCTACCATGAATAGTTAGAAATAATGATATTTAATAATAATTATATTTTTAGCAATTTTATGATAATTATAAAGTCATGATATCTTCTATTTGTCTATAGATCTAGACATAAGTCGAGGAGGCACCAAAATTCTACTATTTTAGAAGCTATTGAATAATTGGGGTAACACTTCTTGCACCATGAGCCATGTTGAATTGGGCCACCATAGTTGGGCTATTCACCCTTCGTTGTTAGGCATAGGTGGAGTTGGAGTCGAGTTGCTCTCATGGTTGGTTCTCCTCACCTTGTTTGTGGCGATTTCTCAACTCCAACTCAACGAAGAGATTGGAGTTTGTCGCCTTGTGGCAAGTCCATTGTTGGGCCCTCTCTTTGGTCATTGTCGATGGATCTTTGCCACTTGGGTGGGTATCATGGTGTGCTTGGCTATGCAAGACATTTCTTAAGCTCAAGATGTGTGGTTCGTTTGGATTCATTCGATAGTTGTCGGGTTTGGGTGCCCTCCTCCTAAGAATGTTCTTCCGCCTACCCTTATGATTTATGTTACATGAATCATACTTTCTTTTAATGTGTTCATTAGATACTACCGATATGTAGCCGCCACTTGTCGTTTTTAATATTTGAGCCATATGTTTTTGTGGCTTGGAGATTAGACCATGCAATCTTACCGGCTAACCCTTTATCGTAACCATCTTGTTTTTATCTTTCTATAAATATAATATCTTGTTCCAATAAAACAAATAATAAATATTAAATCAATTTAATCACGTTAAATGTTTTTTATTTAATTCTATTAGTAATTAAAACATGAAATGAACCCCCAAAATCAAATCATTCATTTTATAGTTTTTTAATTTATATAACTATTTTTATAATTAAAAATGTATTTTAAAAAATAAATCCTACATTTTATGGTTTTTTATTTAACTCTATTTATAATCAAAACAAATAATTAAAAAAATTCATCCACTTTGTAGTATTTTATTTAATTACATCTATATCAAGAAAATTTAATATTTTTCAAGTGATAATTTTTAGTGAATTATTTATTAAAAATACATCAAAGAACGTTAATCCAAATTTGTTCTACTTTTAAAAATATTATTTATCTCAATTTTGTATCACATTCAAAAGATATTAAGACATTAAACAAAAAATTTCATGACATTATTCAAAACAATCTAATTCAAAATATTTCGTACAATTTTTATGTATTGTTATATCTTTTATTGAAGATTTCAAAGAAAGACTTTGATATTGATTTATGGTTTATTTATTTGGATTTAGGAATAATTCATTCTTTCATTCAACAATTCGATTGACTATAAAATGTCGAATTTATTTTTACTAGGGGGAATTCACAATGGAAGATAGGTTTCATTTTTCTTAGATTGAAGAAAGGAAATATTGTGCGAACATGATGAAAAAGGAGTGGCTAAAAATAACTAAACACATGTATATGGATAAAAAACAAATCGTTCACAAACAATAAAAAAATGCTTTGTTGGTGATCATGAAGCACTTTATCTTACATTAACTGTAACTAACAATTTGATAGTACTCAACTTTCCCATGTGGAAAATGTAAACAAATCTATGTACATGGTTATATCCTATGGGATTGCAATCAAATGTCTCTCTTTGAAACTTACAAACTAATTATTAGTGAATTCAATTTACTTATGTTGTATTGATTTGTACTTGTTACAAGCTAAATAAACATTTTTGATACTACACTATATTTAGTTGTATATATGTGTAATATATTTATGTTAATATTACATATATTTATGTTAATAATTTAATATTTCATTGATCGATAATTACAAAGGACAATGACAATGCACAACAAACGTAACAATGATAAAGTAAAAATACCGCATTTACAATCCAATTCTTGAAAAACGACAATAAGGAAGTAAACATATTACATTTGGAATGTAATATTTAAAATATCTTGATATACATCAAGAATATAAATACGCAAATAATAATTCCAACAATGAGAAAGAATAATGCAACATTTGGAAAACTTGAAAAATGATGAGGTAGTAAAATTACCACAATTGTAATGCAATACTTTAAAAATTGTGATAACGGGAAAGTAACAAATACTTGGTATCTACAATTTTTTTGTTATACAATTATTAGGCTAAAATAAAAATAAATTATAATGTAAAAATTAAACTAAATTGGAATCAAATATACTTTATATTGGGGTCAAGTTATTTAACAATGAAATTTAAAAACACTAAATTAATATTTAATACACCTTTTATTGGAATCAAATTATTTCATAGCTAGTTCTAAAAAGCTCTAAATTAAAAATCAATAGCAAAAGCATTGGATTCCAATATTGATATAATGAAAAACCAACAAAAACAAATTCGATTGTATGCCTTGGATTGGAATATGTCCAAATTTAATAAAATGGTGATTTTAATATTAGGTCGGTTATCTCGTTAAGCTCTTGCCAATTGGATACTCTATAACCAATCGATTTGAATATTTGTTTGCATGGGGTTTGGGATCACATTGGCCACCGCGATTGTACCTAATAGCCCTTGGGCCACGATGGAATTGATACATGAATGCAAATGACGATTTTATGAATGGAAACACAATGGATGGGGTAGTGGCAGTCAATGCAAATGATGATATTGTTGTAGGGTTGGTCATAGTGGTAGCACTTAAAAGGGATACTTATATGGTTTCCGTTGTGGTAAAGAACCAAGGGTGTAAGCACAATAGATGTTTGGGACCTAAATGGTTCCAATCCAAATATAAACATGGATGAATTCTCACTCAATGATACAATGGCAATGGAAGCAAGAATGATAATTGGCAATTGTGAAATATGGACTCATACCTATGTTGGGGCACTATTGGTGGTGGTGTTGAAACAAATCCCAAATAAGTGGAAGAATCATAGAGGAATTAGGTATTGAATTTTTTTGTGAGAATGTTATTGGATAGGTGACAATGAGACTAGAGGTATTGCTAACACATTTTGGCACAAAAATGCTCCAAAAACAAGTAACTTATGATAACATGACAACATGAGAACTTGTACTTGGGATACTTGAAAACAATGACACCCTTGTGATACTTGAGGAACTCACAACACTTGAAACACTCCCAAACATCATACACTCATGATAAATGGTAAAGAGATATGATACAATAATGAACTACTAGTCATGTCATGTACCTTGGGTAGCCTACCACACATATTATATGGATCATTGAGTATTAATCGGATTATATGTGCACATGTAGTTGGGTACTAATGTAAATATGCCATGATATATTATGTTATGTATTTAATAATTAAGGCATGTATATGTGATGTTGATAAATGGTAGGTGGCTTACATTAGAAGCTACTAATCGACTCATTTTATCTACTCATAATGGTTTATTAGGTATTCATCCCACATGTATAGGGAAGTGATAGTGGTAGGTAGTTCAATATTACATATTGTAGGCAAGGGGTCCATGCGAGGGTAGAGAAGAATATTTCATATGGAGTGGTTCCTTCCAATAAGGAGCATTGTAGGATGTTGCTCTACCTCAAAGGGTTGCTAAATTTTATTGGTTTACTATATTTTTGAGTTGTGAGATCTCTCTTATATGATCAACAAGTATTATTGATTTGCAAGGTTCTCAAATTTGGAATCACAACGTTAATTTGGGAAAATTTGGAGTTTTTTTGGGAAAGTTTGTGTTATTTGACATATGTTTGTTTTCAAGAAGGTGAACATCTTGTAGAGGGTCATTCTCCTCTTACGAGGTTTGACTTAAGGTGATTTTTGTGTGGCTAGGAATATGTTTTCGAGATATTTCCTAGAAAAGATTACACTACGAGATGCTAAGAAATATCAAAGAATATATGGTTGTGCAAATTTGTTCCCGTAAACCAATGTCAAATTCAAATTGCAAAAAGACCTTGTATTGTAAACATCATAACTTTCTACTTAGCTACTAAATTTTGATGATTTTTGTTTGGAAAGTGTATTTCGAGCCACTTCCATGAAGTAAACATTCATCAATATAGGACTATTATTGAGGGAGATATAATAATCACAAGTTTCGTAATGGGATTTCTCGGGAAAATATTAATTTCTAGTCTTGTTACTTCATATGATTTGTAAGTCAAGTGTAGTCATGAAAAAATGTTGAAAAATTAAAGATTTGGCAAGGGTTGTTGAAGAAGAGTTGAAAGGAGTTTCAATTTTTTTGATAAATATTACTTCCTTTAGAGTTGATGATTGAACATGAAAGTTAAATATAGGCATGGATATATTTAGTGGATAACCGTATTGAATGTTATGAAGGGACCTTTAAGTTGTGTGAATGTTTTTGATATTATCTTGTACTCCTTTTTACGATAAATCTTCTATTAGAAAAAATGTAATTGATCTCCATGAAGAAGAAAGAATTGAAGGAAATCATGAGATGGGACAAAATAGTATCAAAGGATATGGAAAAAGTTTGGATATTGTCCTTTAGAAGATCGGACATGGATGATTCAAATATCATCATGTTGTCCTAAATTGCAACATTATTAATATTTGGCTTCTTAGGTTTTGAATTTGAAACATGTCAAAGGGGAGGGGGCATCATGTACCTAAGGTAACATAGAGATTATACGAGTCATTGATGTACTTATGGGATTATATGTGCTCATGTGGTTGGGTAATAATGTAATTATACTATGATGTACTATGGAAAGTATTTAATGATCAAGGCATATGTAGGTGATATATTAATAAATGGCAGGTCTTAGATATTTAAAGTAGTTTGATATAGTCTTAGTCTATTTAGATAAAACCAATACTATTTTTGTTTGTTAGGTTATGTAGATGCGTGATCTATATTTATCTCAATAGGTGTTAGTGTATCATATCAGTTCTAAGGTTTATTTTAATTTAGATATTACTATGTTGTTGTAAGATAATTCATAGAAATAAATACATAAATCTATAGCCTTAAATTATGTAAAGATATTTAAATAACTTAAAAAACATAATTAGGATAGTGAAATTCAACTAGGGTTAGGGTTTAGAAAGAATTAATCATTCTTTAGGCTTAGACTAGGTGACACCGATATGAAATTGGATGAGGGAGTTTGGTAAAGTTTCATCAAGCTTCATTAGGAAATAAGGGATAAAATATGTGGAATAATCCCTCACGAATCGCAATAGTAGAAACTAATATGTAGAAAATATTACAGATCTCAAATAAAAGTGCAGAATAATAATAACACAACACAAAGAGACAATATTTAACGTGGTTCACCCAATTTGGGCTACGTCCACCAAGAATCACTTGCTTATATTTTATTACAAGCCACCACTCTCTTAATACAATACCTAGATCTATTTGGAGCTATGCTCAACAAACTCTATAGAATTCACACCCGAATTCAAAAACATCTGTAATGTTACATAATTCCTACCATATGCACAAAACCACATAAGTAGACAAATGCTTAAGCAGTTTTACAAAACCGTGGGTATCAAAACCATGGGCCAAAATCATCCCATAAACCTATGGGTCAAAAATCCCGCCCATATGAGAAAAAACACATTTCCCAGTATATCGGGCACATTTTGTTTCAAGGCCAATTTTTTTTTCGAGGGCCAAACAACTGTGGAAAGTTTACAATACTCTTAGTGTACAGTCTTCAACACTTTCACACATGAAAACAAGCTCCACAACCTAACAATATCCCACTTGGAGACTAGTTTTCCTATGAGCAAGCTTCTCAACCCTTCACTAGTTTCCGTGAATAACAACCAAAGCCGAACACAACTTCGCTTTTTCCTTGTGACCACCTTGGTCATCATGTCTCAAGATTCTCGACTGCGGTATGAATCTTCTCCGCTTCAACTTCTCTTCCTCCAAAGTTATCCTGATGAAATGCTACCTTAACTGTATATGCTTCATCCTAGAGTGGAAAGCAGAGTTCTTAGTTAGGTGTATAGCACTCTGATTATCACTATGCAACTTTCCTTCCTCCTGTTTATGCCCCAAATCCTCAAGAAATTGCTATAACAAAATCATTTCTTTGCTTTCCTTTGTGGAAAAACATACTCAACCTCCGTGGTCGACAAAGCCACCACTTCTTTAGTCGTTAAATCCAACTTACTCGCTATCCCACCTACAAAGGTAAACATAACCTGTCGTGCTCCTCCTACTCATCTACATCTCCACCATATCTAAATCTACATAACCGCACAAAGTGGTGTTTAATCCATCAGAGCACAAAACTCTGTCCCCATGGTCCCTCTCAAATACCGAAGGATCCACTTTACTACTTCGTTGTCGTCCTCAAAATTCCCCTCTTTTGAAGTCAAGTTTCAAAAATTTTGAGTCTGTACCTTGGAGTATTGGATCACGTCAAGCTTATTTACGAAGTTTCTTCCTTCTTTTTATTTTCTTCCCCAATGGGAATGACAGGCATATCTTCCCGTTAATTTTTTTCCCCAACATCCATGGGTAGTATGTGGATATTCCTAATTGGATACGACATGGCCATGTTTCAAGCGATAACGGAAGCTTCCACGCATCCAAATGGTGTAACTCCAGGGGTAGGGCCCAAGGGATAGTCCTCAAATAAGCGCAGGATTTCCACGTGTCCTAAGTTCAAAATGAAGGTAAAACAAGCTAAAATCGGCTAAGTATGGAAGGTTCAAAGATGGCGCCACGTGCCTCATCGACATAACTTCAAGAGTCAAAGTCGGGGTAGTTCTCAAACTTGCGCCAGTCCTCCACGTGTCCCAGTCCAAAAAGAGAAAGAGCCGATCGTTAAAATTGACTAAGTATGGGCGGTTGGCGGAAGTCTCCATGTGCCTTAACAACACCATTTTGGAAGTGAAATCAAAGGGTCAATCTTCAAATGAGCACCAACTCACCACATGGTGAAATCAATGGAGAGACAGAGTTGGCCATTGAAAAGTCCGAGACCGGCGAAAGGAGACACGCATCAGCTCAGCACAATTTTAGAGGTGTTTCCAAAATGAAACTCAAATGAGCACTAGCCCTCCACGTGTCTAGGGGTCAACATAGGTCAAGTAGAAATAGGCCCAATCGCTAAGTATAAAGGAACCAATGAGCTTCTCCACGTGTCACCTCACTAACTTCAAAGGAAAAAATGCAAAAGGCATCCATGCAGCCCACTCCAATCAATTCCTTCCACGTGGGGCCCAAATTTAAAGTTATAGAAGTAAATCAAATGGCCCATGTTTTAACTGGTGAAATAATGAAATGGCCGTATATTTAAAAACCTATTTTTTCCACCATTAACATTTCTTTGCAAATCAAGAATTCAAAAGGGCGTGGATGATTGGAATAAGTTGTAACTATTTCTTGCTTGCTCAAGGAAGTTGTAACCATCTCTTACGAGCTATATCATGAGCTTTCAAAGCCATTTTACAGTTGGAATTTTGATATTCTGAAACTGTAATTTCAAATTGGAAGAAATCAATACAAAGGTTTTCCCTTTTTCCTCTGCTTTTTCTTTCTTTCCTTCTTGCTCTGATCTGTGAATCATTTAATCCTTGCATGCTTAGAAACTTTGTGTTCTAGTTTATACAATCTCAAGAACTTTGAGTCTCATGGATTGTGCCCATTATAAACGTGAATGGTTCTATTCTATATCTCATTTTCTCAATACATATAAGGGTTTTCTCTACCATCTCTTTTCCCTAAAAGTATTGTCTTCTTCTACCTCCCTCCTCTCTTCAAGTCTTCTATCCTCATGTATTGATAACTTTCAGCATAAAACACATTTCAAGATATCGAGAAACCACCATTGAATGAAAGATTGTGTATTTGTACATAGGTTTTTCCCCTACTTTCAATAAGGGAACCTCTCCCATTAAAGAGGAGGGACTTTCTTGTCCCCTAATTGGGTTTCATTCCAAGTGCAAATCTGAAACCCAACAGTTTTTGGTGACTCCACTGGGAATTTTTCAACAAATTTCCTTTCTAAAAAGAACAACTAATTTGATCATTTCTTTGATCTGACGACTCTAAGATATACTCATGGTAGAAGGGCTCTTGGAATTGAAGATCCCCAATTTCAACTCTTGGATCAACAAGGTTTTCAACTTCCTCCAACAAGAAGAAATAGAAGAGCTCATTCCACAAGCACACCTCCTCAAGACAAGCTTCTAGTAATAGATTCCTCAAGCACAACTTAGCCCTAATCTCCGTGCCCTAATTCTTGCTGGTGTCTCAGCTCCACTTCAAGCAATTTTTCCAAGGATGGCAACACCTCTGCCTTGGGGACAAAGAGTTGGGCCTCTTGGCTCTCCTCAACCATCGCATGAGTTACCTAGGGGTAACAGAAGAATTTTCCCAAATTTAGAGGTGATGGAAAAGTGCACCCCGATGAACACATCAGCAACCTTCATTGCATGCATGTGGGGTCCTTGAGTTGAACATGAGGATGTCTCTGTTAGGCTATTTGTGGAGACCTTGCAAGACAATGCTACAGATTGGTTTTACCATCTTCCTGCTGACCATCATCGATTGACTACTATGAGAACTCAGTTTGAGCAACGTTTCAAACCTGGCTTGAGGATGTGCATGCTTTGCTAGCTCATATTTCTCAAATCAAGAAGGAGCCACATGAGCCTATGAGAGAATTTGTGGCCAAGTTCAACAAGTTGATTAACAAGATTCCACAAAATACTAGGCCTGTTGATCAGATTCAAAAGTGTTTCTTCTTGAATGCTCAATTTTCGAAGTAAGCTATGCCCTGAGGAGAGAAAATCTTGCAACTTTGGATGTTGATCAGAGATTGGTTATAGTGTGGAAGATGACTTGATCATGTCTGGAAAGCTGAAAAGGGATCCTTTCAAATCCAAAGCATCTTCTTCTTCCTCTTCTCCTGAGGTAATGCAGATCAGTTGGTGCAAAAGATGGCTAATGACCTCATTTCCATCAAGAAACAATTGGCTCAACATGCTCCATATCAAGATGTTCCAAGGAAGAACTTTCAGCCTAGGAACCACTTGCCCTCTTCTCAAACCAGGTTGGCTATTGAAGGTCCACCCCTCAAGGTGCCTGTCAATGCTACTTGTGAAGTTCTTGAGCCTGATGATGAGGAAGAAAATGGGCTCTATGATGAACAAGAAGAGGAAGTCTGATGAAGAACTAGAGGAGCTTGGTGGTTCTCGAGTTCATTTCCTCACCACTGAAGGTGTGGATGATGAAGATGACTATGATGATGTAGTGGCTAAGAGATGAACAATGAGTCATATGTTGTTATGACCCGAGCAGACCAACAAAAAGGAAAAAGTGGTGCAACCTGCAAAAATATCCAAGGAGTCCCCCATCACCATCCCGTGATTGCAAGAAGAGGAGCTCCTATTCCTACTACTTCCACCCAAAAGGTAAGCTCTGCTAGTCCTTCTCCCTCTACTTCTGCTTCTAAGAATTCTTGTCCAACAAATGATAAAGCTGATAGATCAAAAGCTCCTCCTACTCCTAGTAGTGATTCCCCATCCACATCTGGATCTTTTGACATTATAGACCATCTTAAAAAGACCAAGATTCAGATTTCTGAGGCAGAGTTCTATCAAACCCATCCTAAAGCCTTTGCCAAAATGGTTAACTTTGTAAATTCTAAATCTAAAACCCCATCCCATTCTTCTAAAGGCCTTTTCCCACTCCTTCTCCCTCACCTCAATCAAGCCTTATGGCTGCAATCACTTCACCTAATGAGAAGATCAAACCCTTCTATGTGACTCTCCTCATAGCTGGCCACAAGCTTAGCAATTGTGTCATTGATTCTAGTGCATCTGATAATGTAATGCCTGCAAAAGTGGCTCATGCTTTGGGTCTAACCCTAACCCACACTTATGGCTCTTGCTATTCCATGGAAAGTAGAGAAGTGCCTTTGGTTGGGAGAATCAAGGATGCACAAGTAGCTTTTGCTTCTTTACCAGAGAAGAAGGTCTTGGCTACCATCTTGGTTGCTTGATATCCCTCCTTCCTATGGCATGTTACTAAGTAGGAAATTTTTCAAAGATGTTGGAGGTGAGATCCAAATGGATTGGTCACATGCCTTGATCCCTGATCAATGGGAAGATGAAGAAGTTGCTTCCTGAGAAACAAGCAGAGTATATTGTGCAAAAGACAGATGATCCTAAAGCACAAATACTATATGAAGACATTGGGCATGGGAACTACATGATCATGTCACAAGAGGAGACAAGTCTGCCAAAGGGAGTGTTGTTTGATCCTAATGGTGTGTGGACTTTGGAGTTTGATGGAAGTTGCTCTCTTTAGTTGGTTCTGGAGCTGGTGTAGTGCTCATTTCTCCTGGGGTAAGGTTCATCCTTTCTCCTTCAAATTTTAGTTTGAAAATACCAACAATACTCGAGTATGAGGCCCTCATTCTTGGGTTGAGCATGGTGAAGGAAATGGGAGTGAAGAACCTTCTTGCTCATGGAGATGCAAAGCTAATTGTAAAACAAGTTAGAGACCTTTATCAAGTAAAGAACAAAAGGTTGAAGCACTATAGGAATCTAGTCTAGGATTCCATTGAATTCCTTGATGCTTTTTCCATTAAGTTGTGCCAAGGGAAAGGAACACTAGGGCTGACTCTCTAGTTGTTTCGGGGTCCTTGTTGATTCCTCATCCTGATTTCCTCAAGAGAAATTCACCATTGAGATGATCCATAGACCCAATGTGCCTGACAATGCAAATAATTGGCAAGTTTTCAATGATGACCAACATTTGCTTTCTTTCTTGAGCTCAGACAACTTTGATCAATCAGACTTTTTGAAAGGAAGTGACAATCTTCCTAGAGAGTGTGTGTCATCAAATGAAGAGGGTGTCAAAGAAGAGATGGATCAAGATGGATGCATCAAACTTGAAAGGCAAAAAATCCCTAAAGGGATGGTGAGTTTGGAGGATATTTTTGATAAACATGATAGGTATATGAAGTCTAAAGTTTCCCAAGGAGCCCGAAAATCTACTTGAGACTGAGAAAGTGAATATTGGGAGTCTTGATGATCCCAAAATGGTCAACATTGGAAAATGTTGCACTCAGAAGAGAAAAAGAAGGTGGTGAATCTGTTGAAGAGGTATGTTGATGTTCTAGCTTACTCTTATGATGATCTTAAGGATTTTCAGCCTAAAGAAATGCAACATTTCATTCCTCTTAAGCCTGGGATCAAACCCTTCAAATAGAAGCAAAGGCAATATAATCCAAAGATAGCTGATACAATTTTCCAAGAAATACAAAAGCTTTTGAAGGCTAAGATCATCTTCCCCATCCACCATTCAACATGGATTGCTAATATAGTTCCTGTCAGAAGAAGAATGGTGAGATCCGATCTGTGTGGACTTTAGAAATCTAAATCAGGGTTCTTTGAAGGACAACTACCCTCTCCCCATGATGGACCAAGTATTGCAAGGTTATTACAGCTCTCGAGATGCTATCTATGTTAGATGGATTCTCGGGGTACAATCAAGTAGAGGTGAATACTACATATCAACATAAGACTACCTTTACTACTCCTTGGGGCACCTTTGCATACAAGAGGATGCCATTTGGTCTCATCAATGCTGGTGCTACTTTCCAGAGGGCCATGGACTTGGCTTTTGGTAGTTTGAAAGGGAAATGCATTGTTGTGTATTTGGATGACTTGATAGTGTTTTCTAAAGCAAGAACAGATCACTTCCAACACCTTGAAACAATATTGCAGAAAGTGTAGAGAGCATGGATTTCTTTAAACCCTAAGAATTCTATGTTTTGTGTCACAGAAGGAAAGTTGTTGGGACACATTGTTTCAAAGGAAGGGATCAAGATTGATCCGAGAGAGTTCAGCCATCCAACAAATTCCTCTTCCATCAAGTAAGAAAGGTGTCCATTCTTTCTTTGGTAAGATCAATTTCCTAAGAAGATTCATCCCCGATTTTGCAGAACTTACTATGAGCATTTCTCACATGATGCAAGGGAAGAAAACTTTTGGTTGGTCCTCTGAAGGGAAGAAATCATTTGAGGACATTAAACAAGCTATTGCAAAGACTCCAATCTTGGCATGCCCTGACTTTAGCAAAGATTTCATTATCTATTGTTATGCCACTGAAAATACCCTAGCTTGTTGTGTTAGCCTAGAAGAATGTGAAGATCATGAGCTCCCAATTGCATTCATGAGTTATGTCTTGAAAACTCATGAGCTGAAGTACACCATGATGGAGAAACATGCTTTTGCAATTGTCAAAGTTGTCAAGTAGTTTAGGTTTTACATCCTTAATTCTCATTCTGTGGTGTTGGTGCCTGATACAACAATCAAATCCATTCTTACTCAAAGAAGAATTTGGAACCAAGAGAGGTAATTGGGTAGAAAAGGTGCAAGAGTATGATCTTGATATCAAGCCAACAAAGCTGGTTCGGGGTAAGGGCCTGTGTGAACTCATTGTTGAGGAGCTGCCAAGGAGTTGTCCAAAGATGGAGTTGATGTCCCTGTTGTTTTGTTCTCAAAGACATTAGATGTATGGTATGCTGACATTGCTCACTTTCTGACCTATGGAGAGTGTCCATCTCACTTGAGTGCCAAAGAGAAGAGAGCCATCAAACTGAGGTCTACACAATATGTGCTATGGGAGAATGCTTTGTTCAAACGAGGCATAGATGGAAGGTTTTTGAAGTGTGTAGACAAGGAGCAACAAAAGAAGTTGTTCTCTGCTTTTCATGACCAAGCTTGTGGAGGTCATTTCTCCTCTATCTGTAACAACTCATAAAATACTTCGTGTTGGTTATTATTGGCCCACTCTGTTCAGAGATGCATCAAAATGGGTTGGTAAATGTGAAGCATGCCAAATGTTTGTTGAAGACCTAAGTTGGTTTCTTTTCCACTAAAGCCAGTAGTGATTGATGAGCCCTTTCAACAATGGGGATTGATTTCATTGAACTCTTAACCCACCTTCCAATGCTGGACATACCCATGTGTTGACTACCACAGATTACTTCACCAAGTGGGTGGAAGCCATCCCAGTCAAGAGCACTACTTCCGAGGTAGTTTGCAACTTCATTAAGGAGAACATATTGATCAGGTTTGGGATCCCAAACAAAATTGTGACTGATAATGCTTCCAAATTTTCTTCTATCAGATGATGGATTTCTACTATGGGTATGGGATCTCACTTGCTCATTCTTCAGATTACTACCCCAAGGGAATGGACAGAAAAATCAACAAACAAGAACTTGGTGAACATAGTTAGAAAGCTTGTAAATGATTCTCAAAGGAATTGGCATAAGAAGCTATATGATGCACTTTGGGCTGATAGAATTACACCCAAGAGAGCAATTGAATGTCTCCTTTCCAAGTGGTGTATGGTGTGGAAGCTCAACTTCCAATCACGGTGGAATTTCCAACCTTGCATCTGATGAAAACCATTGAAGATTCAAGTTTCAGTAGCTCTTTGGACAAGAGAATTTTGTACCTTCAGAAGCTTAATGAGGAAAAGATTGCAAGTGGTTGATAGATAACAACTCATCAATTGAAAGTGAAGGCTTTGTTTGACAAGAAAGCCAAACCCAAAGTTTTCCAAGTGGGAGACATTGTGCTGCTTTGGGACAAAAGACATGAGCCACGAGGAAGCCATGGTAAGTTTGATTCTCTTTGGCTTGGTCCTTTTAGAATCAGACATTTTGCTGGAGAGAACTCTTTTTATCTGGATTACATGGATGGATCTCCTCTCCCACTTCCTTATAGTGGGCAGTATCTGAAGTTGTTCAAGTCCTAGGTGACTAGGTGGTCCTTTTATATATTCTATACAATGTTTTGGTTTTGGGTCATTCCTTTGTGTTTCGTTTCTGTTCTTCCCTTTTGGTTTGTTTTGTTTCTTTTCCCATCTTGTGTGTGTTGCCTTGTATTGGTTTTGTTTTTGACTCCTTTTCCCAATGGATAAGACACTGGTCCTCTTTCCTAGAGTTATCTGTAGTTCTTGATCTTGCCTTGTGTCTTTGTTCCAAGCCAAGTCATCCCTAGAAAGAGCCAATTTGTCGTCCCCAAAATTCCCCTCTTTTGAAGTCAAGTTTCAAAAATTTTGAGTCTGTACCTTGGAGTATTGATCACGTTGAGCCTGGCATTGTTTGCAGTTTTCCCATTCATGGAGAAAATTTGAAAGTCAGGGCGTATTGGTGAAGTTTCTTCCCTTCTTTTTATTTTCTTCCCAGTCAAGAATGACAAGCATATCTTCCCATTAATTTTTTCCCCAACATCCACGGGTAGTGTGGATATTCCTATTGATGTGGTTTGGCCATGTTTCAAGCGACAATGAAGCTTCCACGTCCAAATGGTGCAACTCCAGGGGTAGGGCCCAAGGGACAATCCTCAAATAAGCACAGCTTTCCACATGTCCCAGGTTCAAAATGAAGGTAAAACAAGCTCAAATCGCTAAGTATGGAAGGTTCAATGGATGACGCCATGTGCCTCATCGGCATAGCTTTCAAGAGTCAAAGCCAAGGGTAGTTCTCAAACTTGCGCTAGTCCTCCATGTCCCAGTCCAAAAAGAGAAAGATCCAATCGTTAAAATTGACTAAGTATGGGTGGGTTGGCAGAAGTCTCCACGTGCCTTAACGACGCATTTCGGAAGTGAAATCAAAGGGTCAATCTTCAAATGAGTGCCAGCTCACCATGGTGAAAGTCAATGGAGAGACAGAGTTAGCCATTGAAAATTCCAAGAGATCGGGAAGGAGACACGCGTCAGCTCGATGTAATTTTAAGAGGCATTTCCAAAATGGAAACTCAAATGAGTGCCAACCCTCCACGTGTCTAGGGGTCAACATAGGTCAAGCAGAAATAGGCCCAATCGGCTAAGTATAAAGGAACCGGTGGAGCTCTCCACGTGTCAGCCTGACGCAACTTCAAAGGCAAAAAATGCAAAAGGCATCCGCAGCCCGCTCCAATCAATTCCTTCCATGTGGGTGGCCCAAATTTAAAGTTATAAAAGTAAATCAATGGCCCATGTTTTAACTGGGAAATAATGAAATGGTCGTATATATTTAAAAACCTATTTTTTCCATTAATTAACGCTTTCTTTGCGCAAATCAAGAATTCAAAGGGCGTGGATGATTGGAATAAGTTGAATTATTTCTTTTGCTCGAGGAAGTTAACCATCTCTCATGAGAACTATATCATGAGCTTTCAAAGCCATTATACGGGTTGGAATTTTGATATTCTAAACTATAATTTTGAATTGAAGAAATCAATACAAAGGTTTTCCCTTTTTCCTCTATTTTCTTTTCCTTCTTGCTCTAATCTGTGAATCATTTAATCCTTGCATGCTTAGAAACTTTGTGTTCTAGTTTATACAATCTCAAGAACTTTGAGTCTCATGGATTGTGCCCGTTATAAACGTGAATGGTTCTATTCTATATCTCATTTTCTCAATACATATAAGGGTTTTCTCTGCCATCTCTTTTCCCTAAAAGTATTGTCTTCTTTTTCCTCCCTCCTCTCTTCAAGTCTTCTATCCTCATGTATTGATAAAACTTTCAAGATATCGCATAAAACACATTTCAAGATATCGGGAAACCACCATCATTCCATGAAAGATTGTGTATTTGATCACATAAATTTATACACGCTATGGTCGAATGACATCTAATATAACCTTGCTCCATCATGAAGCTATCAAATTTCTTATATTATTGACGTGGAGCTTGTTTTTAGCCATACAAGCTCTTCTTCGCTTTGCACACCATATCCTATTTACCTTTGACCTCATATCCCTCTGGGCCGCTTTGCATATATAGATCCTCCTCCAAATCACCATGGAGAAATGCAGTCTTTACATCAAGCTGCTCTAAGTGCAAGTCTTCTGCTGTAACTATTCCAAGAATAGTTCTAATAGAACTCATTTTTACTACAGGAGAAAAATAATCATCAAAATCTATACCCTTTTTCTATGCAAACCCCTTGACCACCAACCAAGCCTTGTATCTTTTCTTTCCTCCTTCTTCCTCTTTGACTCTGAACACCCACTTGTTTTGTAATGTTATTTTTCCTTTGGGTAGCTTCACCAAATCCCATGTCTAGTTCTCCATGAGAGCCTGATGCTCCTCATCCATGGCTTGCTCCCACTTCTTCTTGGCATCTACCTGCATTGCTTCATCAAAGCTCTCTGGCTCTCCACTGTCAGTGAGTAATAAATAACAAAGAGAAGGAGAAAATGTTCATGTTCTATGCTTACCCTAGAAGACCTCCTCAATATAGGAGTTTGGGGTTCCTATTGAGGAGGTTCTTGAACTGATTTATGTGTCACTTTCCCATCCGAAAGATCCTCTACCACTGCATATTCTTTCTTGGATTCTTCCCTATTTTCCTGCAACTGTTGCTTATACATGACTTTCTCATTAAAGACCACATCCCTAGATCGAATGATTTTCTTGTCCTTAATAAACCAACATTTATATCCAAAGTCATCACCACCATAACCAATGAAAGTACATTTTTTTGATTTAGCCTCTAGCTTGGTCTTATCATCCTTGTCTATATGGACAAACACTTCACATCCAAAGACTCTAAGAAATGAATAATCAACTTTCTTACCATACTAAGCCTCCTTAGGTATGCCTCCATCCAAGGAACTTGAGGGTCCTCTATTTATCAAGTACATAGCTGTGCTCACTACTTCTTCCCAAAAATAAAGAGGAAATCTTGCATGTAACCTCATGCTTCTAGCACATTCCATTATTGTTCTGTTCATCTTTTCTAAGACCCCATTCTCACGCGAAGTTCCTAGAACCGTCTTTTTCCCTTGCAGATTCCATTCCTAGAATAGTAATCATCAAATTCATTGCACGCAAAACTCCCTCCTTTAGTTGACTCCGAGAAATTTTAGCTTAAGACCCGTTTCATTATTTACCAAGGATTTCCATTTAACAAAAGTGTCAAATACATCGATTTGTTTCTAATACAATAAATCCAAACTTTCCTTGTTACATCATTAATAAAAGTAACATAATAACTTGAACCCCAAGAGATGATACTTGAGTTGGCCCCACACATCGAATGCACCAACTCTAACTTACTCTCTTTATTTATAGGTCCAACCTTGAGAAACATTACTCACTTCTATTTCCCATATATGCAAATCCTCACGTAACTCCAAACCTATTTATGTATATCTAGGAAAATCATTCTTTATGATCTCCATTCCCTTATGGCTCATATGACCCACCTATAGTGACACAATGTTGTATCTACTTGAAGCCACAAGATTACAAACATTAGAGCTATAAGTGGTTAAATACAAGGTTCTAACCCTCTTACCTCTTACTACCATAAGAACACCCTTGGTAACCTTCCAAGAGTCCGCTGTAAATATCACAATACAACCATCACTTCCCAACTAGCCCGCCGATATCAAATTTCATTTTAAAGTAGGCACATGTCTAACATCCTTCAATAGCCATGTATTCTCATTCTACATCTTAACCCGAATAGATCCTTTTCCAACTATAATGCAAGGCTCATCATCACCAAGAAAACATGCCTAAAATCCCCTTGAACATAATCAACAAAATAATGCTTATGTGGAGTAGCATGGAAAGAAGCCCCTGAATCTAAAACCCAAGATTCAACAATATTGTGCAAAGAAAGAATCAAAGCATCCTAACATACATTACTTGTTGCCAAATTTGTCCCGAAGCTCCCAACAATCCTTCTTTGTATGCCCATACTTTCCACAGTGCCAACATACTATCTTGCTTTTGGATTTTGACCTTGCTCGATCTTTCAATTTTCCACGGCTTCCTCTATTCTTCTGTCTCCCTCTAGTTTCCATTGTTAAAGCACTCCCTGAAGTAGAAGATTCCTCAGAGCTTTTTCTTCACATTTCCTCGCTTAGAATCACCCCTAAAATATCCTCAAACTTCAACTTTGAGTTAGCTGGAACTGAGTTGCTTACTGCCATTACTGTGCTATTCCAACTTTCGTAAAGAGAACGAAATTAATAAAGCCCTAACTTCTTCATCAAATTCTATCAGAATCGTTAGCATATTTACAACCGTATTAAAATCATTTAAATGATCTTGCTACCAAACCATTCTTAGACATCTTCATATTAAACAACTTTTTCATTAAAAATATCTTGTTAGAGGAAGAGGGTTTTTCATACAACTTCCTAATGCATCCATCAGTTCTTTTGTAGTCTTTTCCTTTGAAACATTAAATAATACCAAAGATGCAAGACACAACCGGATTGTCCCAAGTGCCTTCCTATCCAAAAAATCCCATTCTCGCATCCATCATGCTCGAGGGTTTGTTCACCTTCTCAGACAACGGAATATAAAGATCCTTCTGATAAAGGTAATCTTCCATCTACATCTTCCAAAGATTGAAATTCTTCCCGTTGAATTTATCAACCCTTGATCTTCCATCATTTGCCATAGCTCCCACTCAAGCTAAAACTTTCCTTGCGATTCAACACTTCAACAAACCAAACCAAGATTTGATACCAATTGTTAGGAAATAAGGGATAAAATATGCGGAATAATCCCTCACAAAATTGCAATAGTAGAAACTAATATGTAGAAAATATTATAGATCTCAAATAAAAGTGCAGAATAATAATAACACAACACAAAGAGACAATATTTAATGTGGTTCACCCAATTTGGGCTACGTCCACCAAGAATCACTTGCTCATATTTTATTATAAGCCACCACTCTCTCAATACAATACCTAGATCTGTTTGGAGCTATGCTCAACAAACTCTACAAAATTCACACCCGAATTCAAAAACATCTCGTAATGTTACATAATTCCTACCATATGCACAAAACCACATAAGTAGACAATTGCTTAAGCAGTTTTACAAAACCATGGGTATCAAAACCATGGGCCAAAATCATCCCATAAACCTATGGATCAAAAATCTTGCCCATATGAGAAAAAGCACATTTCTTGGTATATCGGGTATATTTTGTTTCGAGGCCAAAAAAAAGAAAATTTCAAGAGGTAATGCGCCCCGAACCTCTACTACTAGGGCTACACGCCCGAACCCCGCTCGGGGCTCGGCCCAACCCCGAACCCCGCCAAGACAAGTGTGTAAAGTGTACAATACTCTTAGTGTATAGTCTTCAACACTTTCACACATGAAAATAGGCTATATATTCACACAAAATCGAGCGCAAGATAAATTATTTTGATGGGATATAGATTCGTGGTTGAACTCCGTCTGTGGATCGATAAATTTTGGGGTTATTTATCTACTCTATCCCTACCCAAGACACCCACAACCCAAGAGCAAGCCTTGTGTGCTTACATCTCTCGTACGTCAACACACCACTTGAGCATAAGTCCCAAGAACTCATTTGCGGTGCTTAGAGATCCAAACCACTAGTGGTTAAACTCTAGAATGTGTAGGTATTAACATATTACAATGCACAACACATCCTAATGCATGTCACAATTAATTCCTTCAAGCTATATTCTACTTGGGATTATATATTAGATACTTTCATTCAACCAATAAAATATGAATTGTAGACATCCATAACTCAATAGATTTTACCGAAAGAATGAACACATGCAATGGGTCATTCAAGGTCAAATCATATTTACTAGTACTTTCTCCTGGGGTGTAAGGGTATGCCGTGAATCTAGAGGAGTTGTATTTTGTAGTGTACTTATGCAATGGTGGTAGGGAATGCAGCCAATGGTTTTTTCTTTGTTGTGTAATGACATGATGCTTTAGTTTGTTGCGGTATAATGCATGATTTTTGAAAGAAAATTGGATAGTATTTTATTCCATACTCAAAACATGTTTACATGTGAAAGGGATGTATTACAATGTTGCTAAAAGTTTTATACATTGGTGTTGGGTATTTTTTTGGCGTATGGTATATATAAATGTATACATTTGTTACTTAGTGATGGGTTTTTGGGTGCGTTTTGCATAGAACCTATTGGCATGTGTGTCCAACACTCCTTGTGAGGTTCGTGACATGGACTAACCACCTCTTGTAGATCCTAACTCTGGCGATCAGAGCGAGGGCTAACACCTATGGGTTTTGTTCTAACGAAAATCGTGGTCCAACAAATGGTATCAGAGAAAAAGGTCTCGAGTTTGAAACTCACTCGGTAACGCTGAGGGGGAGATTGTTGGCATGTGTGTCCAACGCTCCCCATGAGTTTTGTGACATGGACTAACCGCCTCTCGTAGATCCTAACTCTAGCGATTGTAGCGAGACTAACACCTATGGGTTTTGGTCTAACGACAAACGTGGTCCAACATAACCGTTCATAATATTTGTCTCGGGTAATTGGTTGGGTATTTGTCAATTTTAATTGTCGCTTGTTGTACCATATGGCTAGCGGTTATAATTTTTATGAGTGAGATGAGAAGTAAGGAGATCATCTTCATCAACAATGTCTTTTCTTTGCAAGCGGGTGTCCATTGAGTCGATACTAGATGTAGGAAGTCAAGTCGGGTCGTCAGACGCATGACTATCTTGTAGAAAATGTCACTTCGGCGTTGGAATGTAGGTTGTTTCGCCCTAAAAGTATCTCAGTGAATGCAAAATATATGTGTAGGTATCATATGTTACATAAGAAATATTGTATTATTCAAATTGTAAAATTAGTTTATAAAATTGAGAGTAATAAAGGCATTGTAATGAAATTTACATACTGCATAATAATAAACATTCAAGAACAGAGAAGAGCTAATACATGTAAAGTATATCGGTAGTGTTTTTTTTTTAAGCATTGTGTAACGTATTGTTCTTTATGCAAAGTTGAGCATCTGCGTTGTTTCCAGCTTTTCTACACATCATTACATTTAATTCATGCATAAAAAATGAATGAGAATGTTAGGGAGATGTATAGGTTTGATAGTGCTCGTACATGTGAAATAACCGTGTAGGGTGAGTCCTCGGTGGTTAGTGGCTCCAATATCTATTGTCACTTTCTCTAAAGTCATTCCATTTGCTTTATGAATTATCAATGCCCATGCCATTATCATTGAGATTTTTTCGCATTTGTTTCTTGTGATTGGAGAGATAGGTAGGTGGGTCAAGTTATCGGATCCCATGTGGGGCTTGAGTATTTTATAAATTTTACGACAACATAGAGTGGTAAAGCTAGAGGTTTTGAGGGTGGTTTGTAAACAATGCAAACTACTTTCCCGATTGCTCCATTAACTAGTCCAACCTCTATCCATAAGTTACTGGTTAACATGATTTTCTCTCCAACACATAAGAGAAATTTTTCTCAAGTTTTATATCGTGTATGGTACTTTTGTTTGAGTGGTTATTCTATTGAAGTCTCTTAAGGCAATTGGCATATTTAGAGTTTTGAGTGTCGACTTGTTATGCATAGTTGCTAAGCTATTGGTTGTATACAAATGAGTGTATGTATTTAAAGTTTGTTGTTCTTCAACGAACATAGTAGATGGCATTCTAGTCATGACAAGTTTCAAGTCTTCTTCGTAGCATATGAGTTTTTGATGTTTGATTGTAATTGTCTAAACTTAGTTTATGTTGAAATACAACCTTGTTGGCAAAAATTAATGTCTAGTATTATAACAATATCAAATTTTTTTCTGTAGTGTGTGGCCAATTGAGTTTCCAACATACATTGGTACATCATTAACAAGGGTAGTTGAGATAAACCACCAATTAGTATGTTTGAGAAACCTCCAAAATATTTATCTGCACACTTTAGGAGTCCCTCTCGTAGTTGGCTATTGATGTCACCTAACATTTGTGGCCTTTCGAAACTCATTTCGACGATTAAAATGTAATTAATGCTTTTAATTCTTTTCTTGAAATCGTATCCATGTCTACCCCTATAGTGGTTGAATGTTGTGAATTGGAATTAAAAGCATGAAATGTATAGTTGTGGCGTTGATATGGAATGCTGCAATTGATGTTGGTGCAAGTAGTAGTAGTCGAGAGGTTCCTGCAGTAGAAAGCAAATGTAGTGCCTGATAAATTATTTTGATTAGGTATGATTTTCTAGTACCGAATGTCCCTTGAATAACCATTTTAAATGGCTATTTTCTTGCAGCACGTGTAACATGCTTTGTAATAATTTGTAAAGCATTCTAATGTTCAGTAGAAAACATGTCTATGGATGTGTTATCTATAGGTTGTCATCATATGTTTAATCCAAATGAATTTTGGCTCAACTCTAGGAAATTGATAGCTAATTCTTGCAAGTCAGTGCACAAATGACAATAATTATAATTGTAGTTAGTGTCAAGGTATCAAAGGCCAAGAATGTCTAGATCATTTATTTGAATAGGTGTTTCTCTGTGTAATCGCGATAGTAATTCCCATTCTTCCATCTCTATTATGCCTTCAGTTTCACTGTCTGTGGTACTTGCTTCTGCCATATTGGTAATTGGATCGTATAAGTGTGGAACATGTCATGCATGGTAGGAGTCTTTTAATAGTTCCCAATTGCTACAAATTTTTGCTGCCGTGATTCCTACGCTAGTTTGAATATTATGAAACAGTTTATACAAAAGCAATTCAGTAAAGCAGAATCCCTCATATGTTGTTGATTCAATGCATGAGACAACTGAGTACCAACGGTACACTCTCACTATTTCTAGTGCAAGACGTTTTTCTCTTTAATACGTCATATACCATATGACCATGAATTTTATACCTCTATAAGTGGTAGTGCATATAGGTATTCCGACTGATGTATATGTGCCTAAATAAATGATGGTGTTGCAAATTCAGGTGCATTATTCTTTGTCACTCGCTTAAAAACCTGCCAACCAACAACGAGCGTTATGAAAAAATGGCTACACACTGAGAATGGTAATTTTTATAACATATGGCGGGTTTCTTGTGCTCCAATGTCACGATCTACGAGTGTTAATTTCTGTTAGGAAATTACTCTATGCAAGTGTGATATGGATATGTATTGTTGCATCATTGGAGATCCTAGTCAACATATGGTGATATATTTTAGACTTACGTTCTGCCTTCGATGCATACTTGGCTATGTATTGTAAGACAACATATTGAGAGGTAACTGGTTGACATTCGATGTTTGCGTGCCAAATAGATAACATGTTGGAGTTGTGTATGTTAACCCTATAGTCGTTTCGAGATGGTGTATAGTTGTACTTGACTTTATCATTGGTAAATATGGTTGACATTGGTTGTCCGGGCCAAGGAAATTTGTATCTACACTATAGTTAGTCCTTTCTTACACAAGCATGTGCTTTTTGTACATTTACTATGTCGCTCAACACGGTTCACAAGTTCATTATAGTCAAGTTGTGTATCAACAACAAGAATAGTTGGCGTGTCTAATAAGAAAGGGTCATCTAAGTTGGAGTGGTACACTCTAGGTAGGAAACTCAATGTCTATTTTGGGTTCCATGTTTTACATATTGGTCAAAGAAGTCTTTTGCAACACTTACTTCGAGGGGACTTTCCTAGTCCAATGTTTCCATGTTGTGGGAATTATCTAACCATAAGAAGACATGTATATGAGTCAATCCTTTATGTTTCCATTCGTACTGAGAATGATAGAAATATTCGTGAAGTTTGTAATAAGAAAAGTGTATAAATTGAGAATTTCTCAAGGGAAAAGATTAGGGATTTTACCTGTACAAAAATATTTACTCTAAAATGTTTTCTCTAAGACATCTTCATGAAAGGTAGTAAATTTTCTTTCCATATACACAAAGACCAAATGTGGATACTTAATAATATCTTGTAGCCTCCAATAATGTGCAATGCTCACAATTACAAGATATGCACCCAGTGAATAGGTGGGGATCCCAATTGAAGAATAATATATGTCGAGTTCACCTTTACATTTAGAATAATATGATTTGGCTCCATGAAGGTTTGAACCGATCCACCACATTAGTTGAGTTGTAATTTGTTCATTTAGTAGGTCTTTTAAGTATTGTCCAAGCTCGATTTTTCTTGGAAAATCATCATTAATGTTTTTCTCAACCTTTTGGAGATGTTTGTATCCATATACGATAGCTGATCAAGAGATTCTTTGTCAATGTTTATGTCTTTATAATAAGGGTCATGGGCTATCTTATATTGTAAAGAAACTCGACTTAAGATCTATTTACAAAACACTCATACACTTTGTTTTTACTCCTTTTCTCTTAAGTATCAAAATGTCTACATCATCAACACTATGAGGCAAGTACTACAAACTAGAAGATATATCTTGTGGAAAGATAAACGTGTTCCCGTTGTATTTGTATTGCCCACCCCAACATGTGTAACTTGACGATGGGGATTATTCCTGCGAATAACATTTTTCAACCCGAGTAATATTTCATAATACTTAAGGTTGTGGTATAGGGTCCATTATGTTCCATTCGAAAAATTGATTACCATTTTTCTCTACATCGCATCTATCATGTAAATGATATTCCTTTTTTATTTTTAACTTGCATTGCAAAAATGGTTCGTGGTATATGAAACAACTATACATATATGAGATAGAATCTATATTTTCACGAAATGTTTTTGAGTGATAAAAATACCTTCTAAGGTGGGTGCCTCGAACGTGGGGGTCTCTAATGTGATAATTGTTGTATTTAAGATTTTTTTATATATTTATATTTTTGATTGGGTTACGAAGCATGTGCCTTTGAAATTCATGGGTGGTCATGAAAGAAATGGTTGCTCCTTAAAATGTGCTTTCACAGTGAACCATTTAAATTTTAAATAGACCCACGCCAAACAATTTCATAGTTGTATGTAGTGGTGGCCCTTGAAAATATCATTCCTCGCCTATCATTAACAATTACAAGAGGTATGAACATGAATAAATTCCCAACCAACAATGGGGCGAGGACAGGGAGTCTTAAAACATGTGAGTAGTCAAAAGGACAAGAAATGCATGAGCAAGGGGAAAAAGGTCATTACGGACGACACGTCCACGAGCAAGTCGAGAAATTACAAAAGAGGATAGGGAAGGGTGAGAAAAGAGACATACTAATCCTCTAACCAAGAAACCATTATGGACCGAATTCATTATAACATCACCCCATTAACATCTATATGTATTGTACTATAATACCATAATAAGGAAGAGTAAAAAACATATCTTCTCGCCCATTTACATGAACCCTATATCCCTAACCACCTAAATCCACATCCCTACACTTTTTCTAGCTTTTATCTAACCCATATTTATCTCCTATCTACCCATGACACTTCCCTAAACAACCCTTACCCACTACATGCTTTAAAGAACTTATCCCAATCTCTAAAAGCCCCATATCTCGAAGTAAATCAATGATTTTACCATCTAAGGAATGGTTTCCTACAATCAATCGGTGGTGGTGACCCAACCGGTTTGTCATCGACCCTTTAAAATTACATTCACCCCCTCTTCCCGAGGCATGCATGCAAATATCCAGATTTCTTGCGACTTGTGAAACTTTTTCTCATGCCTGAGCATCCCTGCAATAGTTACAGACCTCTTGGATCTCCTTTTAACTTGCTTTCATCACTCGTGAACATCCTTCATGAGATTACCATCATTTTGTGTTGTTTTATTCAATTATTATCATATTATCATTATCTTGTCTTGTTTTCATCTAACATTTTACAAGACCATACCATCTCCACATACCTCGTTTTAACCATCATGTTCATCCCTCATACTTCTCTATTTTAGTCCTCAAAATCCTTCCATTACTTTGATCAATTAATCACCTAGTTGTCGATCCCCTGACATCATTCTATTCTCTTCATCTCATCATCCCATTAGTCCCATCATCCGCCTCCCTACCGATTTTCCATCTATCCAAACCTCTCTTTTTTTCCATCCACCACTTAGATCCATGTTTCCTCACACCCTTTCGTCCTGTCAATCTCATTCTTCTGCGCAGGTTCTACATTAATCTCATTGTAGAGCCTTAACATTCTTAGGTTTGCATTCATAATATCTAGATCTGCATTTACATTTTTGTTCCATCCATCTACCTCTGGTCACCATCGATGACCCTCTATAGACCTTGGTCACAGGTCATCGACCACTGCCAAGTAAACTTTATTTTATGTCAATTTAGATCAGATTTGTATGTGCCTTACATTTCTACATTTTTAGTTTTATGTGTGCCTCAGATTCTACATATTATCCTATTTATTATTATTTCTTTTATCATATCTTATCAAACATGGGGGTTGACATCCACCAAGGAAGTTAATACTTCTTGGAGCCAAATTCATTGAGAAACCCCCATCTATCATCTAATCCATTTTCCTCTTAGTTTTTTTGTTTTGTAGGTTCATCATCTTTGTAAACGAGGTCATCACTTTGCACTTTGCCCATCCATCATCACATTTTTGAGGTACCTTAAACCCTCACATTTTGGAGTTATTTATTTTCTTTAGTACTATTTCATTAACTTGAAAAGAAAGAAAAATTAGATCAACATTCTGGCACACCCGGTGGGACCACCCTTTTAGGTGATTCCTTGCATTTCTTGTTATTTTTTGTGTTTTCTACTAACACTATAGGTAAAAGCTTTTTTTTTTGTTCATGTTGTGCTTGATTTTGGATCACTCTTCACTTACATCTTCTTAAAGATCAAATAAAAAGGAAAAGTGTTCTCCAGGTATTCTCCTTTTGTCTTATTTTCTCTTTTTGCATCGCATTTTCCCTTTCTTGTGTGTTTGTCCTCATCAAACTTTCACATTTGGATTTGGCTTAAAATAACCCTTTTGCATCCTTTCTTGAAAACATAGCTTAAGTAGGGGTTAATCAGTTGCATCTCACATTCTATCACACACAACCAAAATCACACATCAATCTACACATCTAGACATCTTCCTACTAGGTGGACTGATTGGGATTTCATCACCCAACAGAAGCCTCCGTGTGTTCTGGCCACATTAGAAATCCTATGCACAGACTCGGGCCTCACATACCTTTGGGTATATCGAGGACTCCCTAGCCATAACTACCTAAAACCAGCCTTAGAATGACCATTTCTTAGGTACCTTCATTATCCATTTTCCCTTTTTTTTTTCACATTTCTAATTAATCATGTTAATAAAAACATCATTGTTTTGATTTGTTTGTTAATAAAATTTCATAAACAAATATTTTCCCATTTCATGCCTATTAATACCTTCTCAAGACAAACAATGCAACAATATAATATATCCAATGATATTTCTTCCTCCAATGATCTTGAGATTCCACATTGGATCTCTCAACCTTGTAAAGACCATGTCATTCAAATCGATCCCCCTTTGAAACCACTCTCCTATCTCCCATCGTCTATTTCCCCTCGACCAGCCACACCTCCATCTCCTACTCCTTTAGAAACTCTTGGGCCTCCTTCTAGCCCCATGTATGACTTCATATTTCATAGATCTCCCACAATCTCTCAATCTTATCAATCCATTCAATCAATGGATCCTATTCCACCCCCACCACCTCATATCAACACTATCCCTACTTCATCCGATATTATCACTAGAATGCCTATCCAACCATCTCAATCTCCCAATACTCAACAATCAAATATCTCATCTCAATAATCATTCTATTCAATCAACAATTACATCACATTCCTATCTCTCAACAACAATCATTATCACAACCTATCCCATCCCATCACATTCCTATTCAATCTCCACCCTTTAATTATATCCCCTCTTATCAAACATTACATCCTTATCCATCCACTTCTCATGTTGTGCAACCACAACCATCTACCTCTTACACGACACCTTCACACAAAACTTTTAAACCATCTTCTAATTATACCCCCTTGGGGGAATCTTATAGTTCAATCTTCGATAAGTTGATGGCATCTCACCTCCTCATACTTCCTCCCATCCGACCTATTGACAACTCACACCCCAAACCCACTTGGTATCATGAGGGTCATTATTGTAAATATCATCAAGTCATAGGTCATGACATTGAAAAGTGTCATTCTTTTAAAGATCATGTTCAACAACTTATAAATCAGGGGGATCTCTAATAGAAAATCCTACCTCATCTCACTCACCAACCCTTGACATCTTTAGACAACCCTTTCCTAATCCACCACCAAAAAATCAATTTCTACCTTCCACATCTTACACATCCAATCCTTATGCAATCAATACTATACATCAAACACCTCCATCCTTACCTATCTCATCTACCTCATCATTTATTCATACCTTAGACATTGTGCCTACAACTTCTACCACACCTATCACATTAACTTCCACCACTTGTCCTACATCTACATCTATTCCTACCTTTACCACATCCACATCAACTTTGACTATACCTACCACTTCATCCACATCTATCATACCCCAACCTACCATATCTAACCCCTATCCACATCAACATCAAACACACATACATCTACATCACTTATACATCCCAACATCCCAATTATACCCATCTCTCCATCAATCCCAACTATCCCTATATCTACCACATCAAAAATCCACTTATGACATCTTCATCACATATACCTACATCTTTTCCCATGGCCACATCACCTATTTTATCTCAATATTCTACACTTAATCTTCCAACATCTACCATTTCCATCTATACCCACTACCACACCAATCACATCTTCTCATTTGCAAACATATCAATGATACCCTTGAAACATTTATGAAACAAACACCCCACCTAAGACAAACACAAAGGGTATTCATGCCTCCTCTACCAAACCAATTGTGTCCACATTAACCAATCCAAAACCTACACAATCCACATCTCATAGACCTCATCAATCACATCATACAAAACACCCCTTTCCCCATCAATATCCACATCTACACCCACCATTGATCTTACACCTTCATACTTCATCCCTTATCACATCCACTTCATCGATTTGATCATACCTACTACTTCATCTACATCCATTCCACCCTTACCTATTATACCATCCATAGAATCAATCCCAATTCCTCTTTCTTCACTTTTACCCACACCAATCACATCAACTATCATGACTACATCAACTTCATCTTCTCCTCCTACATATTTTTCATCATTTGAAGAGTTTGTGAAAGCATTCCAACTCACCTTGACTTCAAATGATCCTCCCATCTCATCCTCACAATCAAACACTTCCACATCTTCTTTAGACATTATCAAACAAAAATTACTTCCTCCACCAATACCAACCACACAACCTTCGGATCCTCCAGTTGAGATTATTGTCATCCCTACCAAGGGTAAATCTTCTCGATCAAAATCTAAGACTCTTGGTAAACATCCCCAAAGGTCTCTCATATGCATCCTCATAAGAAGTTAGGTCTTCCTCTTCTCAGCAATCCAATGTTACAACATCCATCCTAGGAGCACCCCATCTATTTTAGGGCCAGGCCCTTCATCTAAGACATCTCCCAATGATCAATCCAAATCCAAACAATCTAATCCTCCTCCCAAATTTGATTCATCTTCTAAGACATCTAATTTACCCATCCAATCTACATCCACTTCTTCCCCTAAATCCAAGTCAAAATATCCTATCAAAACCCACAAGAGATATCTTTCCTAACACTTCAATCGGGTCCTACACAGATACCCTTTAGACATTTAATTCAAATATCTGCCATCATGCTTCCTCCTATTAAATATTTTGATCCTCATAGTAAGAAACCATCATGGTTTGATCCCAATCATATTTGCATTTGTGCTTATCATCATACCTGGGTCATGACACTGAGCATTGTAAGGCCCTTCAAACCATCATCCATGATCTTATTGAGAAATGAATCTCTCATCCAAGAGGATCTTCCTTCTCCATCCATTTTATACAAATCCAATCCAAATCCTATTCCATCTCCATCCATCCATCAATTTTCTAGTCTCTCCTCCATCCATCCACCATCCCCATCTATCATCCTCTCCATCATATCATCTCCTCCTAAAGAGGTCCTCCCTTGTTCATCGATATTGTTTTCTTTCCAATCATCCCTATGATCCCCAACCATCTATCCAATCCAAATCCAAAATTCATCATCATTTCCTTCTAAAATCCCATCCAATCTCCTTCATCCATCAACTCATCCATTATCCATCATCAATTTTTCCATCTCATATATTTTCCATCATCATATTCCCTATGGGATCATTCTCCTTATTTATTTTTCCATTCTTCTTCATCCATCTTCATCCATCCATCATCTTCCATCCTTCATCCATCTTTTTCTCCCTTTGACATTGGGGGACTTCATCTCTCATCATCATCCATTTCATTTGATTTTACTCTTCAAATTTATCATTTTTAACATCTCATTTTTTCTTTTCTTGTTTTTCTCATCTTCATCTCAAAGTCCATCTCATATTTTTCTTTCTTATCTCTCATCTATCTTTCTCATCTTCCATTTTATTTATCTTTTCCATATTTTATCTTCTACCATATTTATTTTTTTCATCCCAAGTCCACCTTTGTGGCCATATTTGTGCCTCTTTTGGGGCACCATATTTTTCATCAAAGTCCACCTTTGTGGCCATATTTGTGCCTCTTTTTGGGGCACCATATTTTTTCATCCTAAGTCCACCTTTGTGGCCATATTTGTGCCTCTTTTTTCAGGGCATATCATTTTTTTCATCCACAATTCCACCTTTGTGGCCATATTTTGTGCCTCTTTTGGGGCACCATATTTTTTCATCAAAGTCCACCTTTGTGGCCATATTTTGCCTCTTTGAGGCTTTTTTTTTGGGGCACATATTTTTTTCATCATAAGTCCACCTTTGTGGCCATTTTGCCTCTTTTTGGGGCACATATTTTTCATCAAATCTTTGCATTTTTGGCCATCTTTTTTTTTTTTTTTCCATCCTTTTTCATCTGGCCATATTTCATCCACTCTTTGGGCATCCATCTCATCTCATCTCACCTTTGTGACATATTTTCCTTCCTCACTTTTGGGGGACACTATTTTTTCTTTCCTAAGGTATCATCTAATATTTCATCTTAGTTTCATCTCTTTATTTTTATCTTATCCTATCTCCTCTTAGGGGCCATTTTTTCTTTCATTCTCAAAGGTAGGCATAGTTATTTCATTCCTCATATCAACATTTATTTTTATCTTTCTTATCTTCTCTATCTCTTTTGTGAAATCCTATCTTATCCCTTTAACATTGATGAAAGTTCCTACTACTAAAAGGAGCCAACATGGAAAGTTTTTCCCCTAACTGATTGGACCATACATTATCACACATAAGTATGGGTCGAGGAGCCTATCATTTTTGGCCTCCCTTGATGGTAAACCGAAGTGGAACCACTTAATGCATTGCACTTGTGACCATTCTATTGTTAGCATGTCTACCAGTGAGCACTTAGTCATATCCTTAGATCATTCCTCCATCATTAGCCTCTTCCATCTATCATTGTAATGATTTGGAACTATGTGGTCTACCATTACTTTCCTCGACATGACCTTAAATATGGGCACCATGGCTCTTCCATAGCATTTTCCTTATGGATAGGTTCTCCCTTCTTTGTGTGAGAACTCTGTGATCATTACATCCATCACCCTCTTATTTACCTATTGAAACCATGCAAAGGGTTCACAAGGTCTCTTGTACATTCATTATCCCCTCCTAAGTGGTCTACCTAGCTATTCCCAGCTCTTCCCCATGTTAAAATCAAAATTCATGGATGCTTTTATCAAAAATCAAAGTTATCAAAAATAGACTATTTCTCCCTCGAAGGACAATTGTTCATATCAAAAAAAAATCAAAAAAATCAAATCAAATAAATAGATCAATCCTCAAAGGATGGCTATCATGTGTATCATTCTTTCCATCTATATCATATATGTATAAAGTAGACCATACCCTCGAAGGATGGATACTCTTTTGTATCATGGCATTGAAGGCTTCTTATTGATCAACCTTCCATTTTATCAACATCCTAAGAAATATTCCCGCATTGATCAACTTTCTTCTAGAAAACTTCCCGCATTGATCAATTTTTCTTTTCCCCTCCCAGAGTTGGGGCATAGATTTATAGATTTAGGGAACACCACTTATGGAGAACCCTCTTCCCATGTATAAGTTACATCACAAACCCCTTTTTCATGTGACATTAGGTTTATGAGTTCATTTCATCCATGTTTCCTCATGATCTTTGATATAACTAACTATCATTGGTTATGTGTAACATTTATTTTGGTCACATGTGCCTTGCATTACTTGGATCCCCTTCTTGTTTACCTCTAATGTGGTTGGTGGCATTTTTCCTCATGCATTCCTTGATATGAATGTATATATCATTTGTACCCTTTGGTCACATATCAATATTTGATCAATATCTATTATCTCATCTCATCATCTCATTATCACCTTATCATCTCTCATCAAATCTTATCCAATCTACCTCATCTTAAGTCCACTCTTGTGGCCATCTTTGTGTTCCCTCTTAGGGCATCATATCATGCATTTTCTTATCTCACCTTTTTGGCCATCTTTGTGCTCTTTTTCTAGGGACCATTTCATCATTTCATCTTATCTCAAGTCCACCCTTTTGTGGCCATATTTATTCCCCCTTGGGGCATTTTATATCATCATTTCTTATTTTTCCTTTTCAGCCATTTTTGTCCCTCTATTGGGGCACCATATTATCATCCATATATCTCATCAAGTCACTTTTTTGTGGCCATATTTGTGTTCCCTCTCGGGGCACCATACCTCATTTTTTTATATTTCACCTCTTGTTGGCCATTATTATGTGCCTTTTTATTGGGGTACCATTATTTCTTTCCTCATCCATTTTGTGCTCTTTTCAGGGCACCATCTCATCATCTCATCATCTTTCTCAAAGTCCACCTTTGTGGCCATATTTATTTCCCCTTAGGGCATTTTATATCATCACTTTTTTATTTTTTTCTTTTTGGCCATTTTTATGCCCTTTTTTGGGGCACCATTATTTCCATCCTCATCCTTTGTGGATGCATACATTATTTCCCATCCTTTTTCATATTTTTCCTCATTCCTCATGTATGAAGGATTTCACATTATTTTCACATTTGGTTGTGCATATATTTGATGTTTTCCTATGACCCATTGGTCCTCATGGACTCACATCCATTTGAGAGGTTTCCCATTGATTCCCTCCATTTCATAGTGATTTTTTCCCACTCACTGGTCCGTAGAGAATTTGTCCACATCTCCATTGAGACCATCCTTTTCCCCTACCGACGTGATATCAAAATCACCACCATAGGTTCTATTGTTGTTTAAATCCTTCTTGCTTGGGGCATCTTGCCTCACTTTATCATTTTACCCATATTTCTTCTCCCACCCACCCTTCAACATCTACCTCTTTCAAACTCATCATCGATTCCCCTTTGTGTTATCGATCCCTCATTTGAGGGGGAGCTCATCATCAATATTTCATTAGTCTTCATCTTACTCTTTATCTCTCATCATTTTTGTCTCATGGCTTGCTAGCACAAACCACTCAACAAAAAGGGGAAATGTAGACACCAAAATTTGGTATCGCTACTCTTGATTTCCCTGCATGCATTTTTCACCATGGTCCTATCTAGACCCATTTTAATTTAATTCATTTATTTATTTAAATGACCATCTATTATCCCATCACCTTTAATTTTAATTAATTCTTATTAATTAACCTAAATTAGCTAATTACCCCTAATTAGCTTTCATCTCTCCTAATTAGCTAATTACCTCTAATTAGCTTTTCTTTGGGATGCTTTTATCCCTAACCACCTAAATCCACATCCCTACACTTTTTCTAGCTTTTATCCTAACCCATATTTATCTCCTATCTACCCATGACACTTCCCTAAACAACCCTTACCCACCTACATGCTTTAAAGCATTTATCCCAATCTCTAAAATCCATTTCCATCCAATCCATCTCCATAATAACTCTTGTTTCACCTTTTCCCAATCCTTTTTTAGTCCCTCACCTTTCTAATCTTAGTCTTTTTCGACCGTATCTCATCTGTTGTAAGTCGCCATCTAATCTAGTTTTTTCCACAACCTCTGTCCTCGGTTCATTCTAATTTTATATTCACATCCCCATATCATCACTTAGAATATACAAATCTACATTTTATCCAGTTGTTGTTCCATCCATCTCGCCTCTAGTCATTATCGACTAGACCTCTCAACCTTGGTTTCCATCGACTCCAGAGGTAATTTATTTTATATCAATTTAGATCAAATTTGTATGTGCCTTACATTTCTGCATTTTCAGTTTCTGTGTGCCTCAGATTCTACATATTATCTTGTTTATTATCATTTCTTTTATCATTATCTTATCAAACATAGGGGTTGACATCCACCAAGGAAGTTAACGCTTCTTGAGCCGACTTCATCAGGAAACCCCCCATCTATCATCTAATCCATTTTCCTCTTAGTCCATTTACATCCATCATGCATTCGAGGTACCTTAAACCCTCACATTTTGGAGTTATTTGATTTTCTTTAGTAATAATTCATTAACTTGGAAAAGAAAGAGAAAATTAGATCAACAGGTGAAGACATAATTTGTGAAGAACCTTTGGAGTGCGTGATGAACTATGTCGAAAACCCTCGGGATTGAAGCATGGTCTCCCGGATCTACAAGAAATGGTATGCAATTGACGCCTTATAATAAATCACGTGATGGTGGCCTTACGCTACACAATTTGGCCGTGTGATTTTATGCAAAGATTTAAGTGTTTGGCACAGCTTACCAAATATGGTCGTTTTTCACAGATTTATCGTATTTTTGCGTTTTTCTCCCTTCACCATATCAAACTCCGTAAGTTTCGGGATTCGCTAATTTAAAATTTAGAAAAATAAAAACCCAAACCTGCCGCTGTAAAAAATAATAAATTTACTAAATCTATTTTCAAAAAGCCAAAAACTACGGCTAGAAAATTAGAAACAATAAAAATTCTGTTTGGTGATGTTATTATATTTATAATAGTCGTTTGATATTAATTAAATGCAAAACAAAAGGTTGCAGTTTAATAATTTTTAATCTGTTATATAGTTATGCGTTTAATTATTAAAATTACCATATTTTTATATATTCTATTTACCGTAATTTTTTTCCGTATTTATCGTATTTTTCTATGGACTGTTTTTTTTTCCATATTTTGTGTCCACCGTTTAATACTCTCCATACGAAAGTTGCTACTATGGTGTTTGGAGTCCTTGAAGTTGAAGGGGAAGCTGAGAGTTGCTATGTTTAATCCTATTGAAGAAGACTAAGGGGGCTTTGCGAGGCTGTGGATATAAGAGATCTCAAATTATTATGTCTTCCTGAAGCGGCTTCATTTAAGGCGTATGATTGTTAACGATAAGGATATTGTGATGCTTTTGAAGAGCCACGATCATATGCCGTAGGCAGTAACTCCAATAGAATTTGATAAAATATTTAGAACAAACTTTCAATACTACAATATTTTTATATATAAAGATGAAACAGTCACAATTTCCAAGTGAAATAAAGAAAACAGTTAGTCCAAGTTATCTTTGAGTGAATGACATTTACCTCCTTGTTTTTTCAATCTTAAATCACATCATAATAAACCACTTCCACGGAAGTCAAGATAGAAGAAACCAAATGGAAATGATTAATATTCTTGGATTGAATTTGATTTCTCTCACCTTTGTATTATTGTGACAAGAAGCCATGTAACAGATGGCTGAATTTTTTAGACAAACATGAAAATATAAAGAATGATAAATTTGATGTAGGAGCTAATAATAAGCATAGAATGTACGTGACAAAGGAAACATGGAACAAGGAAATAGGGCTCTAAATACTTTTATAACTAAAAATAAATAAAGACTCAATGGTATCTAAGCAAGCTACACTTTATTCCATGCTTTGTCTTCTCAAAATTTAACTGATTCAGAGACTAGCAGAGTTTTGTTAGGGTTTCTTTGTACGATTGACTTTGTTTGGATTTCTATTATTTTGTAACACTATTTATTGTGGGGAGTTTTTTTCATGTTTTTAATTTATTGAGCTCTTTCAGGAATCCTCGCCATCGGAATCATACTACCCATAACAATCACTTGTACAGAGTGTGGTTTGTTCACCAGCACAACATGTTAGTGATCACAATTAACGACACCGACGTCATGCTCAAATTTTTCTACCTTGAATGTTCATTTTCTACTCAGATAATAAAGATGCCAAAGTATTAATCACATTTTATATTTATTTTCAAGTTTTTGGATTGAATTATTTAAAAAATAAGAGTTCCTGTAAAAAAATCCACAAAAATTTACAGGTAGCAGTTTTAATCATTGTAATATTTATTTATTATAATTGTTAAGTTCTTTTAGGGAATTTAATAAGGTGTTAAGTTTGAAGGAAATTTAGAACGGGTGTTAGTTTTTGGGAAATTAGTTGAAGTTTCGTTAAATTTTAATAATAATATTGTTATTTTAAATAATTAGAATTTTAAAGTTTTTAAAATTGAAATGAAGAATACAATTCATGTAACATTAGTTGTTTTTGTAATCATATTTAGACTATCATTATAATATTTGAAGTTGTTTCAAGTATATAATTTTTATTGAAATGAGGAGTATATTGAAACCTAAGAATGTGGTGGATTGTTCTCGTTCATATAATTAATTTTGATTTCAAAATAATATTTTACATTAGAGTTGAAGGTATTGTATCAAACTTGTCTCTTCAATGTATACAAATTTATATTTAATTTTTTTTTAATTCAATATGATATTGAAGTTACACTATAAAACACAACGTACACATTATTATTATATCTTTACAAAATTCTCGAGAAAAATTCATTTTAACCATTCCTTAATGTGAGGCGAAGGGTTTGAAGTGTTTTTACCATGAGGTAGAGGTGTTTGTGGCCATCACTAATCCCGAGCTTTTTTCTAATAAACACTCATTGTTGTGTGGGTGGGAGGCGTAAGACAGATAATGGTGCCATGAAAATAGTGTTATAAAAACATAAAAATTAGAGGCTTTTTTTTCTTGTAAGAATTTCTTTCAGACACTGTGGCATGATGTGGAAGTTTTCAACCTTGTTTTTGGAGTGAGCCAAAAATTTCTGCGTGTCAACAATTAGAGAGGTGGATTCGGCACAGGGAAACCATCACCGGGTGGGTGAGACATGACCAATGGTTTAATGTTGTCGTAAAAACATCAAGACCATTTGAATTATAGTTATCATTATGTGCAATTTTGATTTTACGTGTGTCTTTACAGATTTTATCCTTTATTCTAGGAAATGTTTGCTACTTTGTCTTTAGTTCTGGTTTTGGCATGTTTTCATTTCTACATTTTTGGTCATCTAGGCTTGCGGTTGTGGATTGTGTGTGTTCATTCTTGTCAATATCTGGTCTTGTTTGCCCATCCTTACCAAAAGATTCAATTTTTTTAAAACCCTAAAAATTCTATTAATATCGACATAACATTTATCATTTATGTTATAGTTCTTTGTTGAGTGGTTGTTTAGCTCTCTGACTCATAATTTTCCTTGGTGAAGGTTTTTTAAGAATCTTATTGCTAGAAGGTTTTATTGGTTTTACAGACATACTTAGATTATATGCGTACATGACATAATTTTCCTGTTTGAAGATTTAAGCTGCTATGCATATGCCTTAAAATTGAAAATTGTGATCTACATGTTTAGATTCTACTTGAGAGCCCTGTTTCTTGTGATGACTGAGAGAAATCATTTGAGTTATTGGAATCTTGGGTTGTTTGCACGCGAGGGTTCAAAGGCTAATCCAAGATTATTAGGATGACTAAGTTCAAAGTTGGGTTGCAAATGGATCTACGAAAGGTGTGAGTTCCAGGTTGTTGTCAAGGTCGGTGATCATCTCTTAACCCTAGAATTAGCCCTGATCGGTTAGGAACTACTCATGTAAAATATCCATAGTCTTAACTGTGTATGTTGTGAAAGCCCTCTTTCCTTGCTTGATAAATTGTTGGTTTGATGCCAATTATGCAAGTGCACTGTCTTAATGGTAGTTCATAATTTTCCTATTCACTTCCGCTTGTTTGGATTTGTTGCAAGGATAAATCGGTTCATTATCATACATGTAAATTGTTTAGGTAGATTTGCAAGGCATGTGTTGCTTCCTACTGGTCATGAGGTCGAACCCTAAGGGTACAATATTTGAAAATTAATTACTTGTGTCTTTGAACCTCTATCACTATAGATCCCTATCAGTAGGAGATAAAAAGGGGATGGAAGAACAATAATGCTTTGACTAATCTTGGAACACAAATGATAAAGTCACGGGGTTCATTACTGGGCAATATCATAAAGCACGTGGGTTCATATTGAGGTAATTAAAATTAATAAAATTAAATTCAATATACCAAGAGACATGAGGAGGTGAAAGGGTTTAATTTATTAATGTTTTGAATCGGTATTGGGGTAGGTTAGAGAGGTGCACCAAAGGAAAGGGAGGTATAATTTTAATATAAAACTAAAACATTTGAACCCTACTTTTTAAAAGTAAATACCTTGAAATTGCAAAAGGAGTGTGGTCATAAATTAAATTATAATCTCTTTTATAATAAAGAAATCTACATTCTTAACCAAGAAATAATAAGATGGTAGAAAACTAGGATTGAGTATGCTTTTCAACACAAGTGATATTATTTCACCATCTTAATTATTTGAAGAAATATTGATAAATGATTAAAGCTTAACATATATAAGGTGATTTGTAATAGGTATTCAATGGCTTCAAACTATCTTTCGAGAGGAAATGCATATTTAAAAAAATTGAGTGATAAATATAATATATATTTTGTCTAATATATTAGGGTAGAAATAAAAAGGGGTAAATAAAATTGTAATTGAAAAATAGGTAAGTAAGGTACATAGAAAAAATAGGGGGTATTTTCATTCTAATAATATAACAGGAGGGGTATTATCAATTGAATAATTAGAGGTATAAACTAGAATTAAGGGTATTATTTAATACCCTTCGAATGCACGTGTTATACCGAATTTTACTAAGTGAACTCCCCCGTGGATAAAGTAGCTATGTGAATTGGATACTTCCAAACAAAGGAACAAAAATAAAAAAACTATTAATATTAGTATGCTTCCATATGATACTTGTTATCCCGTAAAATTGACAAGGGCAATTTTGCATGGGTAACCCAATGAAAATTTTGTTCTGGTCCCTCGTCAGGGACCCTTTGCATTCGGAACGTTGCAAAGTCCTTTCCCGGGAAATCTAGTTTTCCGAACTTAGCCATTTTTGGTCCTTTTTGGTTGGGCGCACCTTATGTCTGTGCAACATAGAGTAACTATGCGCCCCCTTCATTTCCTTTGGCACACCCTTCGAAGTGTCGACACACATTTTGGTGCGCCTCCCCGTGTTGCACCTTTCTTGCATGCGCCAAGGCGCATGCGCCTTCGTGTCAACAACATTTTTGTTGCGCCACGTTTTGGTGCGCCAAAGGCACACGTATTTCCATGTTGACAGTATTTTTGCTGCGCCAAAGGGCGCAAAGTTTGAAGTGTCGACAGGTGTTTTGATGCGCCTCTTCAAAAAGTGGTTGGCGCATTTATTGCACCTTTGCCTATATATAGGCGCATCCGCCCTGTCACTTTCACAATTAAAAACACGTGATAGATTTTATTCTTCCGCACTTTTTCGGCGCACTGCTGTCCCTCGTATCGCATGTGTGGACCCCGCTTCGTTTCTCACGTTATATATTCCGGATAGGTGGTCTTTTTCCTCCTGTGTTTTTGCTTTAGTTGTTGTTTGTTTGTGCAGTAGGAGGCATGTTTCTGTAAAAACCCCTCTCCTGCTGTTCTTGCTTGTCCTTCTCCCATACTCTCCCTCCTCTTTCCAGATCTCTGGTAAGGAGGACTCTACCTCAGAAAAATCACTTGGATCTCTTTAAAATGCCCTCTTCACTATCCAAGAAACCCTGCAGAAGAGGCTTAAAACCCATGCAAACCCCTCCAGAGAAAGAAACAAGACTTAAAAGTTGGTAGACTGCACTTTTCCTCTTGGCGCATCTGCCATGCTGCTTATCGTATAAAACGATTGCGCCTCAAAGCGCACTTTCCTTCTCCTGCTGCACACCCGAAAGCCCTGCGCCCTCTAGGCGCACCGAACTCCTATGTAACATTGCGGAGACTGCGCTATCATGGCACTTCGCACCCACGAAGACCAACTTTACTTGCACTCAAGTATAAAACTACTTTAAACGTGCAGCGCATCCCACTGATAGCAAACACATTGCCATGCAAACCTTTCATGCACCACGCCAAGTTCCCATGTTGCGCACGAAAAGATGATGTTACACACACTAAACTCGCGCCTTCGTTGGTGCATCCTGTGCACCCGTGCAACATGAAAAATATCTGCGCCTGGTTATAAAACGCATGTAAATGGCGCAGTGCACTCTCGCTGCAACAACAAAAAAATGTCATGTGCAAAGATATCCATGCACTTGCGCCTTTTCGTGCTGATTTTTCCTCTTGTAACACCCTTTTTCTATGCGCCATATTATTTAACCTCGCACTGCGCAAAGTGTTCATGTGCCCTCGCGCCCGATGCCTTAAAATTACCAACTCTTCCTTCAGTCAATGCTTTAATGGGAGATCAAATAGCTAACATGACTCTTCTCGTGTTGGGTTTCGCTTCTCCTTCTTGTAGATCAACAACTGAGTTCAGAACTACATATGTCTACATCAAGCAAGAGACCAACCAAGTCTAAGGGTAAAGCCAAGCTTACGGAAGAAGAGATGAAGTATAACCGAGGGTCGATGCCCGAATCCTAGGCAGAATGTGACCTAGACATAAGAGACTCTGAGCTCGGTCACATTGATATGGAAGATTTCTGGGGCATAACCAGGAGGGTCACAGGAAGTCCCTGGATGGACAAACTGGTGGCGTGGGCTCGCATTTTGTCTTTGGGATCCCAACCAAAGGTGCGGTGAACAACGAATTCATGATGGTAGTGGCCCGCTGCTACAACAAAGACATGAGGTGTGTCCAAAATGAGAAGGGCGAGGTCGTGATCAACCTCACTGCCTGGCACTTCGAAATTATGCTTGGCATTCCTCACCACCGGCACTTTGTGGCCGTAAGCTAAGAAGACTGCACCAAGGCTTGGGAAGACAACGAAGACCAGTGTATGCAATTGATGAATGAAGTGTACCTGAAAAACAAGAAGGTGGTAACCAGATGGCCACAGGTCATTCATCGCAGCGATTTCTCCGAGGAACTAAGTGATACCATCATGTTCCTAAGCAGAGTATTTGGGCTTTCTGACGCCCACTACTTTCATAAATGGATGCTTAGGTACCTGGAGACAATGAACAAGAATGTGCCAGATCAACGCTTCGAGTGGGCGGAGATCATAAGCAGCACTATATCCGAGCAGCTCCAACAACTCACCACAACGGGGAGGTTCTACATGAACTCCTACGTAGTTTATGCTGCAGCCTCGGAGAGGGATTATCCAGCATTGATGTGGTGCGGGTTTGGCCCCAAGTGAAAATATATGAATACTACCTAGAACTAAAGCTGGAAAATAGTATTTCACAGTTTACAAAGATCAACGATACTTTCTTCTACGGCATCGTCTGCCTTTTGAGGCCAAACATGACTCACGGTCATACGACCAAGAGCATTGTTGCAGCAACGGAGAAGTGGGGGGCCTTATTCATGCAATTTCCCACCTTCACCTATCTAAGGGTAGCCAACTTCTTAGGGGAACCCACCAAATTGCCAAGACATGCGGGCCCAAGCTGATCCCAAGTAGAGCTATCCAGACAGCTCATAACCTACCACAAAAAGTGCTTGAAGAGAAAGAAGGGTGGAACTCCTTTCCCCCTCACAGTGGGCAGGTACACTTGTCTTTCCCACCACAAATCCCGGAGATGTTTGCAGAGCTGGAACTGCTCAATCTAAAGCACAACTTCCCGGCAAGGCCCACTTTCGACCCAAGGAATTGCCTTCCTAGGGCCAAACTTGATCCAATCCACATTCCGCAGATCGAGGATATTTATATCGACCTGTATCATGAGGTCGAGCTCAGAAGGAAAGATCACTCCCGCTTGGCTTTGGCTGAAATCATTCAGTATGGCGTGGCCATTGTCCCAAAGGGTTATCAAACTACTGATCAAGAAGTTGATCAGGTATATCTTGACACGGATGGGGACAATTGGCCGCTTTGCTCTGAATTGTGTAACTAAAGCGCCCCAAACCATTGAAGAAAGGGTTAAAGAAACTCTATGGAGAACAGAGCACTGGTGCAGGATGAATGGCCTCATCTACCTCGAGTTGATTTCACCACATCTCCATTAGGCAATGCACCTTCCAGACCAAAACATCTGCCAAAGAGCAGAGGTAAAGACAAGGAGGGCAAGTCAAGCTCTGCCCAAGAAGAGGCTCCTGAGAGTCCCCCTTCCGCCGCACAAGAACAAATTGTAACTCTGGCTTCCCAGAGAAAGAAGCGGCCAAAGATGTTCCGTTGGGCACATCCACTCGTGATGTTGCCACTGCTAATCCGTTGAGGTCCCTTCCATCCCTTCTCCTCTCTTCCTTACCCTTCTCGCGTGACTATTCCTTTGGTCGTATCCTCTCCCCATCTTCTACTATTCCCCCCTTCCTCGTCATCCATCTTCTCTTCTCTCACGGAGCTGTCCCCCACCATTTCTTCCCTCATCTCTCAGCTCCCTTCCACTCCCATGTCTACCTCCCCTGCAGTATCTCTTCCTCCCGTGAGCACTTTCTCGGCCTCCCTCTCAATGCCGCCTCCAAGTGTCTCAACGCACTTTCCCTCTACTGCTGCAGCTGCTCCCTTTTCTACTTCGGCCCCTCTCCCATAAGTCCAACATGGATCTCTCAGCACCTGAGCCAACAAAAGAGGAAAGTTCCCATCGCACCGATGGACTTCTCCGTCATCCCATCAAAGGGGGCCAAGAAGCAAAAGCCTATAACCCGCTTCTCTCAGTGAAAAAGTCGGGAGAGAGAGTAATGGAGATAGCGTATACCAATCCTTTAAAGGATAAAATGGATTTGTCTTTGACAGATTATACAGTGACCCAAGTCACAATGGGGATATCTTTAGAAAGCCTTCAGGGAGAGGCTCTATCTGCAGTTGACGCCATTTGCAAGAAGCTCCAGGAAGCAAAGGAAGAAAAGAGGTTGTTAAAGGAGTAAAATAAACATCTTCTCCATGCCTTGTAGAAAATGGACAAGCACTCCTACAACCGCCAGCTGAAACTCTTGAGCCTTTGAGCCGTGGATAAGATTAATGAATACGCCAAAATCGGCGAGCAGGGTATGGCAGTTTTCGCCTGAGAAGCCAAATCCTCAAGGAAAGTGAGGGAGTAATCGCCAAGTTCACCGGATTGTATCAGAATATCAATCGGGCGAACAAAGAGCTCCAGATCAAATAGCAGGACCCATCTCCGAAGAGAGCGGACCATGCCAGATGCGCAGCATGAGACCTTTCTGAAAATGCTTGACTGCGTCACCAAGATCTGGTCAAGTTCGGCATCTTCGGTCACCCTAGAGCCCTCAACAAAATCCTTTCTACTCTGGATTACCGGGTCGATCAGTTGGAGTTTGTCCTAGAAAATATTGACAAAATCAAGGAGGAAGCCTTGGATGCAATGCATCAAATGGAGCAAATTGTCCTGAGAATGTCTCCAGGCTTGCTCACTCCTTCTTTCACCTTAAGAAAGGTTGATGAAACTATTCGGATCTTCAAGGAGATCGTTTCGCAAGGGCTAGACCGACGAAGTCACTTTTGATGCCGAATCCATCAACAACTCCGCCGCTTTGGCTGTCGTGACTTCATAGGGTACCCGATAGATGCGAGAAAATAAATATTCCAAGCTCCCTTTAAAAGCTCACAAATGAGCAAGAGACTTGCGAGGCTATCGCTGATCAACAAGGATCCTTCCCAGATCAACTTCAGCCCATGATCGGTAAGTTCATGGAATACCGTGCCTGGCCCCACATCACATCTCCCGAGCAAGCAAAAAAATAGGATACCCCCTTTCAAATGGCGGACGACAATGAATAGTTTCATTCTTCTTGACCTTCTCTTTGTAAACATCTAAAGTATGTTGACACAAATGATGACATCATCCATGTTGCACCATGGGATGATGTCATCCACCAAGTTGTCAAAAGTCAACAAATGACTTTAGGATATTTTGTAAGATATTTTTGTAATTAAGTGGTTGGTTTGTTTTTGCCTTCTTTTCTTCTCTTCTTCTATAAATACTGGAATACTTGTTGTATTCGGGGTGGATACTTTTCAGATGAGAAATAGAAGTAAGAAGAAAAGACTTTGAGCTTTTTGTAACAGAAACAAATATTAATACAATATTTAGACTTTGTGCTGAATACATGTGTTTTACATCAGACCTTTCTTATGTTAGATCTGTATGATTGTTCTGTTGAATCTACTTCTACTTTGTTGTCATTTATTCATCAGTATTGCTTTATTCGTCTATGCAAGTAGGTTCGGCTCAGTTTACTACCAACCCAAATCATAGACCTTCTGACCTTTCTGCTTTGGAATTCATTTATTTTCTCCCTTCAGATCTTTCCTATCTCCCCACCTCGTTTCTTTCCCTTCTTTTTACAGTTGGAAATACCTCTACTGGGATGAGATCCCAACCCCCGAAGGAAGAATATTGTGAGACTTGCACAAGATTCCTGCTGGTAGAATAGCAATAAACTAGTTTCACTTTGCTGACTCAAAGAGGGGCTATGCCTTGCACACTGTTGGCTCATCTGTCCATAGATCTGTCCACCCGACAGATTTTCGAACCAACAATACTTTATGCAGAAATTTTATTTCCCATGACTGAATTATTCGTCATCTCCTTATGACCAAGTGGATGCATAAGCATAGTCTCCTTCAATGGCCCCTGTAGATAGGGAAGCTTGTTACCCTATCCTACTACTATATCTATCTCATCATGCACCTTCTTTCTCCAAAGAAATGAACATAAATTAATTCCTGACAAAGTACAATGAAAATAGAAAATTAGAGAGAAAAATATAAAATATGTTGTGTTGTACATGATGTAGCCTAGAATTCACTAAAAGTAGCCCAAGGCGTGTTGGCACATCACTCGGCTGAACTAAGTGCTCACCTAAAGTGCGCAAGGGTACTATATCCCTCTTTAGAGTTACTTGTCCAAAATGTTAACATGATTGCATATGTATATGTCTAGATTTATAAAAATAGTAAATAATCCACAATGCATAAGCCATATCTAGATCTAAACCATATGAAAGATTGACTAAGAAATGATTATAATGAGATTTATCATGCAAGAACCATATTTAGTCATATCTAACACCAATATCCAACTAATATGATCCATTATATTAAGTACTATAAAACACAAAAGCTTCATACATCAAGATTTTCTCTCCATAGTTATACAAGCTAACAAATCTGCAACATAACTCTACAATTAACCGGTCTCTCCTAACAGTGAAAATCAATACATATATATATATATATATAGGGATGGGGACTTGCCCTTCACCGCCTATGCACCTTCCAAAAATAGGCTACATGTTAACAATAGCCATGCACCTTTATAAGAGGATATAAAAGCATGCAAGTGCTAATAATAGATCTTCTAAAGTTAACTCCTAGTGTAGATCTATTAATAGACCAAAACTATGCATAGCGTTCGAACTCACTTTGCAACTCCCAAAATAGCCTTGCATGAACTACAAGTCTTCACATCATTACATGCTCCACACTCCATGTCCAAAAATAGCCTTGACCTACAAAGAGTGGCTAAGTCTGTTTCCAACTATTTCGGGCACGCTCATGTTCTACTATGATTCCACGCCTTCCCGCGCACCCTGTTCCTACACGCCCAAACCTTCCACGCTTTCCTCCTTGAGCTATAATTCATCTAGCTCAACATTACCCCACACTAAATGTATTACCGCCTTTAAGAATGGGTAACCAAATTATCACTCCAAAATAATATAGGAGAATGAATGAAAGAATAAATAATTACTTGTTCAAAAAGAATAATCCATCTGACGCTAGTCAAACTACTTGGCATCTTTTTCTTCATTTGGCATAATTAACTCGGATACTCACCCTATACTTTTGCTTCGAATGCATACCAAGCATTTAGTGCTACATTTTTTTCATGGGATGTTTGCAACCACGTCATCCAACTCATCAAGAGTCATCTTACCACCTTCATTCTACAAAATCCTTAGTATATTGGCCATACTTGAGACCATCCCTTCCATCACGTCCATCTTCTCCGTGATGAACTCTCCAATTTTCTTTATTTTCTCTTTATGCGGGATTCTCGGAAGCATCAAGCGCATCACGCTTAGTCTCTACTAGCTTAATCCTTTCCACATGCCCAAGTGTTTCATTCTTGGCTACCTAAAGGACCTCATCTTCTTTTGCTAGTGTCCTTGTCTTAATGATTATATTTGGTGCTGCACACATGCTCAAAACTAGATCCACTTTCTTTAATTCATCCTTCAAAGCTTGTGTAACGTAGACTCATAACTAGCAGCTTTTCCTTGTAATTACAGATTTGGCTCTTGATGCTTCTTCTACAACATCCTTCGCTTTTTTGTGCACGTTGGTCCTTCTGAAACAAATGAACTGTTGTGCAAAAATAATGAAGGGTGGATGGGAAATCCCTTGGCACCTTCTCTTGAAAGTTTGGCCTTTTCTACATAATTTACGTCACTATCTGCTCTACCATTTTTTTAACATTCTATGCTTCTTGCCATAGCCTTATCCCACTCCTCTGTCAATCACTTCATCTCATCCTTCTTATATCTTTGATCATCTATAACTACTTTTATATTTGTCACTTTATCGATGTTACAATGCGTGGCTTCTATTGATATCTTGACAAACGCATTGCTCACTTGTTCATCTGATAATTATGTGGGCTTGATGGTTACATGGCGGGTATGAGGCACCATTTTCATCCTCTAAGATACACATGACTCCTCGCATACATCAAATTCAGGCTCATCCATTTTGACTCCTCGATTGGCACAATAATTCTAGAAATTAATTTTTTTCAATTTCTTCTTTTACTTTGACGTGCAAGTTTAGATTCATCATGTAAGGCCTCTTCTGAACTGGTGCACACCTTCTTTTAGCTTTATCTTCATCTCTCCTAATGATTCATGTATGCCTTTCAATTCATGATAAAATCTAGGGAACAAGTCCTGAAAGTTGTGCAATAGTCAAGGATTTTAACAACTTCAGAGTCAGATCAGTAATCTTTGATAATGGCTTCCTTGGGTTCAACATCCATTCCAATGTTCACTTTCTTGGTCTTCATAGGCTCATGGTAGGTGTGTGCCTTCTCATCTGCATTGTCCAAGACTTCATGTGTACCCTCTGTGTGCTCAATGTCCAGGTCCTCTACCTCTTCATCATCAACCATGTAGATCATCTTACCCTTTTCTCTTTCTAAACAGGTGCACCCAAGATGTTTAGCATTTGATTCTTCCTCTTCAAAGTGCACCACCAAGTGTCTGACTCTCCTAACAACTTCTGAAGTAAATCTTCATATTTTTCACTATCTCCCATAGTTAAATGCTTCATAACCTGTAACACCTCATTCACCAAAGGTTTAGAATAAAATTAATCAAAGGTCTGAGTCATACCTTCAATAAGTTGTTACCAATTTCCATTTTCTCTATTCGCCTCTCGTGGAGACATACCATGCGCACACGCAACCCCGTAATGTGAAATAAAAATTGTGCAACCATAATGAAGGTGGTAAAGCTTCCTACCCGGTTGTCCGAGTCTCTCACACTCATCGAACATGGTGTTGAACATGATCATTATCATAAAATGCACATATTTGAGTAGGCACATTGCTTCTTAGAAACCAAGCAGATAAAGCAATCCTTACTTCTCTCCACTCCAAAATATTATCCTTGTGAACCATCCACCAACACGCTACCATCCCGCGTAGAGTATATACTAACATGTTCCTTCTTTCCACATGACATTCCTATCGAACTTCCATAGCAAACATGAATATTTCTAGATTCTCCTCACCTATAAACTTTGGTACTTGAATGCTGCCAAAATGTTTGATACCGTGTGACTTATTGACATGTGTAGTTATATTTCGTAATTCACACCCAACCATTTCATAAGTGTCATGCACCCAATTGTCACATGCAACACTTGTAGTATCGCTCATGGACTGTGCATCATCCCACTAGAGAACTCCTTCCTTTGATGGCTCAAGAACTTATGGATCTCGAATGGTGTGCACATAATTTTTTTTCAAGTCTTCTTTACTTAAGGGATCTACATAAGGCATAGATTTCCCATCTATCAGAGGTATGATGACACACTCTTCCTTGTTCTCAAAGTTGATATACCCCTTATTGAAGCACAATTCAATGTTGTTTGCATAACACCAAGGGCACCCAAGTAATGCGGGAAAGTTGTCTACTTCTGTAAGCGCTAAGACCTCAAATTCCCTAGTGAACTTGGCCCCTGTATAGTAATGGATGAATATTTTAAAATATAATGGGAGTTTCCTTAGTTTGGTTTGCTATATATACAACACATTAAAGATTGTTGTAATAGAGATCTTCCCATCTAAACCCACACATCCAAAGTAAGTACATTCACTTCCACGCATGTGTCAATCAAGATGTTACTCAAAAGCCAACCATCAACAACAACATTTAGAGTAATCTCCTTGTCATAATCCAAACTATCCAGAGGAATATTAGAATGCAAGAGTTATCTCTCATTCTTAGTTCCAATGCACGAGTGTTTCCTTCAACCAATTTCCTAACAATGGAATAATGTTCTCTTGGCACAACATCTTGCAAACCTCTTTCAAATCATCAACATCATCTGATGAAGCTCAAATGCTTTATTTTGTTCTAACTTTTGTGATTGTTCCTTTAAACAACATATCTCACCCTGTAAATTCCGAATTACCTCCATGGTTTCTTGATAAACATCTTTCTTATTCATAGGGTATAGATATTTGGCATGCATGACTTCCTCCTTAGTAATGGTAGGATTTTTTTGTAGTGTTTCCTTGGTGCGTGTATCCTCAACGTGTGTAGTAATCTTCAAAAGCATCAACTCAAGATCCAACGCTAACTTTGGCATCCACCGGTCTTCCATGAAGCGTTGTACTCTAACAATTCACATGCCCTTTTTTTCCTGTTTATGTTTCTTGCTTAAGTGTTCATACAAGTCTAGAGCATTCTTCATAACTATGATTATTTCCTCAAAAATAACACACAATATTTAGTGGACCTTCATGCCTCAAGTGATTAGGATATCCACATATATAACAAGTCCCACGAGGGAAATCAATCCTTCGCCTCCGCGAACTTGATGTTTGAATCGCCTCTTTAACCTCGGCCTCTACCATGGCCTCCATCAAAGCACCCCTAGTCATGGTCATAGTAATGATGCTCTACCTTCTCCTTAGAATTACTTGCAACACCAGTCTATCGTACACTAATATCAATGATATCATGGATCTGATCGATTAACCTTGTAATCTTTAGTATCATGAGTCGAGGACCTATAAATCTTATAGTAACTAGACACATTCTTTCTTATCATGTGCTTGCAATAATGGGCACCGACTTGAACTGTGGTCTAAGTGACATATATCAAAATACAACAACAAGGAGCACACATATTTCCGAGGGCAACTATCCTTAGTATGCCCCTTTACTTCACAATTTGTACACCAAATTCCACTACGCGTCTCATGTGCTGAATTAGCAGATAATTTCTCCAATTGTTTTTCCATTGCTGCAATTTGAGCTTCCAAAAATGGGCTCACTCATGTTTCCACACTTCCTACTACCTTAACATGTAGGGCTGCTTCAAGTTCCTCACATGATCTGTATAAGTCTTATATGAAAGCACCCTCCTAAAAGGCATGATCAGTCCTCCAATGAACCATTGTGCATGCTAGCTTGTGTGGATGTCATAAGATAACTTATACATGAGAGTCTTGAACCGAGCATCATATTCCTAAACACTTTCAGTAGTTCCCTACTTAATTTCTTTGAGCGTGCTTATGCTTTTCTTCTCAAACTCAGGGATATAAAATTCCTTTAAGAAAGTGTCTCGTAGCACCGTATAGTCCACACAAGTTTGATCAGGATCAAAATTTATGTACCAGCTTTGTGCGCATCCTGCGCAACATAGTCTGGAGTGTAATACCCTTTGTGTGCCACAATATCTCACACATATGCACGTGCTCAGTTGCATATTCAATAACTCTATACTCTGGTAGACGGAGAGACATCTCCATGTAAGTTTGATGAGGTTGGTGTGGGCCTTGCCCACCAGATCTAGAACATGTATTTACTCTTATATTTCCATCACCTCTAGATCCATCGGATCCACCAAAGCACTGAGCCACCTGATCCTCCCCCTATAGTAGGTAACAGAACAAAGGATGCACTTCCCTATGTTCGACAGGTTGTCTTAAACTAAATGCCCACAATTAGCGAAGTTACACTACTTCTAGATGTGATTCCAAGGTTCTCGTGTGCCCACGTTTTGTGTCGACGATGCATTCAAAATACCTCCAACTCGGTCCTCCAAATAAATTAGATGACTATTGTTCCATAGATGAATAAGCTCTCTAATTAACTCCTAAACTTGACTGCAAATTAACTCTATCTACTGTAACTCTATTTCTCACACTAGCTTTTTGATTACTGACTATCGTAGAAACTGGAAAACCAAGTGCAAGGGCTAGGTCACCAAGTAGATTTAGATGCACACCCCCGACCCATGCCATCTCTATCAAAGCACTCTTATATGAGGCTAAAGAGGGTTCCTACCATGCTTTCCCAAATGGGGGACATCTATATGCTCTAGCTCCACGTCCTCTATATGAGCTTTGAATCCTTCATGAGCCATCTCTTTCCACAATGCCATCCATTCAGTAATTCACACACCGCATCTCTAAATCCATCTCGCACACCTCATTAAACTTAAGCCACCTTTCTTCCCTCTGTATTTCTATTGCTAGGTCTGCCATCCTTACCAAACCTGCTCCTGCCCCTATGCATGGTGGGGTTTAGTTAACCATCGACTTCTCTTCCAAATCTAGGGTTACAATCAGGATCTTGATTGCTAGTGTAATACTGTACAAATACAATCCTCTAGGTTTGCACAAAAATTGAAACTCAGCAACCTCCGGAAAAGAGTAAATCGAAATGACATACTCAAGAATATAGCTATTCAAAACACCATGGAACCAAACATCCACAAAGCACATCCAAATTAGATCTACATCATACAAGGCCTAGAATTCTTCCCGCATCTAAACAAGCATGTGAAACCTCCAATTCCTTTTAGATGCATAAGAAACCAACCACTCATACAACTCTATGGGAAAGATAGAAAAGAACATCTCATACAATGCGTCATACAAATTCTACTCAACCCATGTGCGTGCATTAAAATCAAGTCTGGTGTTGAATCTGTGAGCGTACTCTTCTTCTAGATTTATTAACCACTCCTCAATACTTGGCCAAGGTCAATTGATATGTCTTCATCACACAACATCTTGAAAAACAACTGAGAAAGAGGTCCCGCAACATAACCAATGATGTAGCCTAGAATTCACTACAAATAGCCCAAGGTGCGTTGGCACATCACTCGGTCCGAAGGCGAGCACTCACTGAAGCATGCAAGGTACTAGGTCCCTCTTTAGAGTTGCTTGTCTAGAATGTTAGCATGATTACATATGTATATATCTAGATTTATAACAAATAGTAAATAATCCACAATGCATAAGCCAGATCTAGATCTAAACCATATGAAATATTGACTAAACAACAATTATAATGATATTTACCATGAAAGAGTCATATTCAGTCACATCTAACACCAATATCTAGCCAATATGATCCATTATATTAAGTAATACAAAACACAGAAGCTTCATACATCAAGATTTAATCTCCATAATTATGCGCACTAACAAATCCAGTAGCATAACTTTATAATTAATCGGTCTCTCCAAACATTGAAAATCAATACATATATAGGTGTGGGGACTTGCCCTTCACCACCCATGCACCTTCCAAAAATAGGCTACATGATAACAATATCCATGTGCCTTTACAATAGGATACAAAACCATGCAAGTGCTAATAATAGATCTTCTAAAGTTAACTCCTAGTATAGATCTATTAATAGACCAAAACTATACATGACACTCGAATCTATTTCTGAACTCCCAAAATAGCCTTGTGTGAATTGCAAGTCTTCACATTGTTGCATTCTCCACACTCCATGTCCAAAAATAGCCTTGACCCGTAAAGAGTGGCTAAGACCCGTTTCCAATCAAGCTTTGGGGTGCACTCATGTTCTACTTTGATTTTGCGCCTTCCCTCGTGCCCTATTCTGCGTGCCAAAACCTTCCGCACTTTCCTCATTGATCTGTATAAATCATCTCGCTCAACAATACATAGATCACATCATTGTCATCAAGCCTATCCTCTAAGACAAAATCATGAATTAAACAAGCAACACTAACAAACCATTTTTCCTTTGACTCCATTTTGTCTTTAGTTGATTTAGACCCTAAACCCAAATGATAATAAAATACTAATCTATATAGAAATTTGAAGAACAAAAAATCCTCTCGTAACACCAATTTAGGAAATGAAAATGTGAGTTTGTTTTTTCCAAATGAATATTTTGTGCCTCTCAATATTTGTTACTTCATTCACGACCTTCACTTGGAGTGACTTCTTGTTTGGCCCTTATCTTTCCTATTAGTGTTTCAAATTCTTTGACAATTTGATTCCTCCCGAAAACTTGTTCGCAAGCACCTTTTGCTATTTTCGTTTATCGAAGATCATGTTGTTGACTCTCTTGTGGAATCTCGAGGTCCTTGTCATCCATATATGCATCCATCATGGATAAAAGTTTTCTTTTAGTCAATTTTGATGCATTATATTTTGGCATAACATAAAAATTATATGGCTCTCTTCCTCCTTGCTTCTTGTGGATTCTTTTCTCACTTTCCAAAGGCACACTCTCCTAATTGGCCCATGCACTTTATTTATGATGAGATATTATCTGTGATTTTGATAGCTTTGTCTCTACATGAGAACTTACATTTTCTTCTCATATGTGGGTATGCATTGGGTTACTTGAAATCTCTTGAATGGGGAACTCTTGCACAATCACTTGGTCACATATTCTTCATATTTTTCTTCATCGTAAAATTCCTCTTGTCCTTTAAGGATGCATGTTACTTGAAAGTTATATTCCTTGGTTAACTTTCTTTTGTCCCACCACCTGTAGGAGTTCTTCCCTTTTGCCACAATTGGGGAATTGGTTGTTCTTGCAATGGGGATCAAATATATCTCCTTGGGTGGGGCCACCAACGTATATGTATTGGAAGGGTTTGCTTCAAAATTGATGGTGGGGTTTGTGGAATTTTATTCTTCATGTATCCCAAGCCTTTCTCTTAGACACCCCCACTTTCAAAGTTTCTCTCTTCTAGTCTCAAATCCTCTTCCTTAAAATGGACCAAATATTTCATATGGGATTCCTTGTCAATGAATGTTGCAATGGGTATCTGTCCCTCCATTATTCCATGTTCGGAGTGCATAAGTGACCATGCATAGATATTTCTTTCGACCTTCTTAAACAATGATCTCGAATAAAGGGTCCATGTGCGTATCTAGAACTTCTACCTTGATCTCCTTCTTCTTGTATTTATTAGCTTGAAAAAGTGTGTGATCTAAGTATTGTGTTGTGATAGTGAAGGGAAGTTGGCACTATATTTTCCATGTTCCATCGTTTAACAAAAAAATTATTAGGAAAACGTGTTATAGGACCCATGACTCTAAATGACCACTATATTTTGATGGCATATGTTGTGTGTCTAGTTATATACTTTGCATGGTAATCCTCTAGAAGTCTCATGGCTATATTTAACCATATCCTTGCTCCATATTCCTCATGTGTTATCTTTAGATCGCTTACCTTTAGCTTGTTCTACCTTGTTCTTGTACCGAATTCATGCAAGTAACACAAATTGTAATTGCTTTTAAATATTTATCTCATTTATTCTTAGCGCATGGTTTCTCCTCTTTCATGTCCATGCTCTTATATGTGCCTTTAGGTTCTATTTTTTAGGTGTGAAGCTTCCTTCTACCTTATCCCGAATCCTTCATGCTTCCTTCTAGAACTTGTGCATTCACCGATCTTTTTCTGTGGTTCCTTCATAACTCTTTTGACATTCTTGCACCCAACTCTTCTGAAATTATTGTGTACAACTCTAAGAATATAAAGAATAAAGAATATAGAATAAAGAGTTAATTCCTAATGTGGAACATAACCAATGAAATAATGTAGAATTTTAGGGCTCAACATCACACTACAATAATTTAGTTGTATACCCTTGGGAACTTATTTTTGGTTCCTGAAATAAATTTGAGACCTCTTGTTGAAGTGTATTTTCATGCACATTCCATCCATCCAAGGTTGTTTGGAAGAGGGGGGCCAATTAATTAATTCATGAAATAAACTTAGCCAATGTTTTGACACATATTGTCAGGTTGTGTGCCTAAGTTTTCATTTATTTCAGGGACTTATCATTCTAGGAGGTTACTTTTTCCAACTTGGATTCCTTCTTAGTAATTATCTTCCTCAGCTCACCTAGTTGTTGCTTGATTTTTTTCACTTTTTGCACTAACATCTTCCCCTAACATTTCATACTCTTCTATGAGCTCATCGCAGAAACCTTATCAACATCATAACTTTCTAACCATTCTTCTAGGGTGGCTTGTTTGTTTTTATCCTTGAGCATGAGTGTGTTTATGTTCTTGGTCTATCTAAAAATTCCTTTAAATAACTTGTTTGCATACATTGCCTTTTATTTGAGTTGTTTCACCAAATCTATGCATGCCCTCAACTTCTTTAGATAAGTGACCACGATATTATCCCCTGCACCTTTTCCCTATTGTGATCTATTTTGATCTACTTCTAATTTTTTGAATAAGAGGTTTAAAAATTATTCCAGGTTCTTCTATATTCTCACTCGAGATGAGTGAGTGTTCTTTTGTAAGATTTGGTTCATTGAAGAGTATCTTCTCATCTAACTCTTTTTCCTTTTTATTGGCGTGCACATATTTTTCATGTAAGGAATTGTGTTCCTTGGTTAGCTCACATAGTTTATTCTTCATTTCTTTGAGCTCCTTATCCAAATCATCCACCATTTTTTTATATCTAGAAATCCACATTATTATTATGATTTTTTCGACTACTTCACTAGTTATTTTTAACAACACATCACCTACTTGTGTTTCAAAAAGGTAGTAAGTTTAGATGAGGGATATTGTTTCTCCATATTTCGTGGGAATTTTGGTTTAGATAGGAGTTGGGTAGCTCAATGATGGGTTCCTTTGTAAAGGCATCTAGGGAAAAGGATAATGTCTTCTTTACATGATTCATCCCTATGGAATATTTCATGCAATCCTTGGCAAATAGATCCTTATTGCCCCTCCCTTATTGATACCTTGTACATGGATAGATTTACGAGGTTTATAAGGATCAAATTTGATTGTTTCATCCCCATAATTATCTCCTTATTACTCCAAAATTTCGAACACACACTTTTGTTTGTCTTGGTGACGCTTCTCTTCCTCTTCTTCATTCTTGCATTAACTCTTTACGTTACCATCACCTCAATGTTCTTCCTCTTCCTCATCCTAATTCTCTAACTCATAGGTTTCTTCTCCTTCATCTTCAACTATGAAAATTTTTGGTGGTGATTTTTGATTTGTGGATTTCCCGCACCTTAGTCTTTAAGACTCTTTTTTCTCTAGCTCATTTTCTACGTATGAAAGGCTTAGGGTATGGGTATGTTCTCTTGGAGGGATTATTTGCATTGGTGTACCCAAACTTGTCTCCTCCCCATCCTTAGATGAAAATGGTCTTTCACCACTATCTCCTACACATGTTTCCATGTGTACTAGCACATTAGGCTCTCTTAGCTCATGGTGGTTCTTGCGGTACCAATCTCCTTCCCATCATCCTCTTTGTTTAGCTCATTTTCCCCATCCATGTGAGTTTCTTCGAGTTTGGTGCCATCGTGGAAGTCTTTAAATGTGCCCACCCATCTCTTATTTATTGGTGAGGCCTTATGTCACTCTTCTTCTTTAGAAGTAGTTCTTAATTTTTGGCCTTTTCATCCCCTTTCCCTTTTTCCTAGTCATTGGAATCATTCGTTTGTTTATTCATTCCTCCACCTGTGGGCTTGCCACGTATTTCTTCTTCTTTGGCCTTAAGTAATAAACAACCAATGTGCCTTGTTATTTATTACTATTGTCTCCACCTAGCTTAGGGAGAATATGTATGATTCATACCTATCCATTTATACTTCTCTTCCCTCATATTCGTAAGTCTTTCAGAGGGTGTGTATGTCTCGCATCAATTTGGATTATCTTTGAATCTTCGATCTAATTCACAGTTCACATAAAATATTATGTTATAAAGTCATAGGAAAATTTGGCCCCGAAGACTTATTCTAGTTAGTTTGAATAAATAGTCAAGCAGTAGTGTTGCATTAAAAAAATTCTTCTCCTTCTACCTCCTTAGGTAGGCTGGTGTGGAATCCTCCAATATTTCTTAAACATATCTTGCAAGTGTTTCAACTAGTTGCCTAGCTTGGCCTTATAGGAATTATTGAGAGTGGTGGGTGCCAAAAATTTCTTGTATCATTTGGTGGGAGACTTGTTCTCTAGAGGGTATATCTAGTTAGGTTTATGGAAACTTCAGAACACCTATCTCATTAAAGACAAAAAGCAAGGGTATTGTGCCATATTAAAATTTTATTGCAGGCTTTCTATGTGAAAGCTCCAAATCCTCTCGTTATACATTCAACAATATATTGGGATAGATTATAGTGGGTCCCTTGCACCATTTTTTGTGTAATATAAATAAATTTCTTGTTCACCTCCATCCACCTCTCTGTTCCTACTAATTTGGATGTCGGGATTCACGCCACGACTATTTTACCTAGGTCCTTTACTTCTATGATGGGAAGGCGCACCTTTCTCTCTTGTAATTCAATAGGTATCGACCTCTTCAATATCCTTTTCATTGTGCTATTTTTGTGTCAAATCCTCTCTATCATTTATTAACCTATTTTCTTTATTGATCAAGTAGTGGGTGATTCTTATGTGCCACCATACAAAATAGAAATATCCTTCACGCACACACGAGATTAAGTATTGGAATATCTCCACTAGTTTTTCAAAGTAGGGTAGCTCAAAATTTGAAGGGACACTAATTTCTCAAGTGTCTACTTTACGCTATTGTCATAAATGACATGCCCCTTATCATCCTTCGGTTTGTTGCACACACCATATCTATAGCTATTATTAGTTCTTCCAATCCATATGTGCAATGATTATAGATAGAAATTTTATAAAAACTTACTTGGGTCTTCCATGTCTCCCCTCCAATACATCCTCGTGATATTGCATCTCAAATTTTAGTTTCACATGAATTATCCTTTCTTGGCTTTTTGGCTAGGAGTCATTGTTTTTTTATCCTTATTCTTTGAGTGTGTGGAAGAATTGGGTCATGATTTTACTTCCACCTCTTCTTCTTGATATATATATCTCTCCTTCCCCACTTGGAACATTGACTCCGTGGAAGTGCTTAAACTGGTGTCACTAGAAGTACTAGGTTGTCTGGTATCCTTATTCTTGCGCGCCTCCTCCGATCTAATTTTCTTGTCGTGCCTAGCTTGGAATACACTCTAGTTTACTTTGGGGTGGTTTATGGCTGTAAATATCCTCATATTTAAAAAGATATCTACCTCCACGTTAATGATGATTGAGGGTTAAGTTTTTAGTTGTTAAAGGGACCATTCTCCACATTTACTTTGTTGTTTCTGGATGTTTTTTCCACCTCTCGGTAACTTTCACCACCGCTTACTTTTACACCGCTCAACCTCATGTAAAAATATTTAGAATCCTCTAATGGCGAATGAGTTTTTAGTTTTGTGTGCTATGCATCATTTTTAAATTCTTTCTAATCTTTATCACTAGAGCTCTTGATTTCAAATGCAAGGTATATTTTCAAATTAGTTACTCTCCCTTTTTATACCATTTCAAATGAGTAATAAATGTTGTATTTACTCCTTTCACATGTGTGAAACTCCCACCAAATGCATTTAATACCAAGTTGTTTTGACAAGTTTTTTCCACCTTTAATTTTAGCTTGATTTGATTACCCCATTGCATGTGTGCACTGTGTGAATCTTATGTACCTATGTTTCTTTTCTCTTCCACACCTCTATTTGTGTTAGGTGGCTTACGTTCTTGGTATGCGCATCACTTATTTGTCCACTTCTTCCTTATTGCACACTTCTCTTTTCCATGTAGCTCCCCAGTAAACACATTTCCCTCTCTATATCCATGTTTCCATGTGACACACTATCCCTTCATACAGTTCATCATTCCATTCAAGTTTTTTCCACGTTCTAACCTTCTTCTTTCACGCAAGTAAATTTTCCTTCTTTTTTCTCAACTTTCTTTAGGATATCCTGTCATATTTTAGTGCATCCTTGTGTCCAAACTCAACCAATTGTGAAGCTTATATTTTCTTATTAGATTCAATCAATTCCTTGTGCTCTTTTATCAAAAATGTAGGCACACCCACACTAAGTACTCCACCTTGGGTTTAGCAAATTTTTATTTTGGCATGCATTTGTTTTCTTATCACATGTTTTTCTTCAAATTTTTGTGCCTAATTTTCACCAACTTCCCTAGAAAAAAATATTACATAGTCCTCCACATGTATATTTTAAAGTTGTGACCCAAGAAACCATTTTCATTATGTGTATGATATTTTGGAGCAGAACTTAAACAAAAAATAATGTATTAAACAAACATGCAAGTTGTTATGCACTTTTTTACAACATGATGAAAGAAAAACTACTCTAAAAATTTAAATAACAACTAATCTACTAGCATACACCTTATTCAATTAAAATTAGGACTTTGATTGATAATAGGGTTTTAGCCTACTTCCATTAAAATTTCTTGGCATAAATTCTCCACTTAAGTCTTTTAACTTACATGCCCTAGTGTGAAACAATTCATGTATCTCATATGGGCCTAACCAATGTGTTTTTAGTTTTCCAAGGTGTCATGAAAAAATTGAGTCATATAACAATACTTTTGTACCCACATTAAACCTATTATTTTTATGTTCCTATTATGTCATGCCTCTTGTCTAGATTTTTTTACTCCTTGGCTCCACCTTGCACACATTCTTTGTTCATCCAATTGTAGTAACTTTGTTACAATTTTTTTGATCAAAACCTCATCATCCAAATTAATAATACACGATATTCAAAGTGATGAAAGCATAATTCAATTAGTATAACAAATTATGTCTCAAATACAAGTTAGAATGGTGTTGTCTCATTCAACCATTTGTAGATAGTTTTGTATGCCCATAACATCGCCGACACCTTATCATCCTAATCCTTGTGTCCTACATCATAATTTTTAGTGAGATTTGTGTTGGGTATTTTTTTTAATGCCTCAACTATTCCATTTGGATGTGGGTGATATGGAGTTGTTTTATTGTGCACAACCATAAATTCTTGCAAAAGATTACACATTGTGTCGTTGTGGAAATGGGTCATCTGTGGGCCCATCTTGTTAAGTGGTTAGTTGTAATTATATAACATGCACCAATTTTTCACACGTATGGATTTATAGGTCCAATAAAATCAATTGTGCACTTCTCAAATGGTTATTGAGAAATTACTCGTCTTGAGTACATTTCAGCGCCCTTTATTGGCTTTCCAACCCTCTCGACAATGGTCACATGGCTTTGTATACTCTTTCAAATCCTTAAACAAAATTTTCCACCATAATATTTTTTTGTTAGAATCTTTTCGTCATATCCTCTCTTGCATAATTCCACTGAAAATTCCCTCATGTGCTTCATGGAGTATGTCTTACTGCTCATGTTTCATCACACAACATCTTAGTGTTTTATTGTGCCACATTTTGTAGATTTCACCAATAATTAATTGATATGGTGAAACTTTTACAACAAGTTTTTCCTTTTATTGAACTATCTAATTTGTTGGTGCAAGTCCATATTGTGGAAACAATAATATGTAACTCATTTCATCTGGGTTTCTCTTTATTTGAAGAAGTTAAACATCTTGCATCCCATCTTCAATATATTTTTTTGCTTCACCTATATTGATGTGTGATAGATGATCATGTCTTGCATTTTTTTCTATTTTCCGACAACTAAAAATTGAAACTCTTGGAATAGAATTATCCATCGACATATCCTCCCATGTAATGTTTACTAGGTGTTTTAACGCCATATGATCTGTAAAATACAAACGAATTGGCTAGTAAATATTGTTGGTGTTTTTATGTAACGCATATACCATTGACAATTTCTCACACTCTGTAGTCATATAATTTTGTTCTATGCACGTCAATTTTCTACTTATAAATAAAATAGGGTTATTCATGTTATCTTCTCCTGGATATGCCAATATTTCCTAATCACTATTTCATATGCACATCTACATGCACATGAAAAGGGGTGCTCTAGTTCTAGAATTACAGTATTGGAAAATTTGATAATTTGTCCTTTAACTCTTGAAATGTCATCTCTTGCTCGTCTCTTTCTCTTCTCCCCATTTAAACTCTCCTTGTTTGCACAATTTTTTTTTAGTGGTGGAACAATATTGGCATAGCCTTTTTTAAATTTTCTATACTACCTCTGATTTCCAAGGAAGGTGCAAATTTCCTTTTGTGTTTTTGGCACCTATAATTATACCATTACTTGTGATTTTGGTCGGATCAACTAACAAACTGTCTTTACAAATTATGTGTCCCAATAATGTGATAAAATATTTCATGAAGACGCATTTTTATATTCAAAGAGATTTGTATATGGTGACACTACTTAAACATTAAGCACAAATTATCATAATGCGGTCCTTCACAAGTTCATATACCATCCAGTCATCAAGGTACGCCTAAAAGAATTTAAGAATAAAATCTTCAAAAGATGCAACAACTATGCACGAAAGACTACTGGTGCGTTCTTCAATTCAAATGGCATTACAATGTAAGAAAATGACCCCCATTCTCACATAATTTATTTAATGCTGGGTCTTCTACCATGATTTACACTTAGTGATATCTTGAAAACCCATCAGTAAACTATATATTTCTCTTCCTATGAACCCCTCCAGAATTTCCTCTGTGAATGGTATTGGGAATGGATCCGTGACACAAACTAAGTTTAACGTATTAGTCAACATAAATTTTGATGTACCCATATTTTTATACTAATAATCATGGGAATTACCCATTTCGACTATTCATCAATATTATGACAAATGTGGCCAACATGTTTTCAATTTCTTGATTTACTTTTGTGTGTAGATTAAGAGTCATTATGTATGGTCTTCTACACACAGACTTGGATCTTTCAACCAATTTAATCTACATTTTCCTAATGACGGGTGTAACCCCTTCATTTCTTGATAAATTCTTGGGAATAGATCCACATACTTGAACAAAAGTTCTACAATTTTGGTTACTTGTTCCTCATTCCAATAATCTCTAATTGTTGTGATTTTTGACGCTTCCTCGGTTCCTATGTTGACATGTATAACATTTAGTGGATTGTAGTGTGGTTCAACCGATAAACCTTTCTTGTTAATGAATTCTTGAGATCCGTAGGATGTTTCTATGTTCACATGATAGTTAATAGCTTCTTCCTCTATCTATCACACCACTTTTTCTTAACCCTGGCTTCCAATTTATTTCCAGTTGAACCTCATCCTCCACCTCACTTGAATCACTTTTGGTAATTATTTCCTCAATTTTTTTGGGGAGTGCTATTCCTTTCTCCTTGTTTAGCTCCAATAGTCTACCCTCTTATCACTACATTTTCCCCCAAATTGCTTGTATTGTACAATCAAGGGATAATTCAAGTGCGATATTGATTAAGTAAAAGAAAATGTATGTATGAAGTTAATCTTGAGTGTCTCCCAACAGGAAGTCTATCTACAAAACTCACACATGATATACCATGTGCACACCCATACGCGTAAAGTGTGGTAGAACACATGTGTCTATAGTAATTTATTGGTTTCATATGCCCGTATGCCATAACTATTTGCATTTTTGTAGAGATTTTTCAGGTTTGGTTATGCCACTATAACTTGGAAAATTTCACACAACATTTCTAGACTCAAATATGGCATGCAAAGCTTATTTTACATGGCCCAATATTTCCAAGTATGTGTTATGAGTAACCCACCATCTCACCGTAGTTCCTCTTCTTTTGTGTACATTAGGAAATTTATGCACTCTTTCTCAAGTTACATGTAAATTTTCATCTTCTCCAAAAAGTTATGCACATCTTCACCCCCACTAAAACTTGGCATAGATTGAGTGTTTTATTTTATCAACCTTTTGATATTCCTTCCTATATATTTGGACAATGAGAAATTGGATGTATTGTACTCAATTGAATTTTATCATAATTTATTCCAATTAAATCATACTAACCATGTGCCCAATTATCACAAGCACACTAGTGGTATCTAATCTTGATGTGCATTGTTCTATTACAATTATCCTTCTTATGTGGTTTCATAATTCTCCAACCCGTCAACCTTAATATTATAGATGTGTTTCAACTCTTCATGTTCCTTTATACTCTCAACATATGGGAACATCAATTTGGGTGCATATGAAGTATTACTTGTTGAGATCCATTCTCAAAGCTTACATAACACTTTTTAAACCTCGGATCTACGTTGTTTACGTAGAACCATGTTCTTCCAAGTAGAATTAGGAAATTATCTACTTCTACCAAAGTAACAACTTCAAAATATATCACGTAAATTGACCCCTATTATGCTAATAATAGCATTTTCCAATACACCAATTTTCCCGATGTGCATTTTGTTGGATTAATTGTCATTGATGTGAAAGGAAGTTGAAGGAGATATCAAAAAAAAATTGATGGAAGAAGTATATTGTCATTGCTTATCAAAGGTTTGGTTAGATGGTTTGGAGCTTGCTTGTAACTCTTAGGAGCTTGGAGTGTAGCTCGTAGTGATGTTTCTCCTCCGTGAGGTAGTAGTAATAATGTTTTGGAGCTTGAAGTGTAAATAGTATGGAGCAACTCGGTTATAATTTTCATCATATGGATCTCATAGTGTTTCTCTTCTAGAGCTATCCCTTATAGGGTTGGTCATCCAGAGCTAGGAGTATAAATGGTCTAGAGTGGTATCTTTGTGTTTCTCATCCGGAGCTCACCGAAAGTGTTGCTCGTCTGGATCTCACCGATAGTGTTGCTCATCTATATCTTACATATGAATATTGATCATCATAATTTAGAAGTATGATTGGTCTATGGCTAGTAGTACACAATATTGATTTGGAGCTACAATTGAATGATTTGAAGCCTCATTGGTCAATTTATCTAGAATGATAAGAAGACATGACTGTGGGTAATAAAATACAAGTTGATATTTGAATATGGGCTATATTGATACATTATGGAACGACATGTTTATCATGTTTGAGAAAATATATGACCTAGTTAAGCAAAGATTCCTGATCATATGGAATATAAGTAAAGTATGGACTTTAGCTATAGGTTGAGTGATCAGCTCTTGACTAACTAAACCAAGGCATTGAAAACTATTTTATGATCTTGAAGAATGCATGCCGACATCCTTTATTTTGGATTTGATATATTTCTTGCATTGATAGTCATACTATGAAAAAAGCTGTTGACATTCATATTCAGTTCATGGGCCTACCTTCAAATATATAAAAGGTATAATCAAGGATAAAAGAGACTCAAATTAGAAAGAATGTTTTGTGTGCATGAGTGGATATAATGGAAAATTAGAGGAGGAGGAAAGGAGAAAGGTTGTGTGCATGGAGTAGTGTAGAATAAGTATGGTGTGAGAAAATGCGTAGGTGAGGAGGGATACTTGAACTAATGTGAGAAGAAGAGAGGAGTGAATAATGGAAACAAATCAAGAAGACTTGTGAAGAGGAAGGAAGAAGCAAACAATAATGGCAGAGCTCAGAAGGTAAGAATATGTGAAATGTGATAAGAGCATCCAACAAGCAAGTGATTCAAGAGAGAATGTGAACATGTGTGAGTAGAGTGAGTGGATAAGAGTGGGATATTAAAGCGAGATCATACAAATCAGATTGACTAAAACAAAACAAAAAGAAGAGAAGAAGGGGAGATAGATTTACGGAACATACAAAGTAATCTAATCATGACAATGTCCATGTTGGAAGTATTATTTAATTGCCATCATTAGGTTGAAGAAGCAACTACAGAAGGTGGAACTTAGTATTGTTGAGGTTGGTGCCTCACACAATTGGGGATTGTGTCTCCAATGAGTTAGTGCTCACGAATTGGCTAAGTTGGTGCTTGGCATTGGGGATTGGTGTCTCTAGTGAGTTGGCACTCACGAACCGGCTGAGTTGGTGCTCGGGATTTGGCATTAGTGTCTTTAGTGATTTTTGCTCATGACGTAGTTGAGTTGGTGCTCACGAACTAGCTGAGTTGGTTCTCAACATTGGGGATTGGTGTCTCTAGTAGGTTGATGCCTACAAATTCATATTGAGATATTTTGGGACTAGATTTGGAAAATATATCCAAATAGTATTTTCTTTTTGGTTTTCTCCCAAAATGGTTTCCACATAAATTATGTGTTTGGAATTTTTATCTTGTGTGATTGTTGTTGTGGGTAATTAAAGTTTTAAATAAGTAAAATATTGTATAATATTAATTCAACCCCTCGGTATTAGTATTAGCTTGATTTTTGGAGGAGTTACGAAGCTATGTAGCCACTTAAAAATGAATTCCAAATTTCAAACCAAAGATCCATTAGATAGGTGTGCATCCTTATACTCAAAAAATCATAATTAGTTCCATCAAACAATTGAGATCTATTTGAGGAGAATCCTTCTTGACCTACCATGTGTGCTTAGAGTTTCCTTCTAGGCTGTTAAACTATTTTGAAGGAACCCACTTTGATACCAATTGAAGAGAACACACTAATACTAAGGGGGTGAATCAATATTATACAATATTTTACTTATTTAAAAATTTAAGCATTCATATCATCTTTTACTTATTTAAAACTTTAATCATCCAGATCATTATTATACAATCTTACATTTATAGATGAAGTGTTCATCACCCAAATTTATTCCAAGCATCTGTTGTAAGAATATTTAATTCATCCCTTGTATCTACCAATATGTCATTAATATTCCATCCATGTATACAAGCATTGACCAATATTTCTTGTTCAACCTCTTCTACCTTTGTTGTGTTGACAATATTCTTCATTTTCCCACTCACTTTCCAATTGCCATTTTCCTGAGTTTATGTGACAACTATTGAATTAGTAAAGGAGGTACACCTTTAGTGCGTAGAAGTCTACATAATTATTGGAACTCTTCTTATCATTGTTGTTAATTTATGTGATTATAAGTGTTTCATTTCATATTCACATGTCTTCTCTTAGAAATTTGATTTCTCCATGTAGCTCGTGAATTAAATATTTTGTTTCTAGAAGTATCTCTTTATGTTGCTTACCATTAGGATATCCTTTTCTGGATGTTTTTAAATTTTTCCTTATGTTTTCCAAGGGTGTAGATGTTTTCACACATGAAACAACCCCTCTTCTTGTGATGTGTACCTAGGAGAAGTATTTATCCATGATGTTATAATTTTTGGTTGGTAATCGTCGAAAAGGTTACGTGTAATATTGATCATTCTTGCACCTTTTTTCACTCTTTTCCTTCATGAGTGCATAAATATATAGATAATATTTAACCTTATACTATTTTTGACAATGTGCACACATTGGGAAGGATGGGAATTTGTATTGATGATGGTTAATTATCCACACTTGAAACAAGTTCTTGGTGGGAATATTCTTTCTCCACGTCCACCTCTACTTCGCTGCCCTCATCCTCATGTGTATCCATTGCATACTTCTTGGGTGTTTTCTAAGTTATATTTTCTTAGTCTCAATGACCTTACTTTATGAATTAGATCAATCATCCAACAATTAGTTGTATCATACATATGCACAACACAAATTTTGTAATAGAGTGAAACTATTTTTCTTTGTACATTATAATAGATAATTTATTGCATTGTGACTCCCTTCACATATTTTACATGTTATTAACATCAATTTTAAATTTTGGCAGGAGAAAGTACTCTTTGTATGTCCTTATATCTCACAATTTATGCATTATACTCCATTGTGTGTCTCCCTAACATTATTTGCTATCAATTTTTCTTATTGAGTTTTCATTAACACGATTTGTGAATCCATGAAGGGACTAACCCCAATATCTATAATTTTAATTGCTTTGGCGTGCAAATATTTTTAAGTGCTTCACATAGATTTGTGAAATTTTTATGTGAGAGGCCGAATGTTTGAATGACATGAGTAACCCCCAACAAACCACTATGCATGTTGAGTTGGATGTAATTCATAGGAAAATTTAGAGATTATGGTTTTAAAGTCTGTGTCATATGCATGTACACTCTTAGTTAGTTCCTTTCTTATTTTTTTGAGTGTTGAGATGCCCTTTTGCTCAAACTCTACGATGTTAAATTCCTTTAAAATGGTTTCCTTCAGCTGATCATAATCCACCATATCTTGTAGTGGGTCATGCTTCATATACGTATGGATAAGGTTCAAATGTCATAGAGAATTGACTAGCTTTATGTTATGGATAGATCATCCCCTTTGTGCACTAGATCAATTCTCACTTATGAACATGTTCAACAACATTTTCAACTTTGTAATATTCTAGTAGGTGAAAATACATCTCACAAAATATGTTTGGAACTAATGCTCGTTGCACGACATCCCCAAATCTTCCTTTTACTAGTGAATTTTCCGTAAGCACCCCAAAAATTCCACTTCCTCCACCACTAGTACTTGGCATGTAGTTCTAGTTGTTTATTGTAATAGTGTGCTTCCCTGCTCACCACCCAATGTTTTGTGTTATTAAGCTAGCACTCATCATTCCAAACCTCTCGTACTTTTGGAATTTTTTGTTTATATAGTATTTTTTTTGTGTTGGTATCAATTATTAAATAACATACATGAAACTATTGTCCAATATCTCCTTTTTCTTAGATATATCCACTTCCTCATCACTTGTCTCTTTAGATTAATACTTGATCTTCTACATGTGTTGTTATAGTTGCATGAGCAGGTGTGTGGTGGGTTGGATCAAGATGCCATCTATATTATATTGTGCCTCTTTATAATTCTCATTGTCTTGGCATGTTACTTCTTCCTCATGTTATTGTTCGCCTCTCTCTTTCCCCTTCCTTTCTTAACTAATGGTTTTGGTTTCCCAGGTAGTTTTGAAGTTGAATTCCTTTGATGAAGTATTTTCCTATCTTATATTACCTTGTGGATCTGTTCTTGATATTGCCTCCTTCTCAATGCATGTTCATCTAGATAATCCATGGTGTAGGCTAATTTATCTCCTTCCCTCTCCTAGCCTTATGTGTCACTCATGCATGTGGATTGTTTACCCATCCATATACAAATTTTCCATACTTATTTCTACCATAAAATTCTTTATTTCCCAAGGGAATTTCTTCATATATGATCCATGTGGCTCTCGTAAGAATTTGAACTGGGCTTTGTCTCGCATAATAAAAGGTATGTATTGAGTATTAAATAATTTAACTACGAAGCATACCTTTCCACCAATAACCACATCTAAGTTGTGTCGTGTTGTGTAAGTGTTTTTATGTGCTTCGGTCTAAGGATGCTTCTTCCCTAAATAGTGATTATTTCCCAAATAATAAGTTGCTAGCCAAGCATGTAGGTTTACTAGAATTTCATTGAAAATGTCTAATATAACTTGTTATATAGGTTATTCTCGACCTAAGTCCTTGGAGAAAAGTTGGGTGGGTAATTTTTTTGGTTAGGATGTCTCTGTGTGATGGTGGAATAAATAGAGTGTTGCCAGATCTTGATACTTTTCTACGTAAGTTTGAATATCTTTCGTCCACCTTATCATATTTGTATAATCATGATGGTCCCAACAACGGAACCAAAACTTTGTGCATCTAGTTCTATATTTTGTGTCGTAATCCTCTAGCAGTCTCGTGGATGTATTTAGCCATATCCTTGCTCTATCTGCCTCATGCGCTATCTTTAGATCACATATCTTTATCTTTTTCTACCTTGTTCTTGTGCCAACTTCATGCAATTAACTTAAACTATAGTTAGTTTTGTTATATTTATCTCATCTATTCTTTGTGCACTGGTTTCTCCTCGTGCATGTTCATGCTCTTCTATGTGCTTTTGGGTTCTATTTTAGGTACAAATCTTCCTTCCGCTTATCCCGAGTTATTTGCGCTTCCTTCTAGAACTTGTGTATTTGTCAATATTTTCACATGGCTCCTTTGTAACTCTCACACCTAGTTCTTCTAATATTCTTCCACATGGATTTTTATGATATTATAATGCATACCTCTTTTAAAATTATTATACACAACTCTTCTAACATTCTTACGTGTAATTCTAAGAATGTAAGGAATAAATAATGAAGAGTTAGTTCCTAATGTGGAAAAATTAGGTTCCATAATCAACCACTTTATTAGAGGTGTTATTTGATACATGGATTTGGTAGGAACCCTATTTATGATATGAACATTCATATTCATTTCTTCAACCAATAAAAACATAAATACTTGAGAAGAGTGAATCATCATCTTGACCATTTCTAAAATAGTCATGATTTTCCTTTTTATGATCCCATATTACTATGAAGAGTAAGGAGCGGTTAGATCACATTGAATTCCATAGAAAGTGAATAATGCATCAAAAATTTACTAACATTTTCACCTCCATTATTAGTTCTTAATATCTTGTTTTTGAGGCTAGATGAATTCTCAACTAGGGCTTTAATTTCTTTAATTTAGCAATACATCAATTTTTATTGGTCCATGTCATCCTAGTTAGTTTTTTAATTAAGGCTACAACATATAGATCACCTCTTAGTGAGGCTACTTCAAGAGGTATCCTAATGTGACTGTGTACCAACTCTATTGGATGAGAGGGGTTAACATCATGATGTTTGTGGAAGGGTTGAACATGTTTCTTTCTAAGTAATTATTTTCACCGAATTGATTTCTAAGATGTTGTTGGCATACAACCCTAAATAGGATGAAAGGGTTTATAACGAGGTAGACTATTCTAATATTGACTTCCAACATTAACCAGTCAAAATAAAAAAATCATTCCTACATGTAACAAATGATAAACAATAATTACTTTCTCAAATACACTAGAGGAGAGATAGAATTAGTTGTACAAGATAACATAAGGATGATTTGGATGTATAGGATAATAGAACATGCTGATAAAGAACTCTAGATGCTTTAGTGATAGTTTTTGAACTATAAACCCAACAAGGGAAAAAGCTGTACAAATGTTGTATAATCTAAACCTAATATGTACTATCTTGACCTAGAACTGTATGGTATTAGACCCCTTTACAATCTAGAAGTGTAACTTTTTGTGTGCTTTGATTATCTAGTAATGATCTTCACTCTAAGTCACTCTTTCTCACACAACTTCAGGGATGACTTGTAATCACTTGAAAAAGGTGAAAACCCTAGAAACCTACATAACCTTTCATCAAAGCATTAAAAATAGGAGAAATCATGTGTGTGTGGTGAAGATGGACTACCATAGGTAGCCAGTGACTCCCAACCGCTTAACCAATCCAAGAGTTGCATTACATGCCTTCATTTCCATATCAAACCTTATTTAATTATCCTAGGTGCTTGTGTAAGTATGAATAGCTAACCAACCCCTTAAGGTTTCTCTTGTGTCTCTTGACACCAAGATATTGGGTGAGCTACATAAGATAGAATGTACCCAAAGATGTTAGTAGTGAGATATGGTGTGCCTAAACTATGTGATATAACCCTTTGTTGATTGAAACCCTTGTGTAATGCTTGGAGTGATTTTTCTCTTTCTAAAACATGGATCTGTGATATTTGCATGATTGAAATGGAGGAAGCTAGACTTTTTGACCTATTTAAGTGCTTAAAAATTATAGTAGGGATTAATCTAGATGATGTGAAACTAATTTGGATAGATTTAGGAACCCTTTGAGTGATTTTGGAAATATATTTGCAATGATATCTTGTAAGAGTGCCAAGTGAGTTATAAAGTGATAATGACTTGGTTTATAACCTTACATAGTTGAAATATTATACCCAAGAAAATGAAATAACCAAAATAAAATTCCAAAATTTCAACCAGATTCAAAGTGAATGTGATGGGGTGGGACTGTATAGTTTGGCCAATACCAAACCTTACATTTGAATCCTTGCCTATATTTTCAATCTAGAGAGATTAAAACCAATACTGAAAGTTGTGTCATGAATTTCGGAAGTCTAATACTACTTTGATCAAATAAGGCTCTTAGAATTAACAATAGAGTAGAGTGTAAAGATAAGAAAGTTGTAAAATAACCAGAGAGATGAGGTGATTATATTTTGAATGTGAGAATTTGTTTTAGGAAGTGAACATAGCTAAACTTGGCATTACACAAGGAAAAGTTACAAATTTTTAGTGTGTACATTTCCCCTCCTTTAAGTATGTATGCTTAAAGGAAAAACATACATGAGTGTGCACATGAACTTTGCCTTTGCTTTATAGTGACACTCTAATGCATTGGTGTTGGTATGCTCCATGATGAGACTTGAAACATAGATTGTATTCAATATTTATGATAGAAACTAAACTTTGACTCAAAATATCGATAATGCATGTGGCTTTGAACTTTGAAAAAAACAAGCAAAGAGATGTAAAACATGGAAGGAATACACCTATTCATTTTTTGGAGGGAGAAGCTCCCATTTCATACTATTCCCTTGAGATTTTGAGTTGATAAAATGCTAGATTATTGGGGTTGATCATTCCCCAATGTTGTGCCAAAGGAGATGCTTGAGTGTTGAGTATCGAGATTTATGAGAAGAGGATCCAAAATGCCCCAATTTTTGGATCTTTGTAGAGAAGAAGTTATAGACTACAAATAACTTAGTTACTTCGACACCTTCCTCATTTGGGAATTTGGAGAGAGAATTTGAAAGATCAATGTCTATGAATAACCCAACCACTTTGACGCTTTCCACTAAAACCACAGAGACCACACCATTGCATATGGATCTAGGCCCCATTTGTTTCAAAATGAAAAATGAGACCTTGGAAGGAATGGAAATTTCCATTTCCCCATAAAGTGCTACTTAAACTGAAATTGATCAAGTAGAATTTGAGTTTTTAAGGAGAGAAGGAGGTCCATGTCCCTTAGACCTTTATTTTGCAATTGAATATTAACAATGTTGTGAAGAAGGAAGGAAGTACTCATGCCCCTATAACTTACTCGAAATATGTCATATGTATCTCGTAAATATGTGAAAATCATGTAAATAGATGATAATATCTATAAAAATTATTTAAAAATGAGTGGATATGCCCTCTTTTTAGGAATGTAGGAAAATGGCCAAGATCATACCATGGTCCTAAGTGTACTTTACATTTTTACATTGTTTGAATTCTGCCACATTTTAGTATCTATGACCTTTTCTAAGGATTTCGACCGTGTAAAAATTATTCCTATATTATGTAACATATATGTAATTGTAGAAATAACCCAATGAATGCCCCCTCTTTTGAGATAGGCATGATAAATCATTTGAGTACGTTAATCAAAACAATACATATGTACCCATGTATTATATGTATGATCATGTATGTAGGATCACATAGAAGGTTGGAATAGTGGCCACTAATGAGAACATGTACCTATAAAAGGGGTTGTTAATGATGGCAATCATGGCATGGAGAAAAAGCAACATGCAAAAATCAAAAAGCAAGAATACATGTGTAAATTAAATAGAAACAACAAAGAAAAGTGGTTATCATGTCCTACTCCATTGTAGAAAAGGTATAGAAATATCATAGTAATAACTAGTATGTAAGATGAAATAATAAAAATAATAATATATTAAAATCAAGTAAGTCATAGATTATAGAAACAAGTCATAAACAAGCATTTAGCTTCAAACATGGGACACCCATGTCATCATAAGACAATCACAAGAAGAGGCACAACATGCCACATTTAGAAAAGAAAGTTCATACATGCAATATAGGCATAAATAAATAAATATGGGACACCCACGATGTCACAAGAAAAGAAAGGTACTGAGGTTATATCATTCAAACAATCATTATATTGTAATCACACAGACAATAAAGTTAAATAACATAGTAAACTAGAAAGGCAAAAATCCATATAAATAAGTAATGGAAATAGTACATGAAACAAGTATATAACACAATAATAATGACAAGAATAATAACAAGATAGGTTAGCATTGCTTAAGACACATTTTTCTTAGACCTATTAACTCAATAGGTAGAAATAAACTCTATGTAAGTAATAAAGCATGATGAGGATTGTGTAAAGTAACATATATTGGAACAAAAGTACTTGTATAGTGTGGGGGGATTCCCCAAAAAGAGTAGTTTAAGGAACCAAATCAGCTCCTATCATCATGTAACACAATGAAAATGTCTTGCATCAAGCTCAAGATACTATATGAATACATGTGTGTAAAGAAGAGATATGATATCCATCTAATCAATGTGAGAAACATGTATAAAGTACCAAGATCTCCAAGAAAACAATAACATGTCTAGATTTTATATTTTTCTCGTATTTGAATGTTTTTGTATCATGTGATTATTTGAATGGTTTTGGAATGTTTTGAAAATAACTACATGCAAGAAATTGGGGTAACACCATAGTTACTGTGAATGAGAGCCCCATGAAGAGGCCTATTGGTTTTTAAGGATATCATCTGCGTTGGGTTCAAATTCAATGAGATCTAAGGGTTAAGGCCCTTGAGTGGAGATATTTGCATGATAGTTTCCACCCTTTTTGTAGCATGTTTCAAGGATTGTACATGAAAATAGGTGTGTCTCGTTGAATCATGTAGATGCGGTCACTTGCCGAGAGGCAACTATATATGGTGAATATAATTGATGCGAGAGCATCTAACTCCTCCAAGGGCTTAATAATGTTCTTAGGGATTTAGGATAGCCTAGGAATAAATTTAGGGTCATTTGGAGGTGGAATGAAGTTCTAGAGACCTATGGAGTGTTTTCCCTCCAAAACACTAATTCAAATTTTCAAATTTGTAATGTTGAGTCTATAGAATCCTAGGTGGTCTAAGGTGTCCTAGATGAGTTAGGGGGTCATAAATGTGGTCATTAATGTAGGCTAGAGACTTACTAACCTAACTAGAGTGCACTCAACTAAGTTAGTTAGGTGTTGAGTTAGTGTCTTAAGGGGAAGTTAGAAGTGGTAGGTATATAGAGGTGAAAGAAGGATAGTTAAGGGGATTCCATTCAAATGGGAGAGAGAGTTTTAGGGCATTCAAGAGCCAAAACATTTGTAAATATATGTAGATATTTTTGAGAATGCAATACTAGAAAGAAGAAATGAGGGAAAACTTCAAGAAAGATGAGTAACACCTGTCTTGTGTATACATTTTACACTCTGGGGTCGAGAAATACTTCATTCTTAAGAATGATGATTGGTTAGATGGAGAAAGTAACACTAAACTGTGAAGAGCATTAGTATTCAGGGTTTTCTGAAAGATCATTGTATCTGGAGGCTAGGGTTTGTTAGACCAAACTGTGAAATTTTGAACAAAAATTGTGAGATAGGTTAACTGTGATCATCCTTGCCTAGAATATATGGTAAGTACTTGTTGTGTGTTGGTTGTAAAATCTGATTTGAACAAAAGAAATAGTCAGGGGACAACAATCCCTTCTCTTTATGGGAGAGGTTCCCTTATTGAACACACAAGAAAACAAGCAAATCTACTTATTTACAAATGTACAAACTATAAATATTTTGATGAGGATTTGGATGCCTTAAATGTTTCCATCACATAAGATTCTCAATACAAAAGAATTAATGATTTATAAAGTGAGAAAGGCAACATTTTCAGATATATAGTTCTCAGAGTGATATCTTACTTATGCATACATGAAAAATAAATCTTAAATCATACACATTTGAATACATGACATCTATACAATAGACACAAAGTTCTAAAGATAACATCAACTGGGAGAACACAAAGTTTCTTATTCAAACATATATAATCCACATGAATCAGATAAAGAGCAGGGATAGATAGAACACAAGAAAAGATGAGAATAGAACTTCTTCTATATTGATTGTAAAATTCACTGTCTCTACATCAAGACATCAAAATACCACCCCCTCAAATGACATGGAGATATCTTTAAATAGCCCCTAGGGCAGTTACACATGAGTCTTTTTAGTTGCCTTTATTTTAATCAAAGATCTAATCAAATGTTTATATCACTAAGTTGGCCCCACTTAAATATTACATGACTACAACAAAAGGTGGCCAACTTAATAGAAATACATTAATTAAAAGAAAATCCTAAGAGCTATCCATTGGAGCACTTGAAGAGGTTTCCACCAAATTCTTCACTTTCAGTATTTGATTTTTGAACTTCACCAACACGCTGTTATCTCCATACCTCGAGACATAGTGGTGTTGGCGTGACGTGATTCCAACTTCCCAAATAGTCTTGCATGTCCTTACCAAACCCTACATTGTCCAAGAATCCTTTATTGGCCTCTTTGATTGAAGTTTACAGAGAAAAAATCTCTTCCATCTTCTCCTTTGAAATAGTGTCTAATCTGAACAAATCCTCTTTGACAACTGAATTTTTCCTTGATTTCTTGGACAGTGTATTTCTCCTCAAAATTTTCTTTTGAAGTTGGCAATGAAGATCTTGGAATTTAGATGTAATACAAGCCTGAAAAGCTTCTCCCTTCTACAACATGTTTCTTAGTTCATCAATTTCTTCATCTAGAACTTTCATCTTCCAATCAATGTTGAATACCCATTGCTTGGTCAAATTATTCTTCGGACCATAAAACAATTTGTTAGCCAAGAGAACTTGCATATTTGTTTCACTCATGAGTCTGATGTCTTGAATACACTCATTCCACATTTTCAACTCCCTCAACAAACTACTGAGTGTTGTAGTAAAATTCAATTGTATACCAGTGATTTGATCATATGCCTTATAGGCCTCGATGAAATTGAGCCCAATGACTAACATTTCCTCCACCATAGCTTCCATATCTTTTCCATAGGCAACATGCTTATGGATATCCTTAATAACTTGAACTTATTCATTAGTGAGGATAGTAGGAGGAGGAATTGTGTTCAAGGAGTTGGATCAATCACTTTGTCACTTGCTAGCAGAGATCTGATAAAATTAGAGAGAATTTTTATATGTTCTTCAAGTTGTTCTTGAGATTGTTTCCCCTTTCCACTCTCTCAATCACTCTAGACATTATTTCTTTTAAGTTATGCACTTCACTCTCAGGGGTAGACTCTCCCAAAGGGATCCTTGTCAATTCTAAATCACCCAACACTAAATATTTCTCATCTTTATCCATTTTGGGCTTAGTAATCTCCAAAAATTACTGACCTTGAGAATCAGACACCAATCTAGAAGTAGTTCTTGCTTTCTTGGCAGGTGGAGCTGGAGTTGTTCCTAGGAGAGCAACCACTACATCAAACTTGGGAGAAACAATATTAGATGAATTCTTCATTTTATTACTATCTACAAACGGTTGAACCAAAGAAAATTACTAGAAGAAGGAGGAACAATAGGCCCCAATGCTAGAGTGCTCATTGACCCTAAGGTCTGTGCAGTGATACTTCTAAAACAGATGTCCCAACATTAGAAACAGGAATTTCCTTGACTAGAGTTTCTTTGACAGATGATTCTGGAACAACCACTATCTCATCTTTTGAAGTGTGATCTTTTTTTTATCATCATCTTCTTCTTATTTTTCTGTGCTGCCTCCTTCAAGGTTGCTTTCTTCATGTTCTCTTGTTTCTTCTTCTTCATCTCCACAGAGATCAACAATTTTCTCAATATCTAGAACTACTTCATATTGCTTTGGAGAAGGTAATTGCTTACCTTCTTCTTCAACTACTTCTTTCACTTTTTCCATCCTTTCAACCTTCCCCTTTTTGGTATACACCAAGGTTGAAGTTCTAGGAGGGAAGGAGTAGTTTGAGTTGGTATCTCAAGTGTGGAAGTAGAGGCCTCTCTTTGAGATGAAGATGCTTCCTAAGAAGGGGATGTCACTCTGTTGTTTCTGTAGGCTCTCATTTTCTTATCAAACCAAACCTTAGTCCTAATAATACCGGGTTTATGATATCTTGCAAGTTGTCCTTTTCCTTCTTGAACTAGTCAATAGTTTCAAGGGGAGTATGCTTGATGGTTTTGTCAAACTCAAGAGACTATAGTTCTTCATCATCATCCTACATTTCATCAGGTACCTTATAGATGCCAAAATATTTGACTTGTTGTAAAGAAAGATGACCATAATATCTTCTCCTTGCTTCATAAGTGTCGAAAAAATCTGCCCAGTAGTCTTCCACATCAGGAAGGTGATGGAAAGACATCCTTACATTGTTGTCAATGAAACCCTTGATATCAAAACAAGACCTTTTCTGAAAGAAATGGAAATTGAAAGCAACCATTGTTCTCTCAATATTTTGAGCATCTAAGGCAGTCCTACAAGTATAATTACCTAGAGTGATAGGGAATTTTATACCTCATATATTTTTATCTTTGCAAGTTTTGTGTAGCTTATCAAGTTGTCTAAAAATCTCCACTAGGGAAATATTATCACTACAGAACATGGGGAGCTTGTAAGGAGAATCTTAAAAGCATGTCAACCTGATGTAGGAGAAATTTATGAATTGAATGTAATAACTACCATAAGTGGATATCAGCTTGTTTAGCTTCCTCAGAAAATATCTCGGTTGTGTCTCCTTCTAAAATCTTGACTATGTACATTGTGAAAGCATCATTGAGCCTCCTAAAATGATGATTTTTTTCTTCACGGTCAATTTTGAATAGTACTCATAGAGTGGAGCATTTTTCTTGGTATCATGTGGATAAAGACCCAACAATTCTCGTATGCTCCAACAATGTACATTGGATAGGAGGGCATGTAGAAGGTATAATTTCTATGCACATTAGTCAACTATTTAATTAGGCCAAGTAAAATGATATCTCGCTTAGTCCAATTCTATTTTCCCTCACATATGATGTTGATGAAAGGACACATCCAAAAATGAAATCCATTGCTTGCAAGGAGCCCCATTATCCTGGATAGGGGAATGATGATGTCAGAGAGTTCTTCTTTAAAATCACTTTGGTACATGGTCTTGGGAAATCTAGAAGCTCCTTTATTTGGGTTCTTGAACCAGGATTTGGCCACCATGTACTTATATTTATCAGGTTCCTGATCAAACAAGTGTTGAGCTTGTGCCATGGAAAGGACATTAGCATCTTGGCCCAGGATTCCAAGAGGAAAATTTATACATCCCACGTCTAATTTGGCAATCACTTGTCCCTTAGAATCTTTGATTTCTCTTGTATCACAGTCAAAATGGGAAGCACATGCCAAAATTGTGTCTACACATTGAATCGAGATAGGAAACCTCCCCGTGGGTTATCCTATAGTATTTTATGTGTTGAGTGATAGGAGGAGGATTCACATCATTGATTCATGCTCAAATGTCATTGAAATCCAAGTGTTGCACATCTGTATCTCCTATATTAGGTACAAAGGTCTCAAGGGATGAAAGATGCTCGTGACCCTTGTAGTGAACCTTCATGATGGAAACAGAGATCTGAGGAACAGTAGATGAGAGGATACTTGCTTTAGGAGTAAAAATATGTTAGGTCACCATGTAGGATTGACCTTGAAAATCACATAGATGGCCACGAAAATCCAACCTCCAACTACCGAATGAATGATAGCTTTCTCAGATCGAAAAATACTTCAAAATTTTGAAAATGGTTGGGGTGACCTAGGCTACGGCTAAAATGGCTCGAGAATGAGATGCGTAAAGCTTTGGTTATGAATGCGATGGTGAAAAATGAATGAACCATCCATTTATATAACCTCGTTCAAAGAAGGTCGACAAGAAGTAATTAATGAGGGCATTTAATGGCGTGGGATATTTACACCAATTTTCATATAGTGCGGGTATGGTAGAAAAAGTGGCATAGAAGGCCCAAGCCTACGTGGGACACTCGGGACATGAAGGAACAAAATACACACAGTGGGTGAAGTGTGGGAAAAGTGGGTCCGAGGAATTAGAGGTCGAGACGCACTTGGGACACGAGGGACGAGGAAAGTTGAAAGCTCCGCAAGACACTAGCATCGAGACAAGTCATGAAAAAAATTGTACAAGCGGTCCGTGTAGGACATTGGGACACAAGTTCACCGTCGGGCCGAAATGTCCACATAACAAATACTTAGGAAAAATTTGACTCAATCTGCAGATCAACAAGGCTTCCAGGCATTGTAGGAATGCGGGAAACAATGGTCGAGATGCACAGGGACGTGGGGACACAGAGAAACGAAATCTTTGCAAACCAAAGCAAGCTAGACCACTACAAATAAGGCGGGGAATTAGGGAACTAAAGGCCCAAAAACACTTGGGACATGAGGGATGAAAATAGCCGAAAGACTCGTAATACAAAGAGAACAACCAAATAGATAAAGAAAAATACTAACTGTTGTAAAAAGACTAACTTACTCAAAATATTTCAAATTTTTATAGCCAAAATACACACATTTTGGGAAAGTGACAACATTGTGTATGGTGAATAACATTCAAGGAATTTTTCAAGTCTAAGGAACACGAACCATGATAGTTATTTTGCATATTGAATCCCTTTGTTGAAGCAACAGTGAAGAAAACTATTTTCTTGTCTTGGTGATAATTGTGCATGCTCATAGAAGGTTATTGAACCTCAATAAAGGAGTTTCAATTCATAACTATGATTCCTCAATAGACTTTAAGGTGAATAAATGCTAAGGAAATTATTAGAAGAGTTACTCTTTGATATGTTTGTGTTTGTATTGATAAACAAAGGAGTTGGAGTCTATGTCTTGTGAATGTACGTGACATGGTATAATAGAAGAGAAACTAACAAAAATAAGTTCTTTTGGGAAGCATCAATTTGTTCTAGTAAATCATTCTTGTGCATATCCTTGTAATAAAGCTTCATGCCAAAAATTGAATCTTTATTCTTTGATCAGAAAAATTTATTGCAAGATAATACCTCTCTAGTTTCACAGAGACATATAACACAGTCGACTAGGGCACGTGTTTTGAGATAGTAAATTTGGGAGTTTAGCCCTAAAATTTGGAATAAAATTAGGATAAAATGCATACTCAAATATGGTGAAATAAATTTTTAATTCCATTGGTTAAATTAATAGATTTTCTTACTAGTCTCTTAGAGGTTTTTATTCATAGTTACAAGCCTAATTGGGGGGTATACTTTTACAAAGGAACTAATTATAATCTTAGAGTTAGAACATGAAACTTATAAGGTAGGTGAAGAGGTGTAATAAGGGTCCAAATCCTCTCTTTCAATCATTTAATTTTCTCAAAGGCCAAGATATAGATGATAACAAGTTTATGGAGACCTAAACAAGGGTTTGGTGACAAAGTCACACAAAAGAAGATAGAAAGAATTGTGTTAGGAATTAAATTTTGAATTTTTGAGAGCATGACAAGGAGGGTAAAATACAACTATGGAAGGTATTATTCATTCATGAGAAGCCTTAGAATCTCATATGCACCCATAGAGCAACAAATTTGGTCTTGAGAAGGCCTATAACACAGTCTAAGAGCAAGTAAAGGAAAAGGTGGTCTGATAACCTCTTGAAATCAATTTGATGAATGTTTAACACTTTTGGTAGTAAATATAAGGAAAGAGAAGTTGGAAGCTTTGGTGAAGGGATATAAGGAGAAAGAATGCATAATTAAGGTAATGAGCCAAAGAAGAGTGAAGAAAGAATATTTGAGTGAAGGAATATGCATGATGTTCTCTTGATAAGGAGTCATTATAAAGATGATTTTGGCATGGTATGATAATAAATTATAGAACCTTCCAAGAGATAATTGTGTTTAAAACCAAGTTGAGTATGCTAGGAACTTGATATATTCTTAAATACACAGAGAAAGGCAAGTATTGGTTGTGGTAAGCCTTGGAATAGTTGTTTGAAAGTTGTTGTTGATTTTTGTTAACACCAATAATTGTTTCAAGGGTGGGTATTCTTATTAAGTATTGTGATAACCTCATAAACCTTTAGAATAGTAATTTTTCTAATGAGGGCCTTGAAATGATTAGTGTCATGTAGACATTTTCAGTGATAATCACAAAAGGGATTACTTGGTAATGAAGATAATCTAGTAAGAGACTGATGTCATGTAGAGGTTAAAGTAAGTAACTCAAGATCCAACAATATATAGAGTAATTCTTGTGGGGTATTAAAATGGGCTAGATAAGTGATAGAACTAAAAACTGATATAGCATCAAGTATATTAAGAACATATTGTAAAAGATCAAATTATTACAAGAATCCAAGGTAATAGTGGTAGAAGAGTCAAATGTAACAAATTTGAGTTGATAATGTTTGTTAGAAGATCAAAGGACTGAGAGGGGGTGAATCGGTCATTTCAAACTTTTACTTAAATTTTGTTTAACCATTCAATATTTATTTTCCATTAAACTATCCATATCAAATACTTAGAAAACCATCAAGCAACACACCAACCATCCACACAAGCATGAAATAAGAGAGAACACATGAACACCATATTTAAGTGGGAAAACCTCAAGGGAATAAAAACCACTGAAACTATACATATATTACTTAACACAAATTACTCCTTTGAATATTACACATCACAAGATATTTCTTTAGTGAGGCACCAACCCCTAGTTTATTAGGGCACCAACCCTACAAGGAGCACCAACCCCTAGTTTAGTAGAGCAAAAACTCTATAAGGAGGCTACAACCCCAAAGATGACCAAGCACCAACTCAGCCACCTGATATGAAGATCACTTAATGTCCTTCTTTTCTTAACCAACTGATTGTGATCACTTTTTCATCCCTCTTCACTTAAAACCCTTTCAAACAACCTTCTTATATTCTTCACTTTATGGATTCTTCATCAAGAATGATTAGGTAAAGTGACATATATCTCCAATTGTGGCACACATTCAAAGCATCATGAACATCATCTATGTCCTCTCATCATGGTCATCAAAACTTGTAACACATCATCAATAAGATCTCTAGCTTGCTCATCCTCGTGCAGACCAACTAGGTCATGTATGGATGACCTTCTTCAAGATTTCCATTTTCATATCAGAAACATAGAATAAATATCCATAATTTTCAAGGTCTCTCCTCTTTATTTCTTCCCTCATATCTTGTTCATACTTTCTTTTAAAAATTGCTACACACCCGTCCTCCTAGCTCTAACAAATGAGCCTTCTAAACTAGCTTATATACCTGTCTTATGCATCCACATCATGTAGTTCAGCCTTCATAGAGCATATATCACCAAAATATCATAAAAAAATCATGAGGAAATCATAAAAAATACCATATAGGTCGGTCATATCACCATCATACCCAATTTTCTCCATTAGGTCTCCAATAGGCCTAATTGCACCAAAAGCCTTCTCGCCAAAACCAAACCACTTTGTGCCTACATGACCATCAAAAATCATGTAACCACTTTAGGAACATCATCAAATACCTCATCATGTTTTAACCATACTTGGAAATATCTGTAACATCATCTCATGTCATGAAACCATCTCAAGAACAAGCTTGTTCTTGTGGAAAAAACCCTAGATCTCAAAGATGAGGCTAAATACCACATAAAATAAGCTCAACTATGAAATTTTTATATATCATTGGAAATATCTTGATATCATATACATCACTAAGTACCCATACATCCAAATATTAGACATTATATGCCTCAAAACACCTCTATAAGCAGACTTCCCTAAAACTTCCATTTCATCCCCAAAGACCAATCCTAAAAAATAGGGCACCACTTTTCATACTAAAGGCTCAACCATGATTTGAAACCATCATGGACATGAATTAAAACTATCATTCTTATATAAATACTAAATTATACATTAGGTTCAAATTGGACACCTTTTTCACAAACTGAATATCTCCAAAACTTGTAAATTTGAGTGGGGTCCACTCATAGTCAAGAAACCAAATCACCATCATAAAAATATGGAAGAATAATATACAACCTAAAATAATCACAATTTATAAAACAATAAATTATGGACATGTACAATCAATTTCTTTCAATTCACTCTCAAACTAAGGTTTTGAAGTCATAACAAAGCAGTTTTGGTGTTAAGAATGGTTCATAAAACTCTAATGATAAAAGAGATCATTCCACTTGGAAAGTATTATTAGGAGACCTCTTCAAATTTCCCCAAAATTTTAACCTCGTAAGAAAAAAATTATCGAATGAGCATTAGAACATCAACTTTGAGCTCAAAATATCACCATAAACTTGGTAAGGGAAAAAATATCAGAATATGCTTAAAATTGAAAATCGACATCTAAAACTTGGTCCAAACCTCAAGAATAACCTGATACACATTTCCCAAAGCTTACCTCTACATTTCCATGCTCAAATATCTCCAAGATATCTTATTTGGCCACCTAGGGTTTGAGAATAGGTCTAGTATAGACCTAGAAAACATGCCTCCACCTCAAACCTGTACTCTCAGAAACTTGTGAGTGTCCTCACACATCATCTACATGTTACTCATGATCTATCCATGTTTTACCATCTCAAACATACATGTACTTCACCATACCATACCATACATGCTTGCACTAGGTCTAGGACTAGGCCTAGTTAGACTTGCTTCAATACACACTTCATGTAACCTAAATTGTTCTCCATCCTTCAATCTCACTAAAACCTTTACTGCCTCACTCTACATTTTATAGACCATATAAAACCTTCATACAACCTCTGTAGATCACACACAACAACAACCATGTATCAAGAACATGTAAATGCGCCAATACATGATGCAATTTCACTAAAGCAACACATCATGACACCTCATGCTGACTCCTATGCCACCTAGACACCCTTTGACTTCAAGGATACTTTAAATAAATGATGAAAACAATGACACATGTCCAAAAATGTCTAGAATTAGTAGAGATAAATAGAGAATGAAACATATAATTGTCATCATTAATGAGATTAAAATTTAACTCTCATAAGTTATCATTAGTAAGTGTGATAGTATGTACACTATTGTCCAAGGAGTAGTCTTCAATATTTCCATGTTGAATGAAATGAGCTAAAACATTAGGTGGAGGAGATGCACCATTATTAGTAGAGAAAGAAGTAGTATGTAAAGTTGTGGTTTTTTCTAGAAATAGTGGTGTAGAAGAGGTAGTATCGAGAGTTGTGACTATATTCTCCCTCAACATAGGTGGAAAATTTTTCCATAGGGATAGGTCACCGAGGAGAAATAATAATAGGTACTTGAGAAGTAGAAGTGTCAACCGTGTAATATGTAAAGGGATTTGTATTAGAATCTAATGTATCTTCACATCCATCATGTATGAAATTGATGCATTGATGCATCATGGATGGGATGTCCTACATAGAATGTAACCAAGGATGACCCAAAAGGAGATTGCAATGTAAATCCATATCCATAATATGAAATATAGTGGGAAAAATCTTAGGAATGATGAAGAGGTCAAGAGTAATCATGCCTAATTTAGGGAGGTTGATGTTATCAAAGCATCTTACAATATTGGTAGCATTTTCATTTGTGCTTAAATAAATGCACATTTTATGAAGAAAATTATTAGGAAAAACATTGAGGCTAGACCCATTGTTGATTAAGAGACGTTTGATGAGAAACCTTCATATTTTTGTTGTTATAAGAATAGGTGCATATGGGTCATCACCAAGTGGTGATGGGATATCAGTTGGAATAAAAGTGATGGCCTTATCCATAGATTTGCATGTGTCCATAATAGATGAAAAAGTAACATGTTAACATAATGTAACATATTGTAAAGTTTCATATAAGATGTCCTTATATATGGGTGAATTTTCTAGTAATTCAAGAAGCTAAGTTTTAGTAGGTGTTTTATTTAATTGATATAATATGTCAAACCCTTTAGCATGATCATTATGTTTAGAAATAGGAGTTATAAGTGGTGGAGGAAAGGTTGTCTTCCACCCAACAAGTTGTTTACTATAATGAGTTGGGATAACATTAACTTCACAAGCCATGGGTGTTGAGGCAAAGTGAGGTGGATGTTGTCAAGCGGGAGGAGTATATTCAAATTGTATGTGAACAAATGTACAAGTCATGTCAATAATGAAGCAAGTGGAACCATTAAAAAAACCCATTTTCCAGATGAGGCATGGGAATGGACCTTGCGAGAGGGTTGATAACCCATACTAGAATGAGGAAAGAAACCCTTATATTATAAGTAATGAACATAAAATTTTGAAGGAAGAAGTATGATAACGTAGGAGAGATGATACCAAGATCATAATAATAAACCCTAGATCCACTAGGGTTTGAACAAAAAAATTGATTCAAGAGTTAGGTTCATCAAATGTTTTCACTCTAATTGATTTCTAAGATGTTTTTGTACAACACTTAAAAGGGGTGAAAGGGTTTATATCAAGTAGACTATTAGGTTTTAATTGAATTCTAACATTAACCATTCACAATCATAATATTGAATTCATAAATGTAACAATTGATAAACAATAAGATCTTTCTCAAATATAGAAGAGGAGATATAAAATTAGCTATGCAAAATAAAACATGGATGATATCGATGTGTAAAATAGTGGAACAAGATGATTGAGAAATGTAGATGATTCAAAGGAAGTTCTCGAGCTACAAACCCAATAGGGGTTGGACCTAACAATTGTTGTATGGTTCAGACCTAATCTATATGGTCTTGACCTAGAACTGTATGGTTTTAGACCCCTTAATAGTCTATCTCTCAGTAAATTTATGTGTGTTTCACTTGTATGATAATGATATTTTTTTATGTTTTTCTTACTTACACAACTTTGGGATGACTTGTAATCACCTACAATAAAGTGGAAGCCACAAAGAAATTGTAGAACACTCCATCAATCTTTGGTAATAGCCTTGCACAATAAAATTCAATAGAATAAAATTCTTCTCAATAATCCAACGTAATACATTGGCTATTATATAGCCATGGAGGTAGGCAAACTACCTCCTATAAATTAGGGAACTAATAACCCGTTTATAATATTATGGGTATAACAAATATATTTGACTAACAAACAAGTATGCACTAACAAATATTTTCCTAACATTCCCCCCTTAGTGCGAACATGGGGAAAACCTATCTTTGTACTTGCACTTGCTTTCATGATTAGGTGATTTTCACAGACAATCACAAACCCAACGGATGGTTTTACAATGGCTGACCACAAACCGATATTGGTGGTTTTCAAGTGGTTTACCACAAACCACATCATGATGTGCCAAGTACTATTTTTATCCCTCATCAATATCACACTATAGGGAATAACATAGGAAACACAATTCACCAAACTAGAACAATAGAACATATACTTGGAAACATTCCACATTATCACCTCTAAGAATCGCAATGTTCTTAGTTATAGCCACTATTGTTGATCGCTGCCACTCAATCTCGAACAACATAGACAACTTCCACTACCACTAGAAGCTTCCCTTGACTTTAGTCGTTTTGGCACAGAATGGGAATGGAACATTGGTTATTATTCCCCCCCATAATGTGAAATTCCAAATAGGAAGACAAAAAGGAAAATTATATCGTGTTGCATCCTACTGTCCAGATCTTGCTACACATGATCACCATTGCCAATGAATGTATTCACTGACCGATCATCTTCCAACAAAGTATAGAAGTTAGAGGATCACCGTAGTTAGAGGATCACTACAGTTATCTTCCATCCTATACAACCCTTTTATAGTATACATAATACACATAATGTAATAGGAACACTGTAAAGAAACACGTAGCAAAACTGATAATCACATACTCACACTACACAGATATCACCACAACTAAAGTGGTCCCATCATTGTAATCGACAAGAGGTCATTGATCGACCTCTAACCTCCAATGCATGTGTCCGCCATTAACAAAGCTACTAACTCAATGGATATGATCATGAAGATCAAAAATAACCTCCATAATTTGGACGTCGTGTACAAGTGAAAATGTGTCCAATTATTAAATAGTGAGGTAAAAAAATTATCTTTACAAATTTTTCAATGACTCCACAAGACAAAAATTACGATACAAATATCCTAAAATCACCTATAAATACAATGACTCTTTTGACAACTATTAAGAATGACAATTACATAAATTAAAATGACTCTTTTGATAGACAAATACATGACTCAAAGATGAACAAAATTTTAATGGAAATCAATAAAACAAGACAACACTAGATGAGTAATTATAAATCTAGAAAACATACTTTTTATGTAGACTCAACTAGACTAAAAGACTACTATCGTGGCAAAACAAAATGGGACATTGACAAAAGATAAATAATCAGCTTATCACGGCAACAAATATGGACTGCAATAGACTTTGCATTAAATAATATAAAACTATCCACAAAAAATTCATCACCTTGGAGGAAAACAAAACGTGGATCCCATTGTCACTCTGCCATATGTGTGTGAACTTTTGAGTTGGAGGCAGTGATTTCAGTTGGAGCTCATGGATCAGGAAAACGTGATGCACCGACTGTCTCAACCACCACATTGTAGAAATTTTCCTTAGCCTTGTGTGGAGAGAGTGAGCTCAAGCTCCAAATATGACTTATTGCAATTGAATTGATAATGCCTACCCTTAAACAATTAAAATATCCTCTGATAATTTTCCGTGGCAAAATTTGCTTGCAATCAATAAATATGACGATTATTTCAGACTTTGAAAGAGAATAAGCCAAGTCCATGGAAATGGTAGTGGTAGAACCCTCAATAGAAAATGGGCCTTATGATGATGTTTTAGAAAAGCTTGTACAACAAAAATCTCCTCTCATTTTAATTGAAAACATGATAAAATTCCTGTGGAGGAAACATGACCTCTTCAAAGATAGTGTGACAAAGAAAAAAATATACAAAGTGTTGGAATGATGTTCAACAATCTGACATGGGCTTGCATGTATGGAATCCTAGTTGCAAAAATTTATTCCACCGTCCACCGTTCACAGTTGGAGATGTTCACGCAGTCTGCAAATAAATGATATACACATATTTGGGGCAAATACACCACATAGTAGAAAATACAATCGAACCTCCTCGCACAAACAAACCAGACAGTAGAAAATACAATAAATTATGGCTTAATCATATAAAATAATTGTTTCCATCAGCTGGGGCAATTCCAATTATCAACACAAGTGCCCCTAACAAATTCATTAGATCTCCATCAAAGATAGGATTAATACGCTCTGATACCAAATCTTTGGTAAGAGCATTGCACAGAAAAATTCAACACAATAAAATTCTTCTCAATAATCCAACATAATATATTGGCTATTATATAGCCATAGAGGTAGGAAAACTACCTCTACAAATTAGGTAACTAATAATCTGCTTATAAGATTATGGGTATAACAAATATATTTGACTAACAAACAAGTACGCACTAACAAATATTTTCCTAACAATCGATCATTAGAAAAATAGAAGGAGAAATCATGTGTGTAGTGAGGCTTGAATACCCTTTATTGTTAGACTCCCAATTGTTGAACCAATCCAAGTACTACACTACATGCCCTCATTGTGGGATCAAGCCTCATGTAGTTCTCCTAGGTTCTTATGTAAGTGTGAATAACTAACAAACCCCATAAGGGTTCCCTGACATCTCTTAACACTAATATGGTTTGATAACTATGTATTATAGAATGTATTCAAAAATACTAGTTATATGTGGTGTGCCTTAGCTATGTGACCTAACTTGTTGTTGATTGAAACCCTTGTGCAATGCTTGGAGTGAAATTTCTCTTATTAAAACATGGATTTGTGATCTTTGCATGCTTAGAAATGGAGGAATCTAGACTCTTTGACTTGGTTGTGTGATTTAAAATTGTAGTACGGACTTATTTAGATTATGTATAACTGATTTGGGTGGATTTAGGAACCCTTTAAGTTTTGTTAGAAATATATTTGCAATGATATCTTGTGACGAGTGTCGGGTGACTTATAAAGTGATAATGACTTTTTTTATAGCCTTTTATAGGTAAAATAATAAGGCCAGCCCTAGGAAGATGAAAGGAATGAAATAATATTTTGAAATTGAAATCGAGCCCAAAGGGTCAAGACCATACAAATCGTTCAAGACCGTACCTTACATCTTAAACCTTCCCTAAAAATTTTAACCAGAGAGATGAAACCAAAAACTAAAATTTGTGCCATGAATATCAAAGGTTTAATATTGCTTTGATCAAATAATATTCTCAAAATTGAAAACATAGTAGAGTGTAAAGATAAGCAAGTTGAAGAGCTAGAGAGATGAGGTGATTAAATTTTGAATGAGAGCATTTTTCTTAACAAGGAACATGGTCAAACTTAGCATTGCACAATGAAAAGTTACCAAATTTTATTGTCTATAATAAACAACCTTCATAGGTTTTATGATGGGTTTTAATTTTAGGAAGACCAACTCTAATATCAAGACATGAGATATCAAAAATACTTCTGAAATTGAGATGGCCAAGTATTTCATGTCACAACTAGGTTTCATTCTTAATATAGGAAAGAAGACAAGCTTTAGATAAAAACATCGAATATGTATAACCCATTTTCTGAACGCCTTCAATAATAATTTTTATATGAATATTTTATGAGAAATTTATCTTTAATTAATATGATGTTAAAATTATCTTGAGTTAGCTAAGAACAAGATAACAATTTCTTTTTCAGTTTAGGAACATATAAAACATTGTTAATAAAACCATTAAAAACCTTAGCTCTACCTTGAATTTGGGATTCTAAAATAGAATTGCCACCTATATAGATTCCATCATGATATTATTTGATATCAAAGAGTATATCAAACATGTAGGTAAGGTGTCTTGAGGAACCACTATCTAATATCCATTTATTGTTGCTAGATACACAAAAAATAATGTAGAATGCAATGGTTTTATCTTTATTTGAATTTTGGTTATTATACTTCTTCTAATTTGATTTTTGATTATCTAACCTCTTACCTTTATTATTTTAAATGGTTTTTTTACATTCTTCTAATTTGTGACCAAAATTTCCATATTTTTACAAGTTCCAATAAACTCATCTTTTTATTTTTGTTAAAATTTCATTTATTTCAACCACTATAACTAGAGGTTTTATACTTTGATTTGAAATTTGGTTTTGCATTGTTTTTAGGGATGAATTTTTCTGATTTTGTGAGAGAAGTGATTGAATGGCATTCTCTTTTGAGTCAAAGTTGGTCATAAGTTTTTATTCTGAACGAGAAGAGAAGAAATGGTATTTAGAAAAGGAATGTCAATTTCATTTTGATGTTTTGAATTGAGAATGGAAATGAAGTTCATAAATTTCTCATGAATATTTATCTAAATTATGAAATAAAAATATTTTCGTGGATTAGATTATAATTATAACTTCCAATGAGGTGTAGGTGAGTTTTTAAATGGTATAGTTATGTCCAACCCCTATGTTCAAAACCTCGTAAAGGCACCCGATTCATAGCTCGGTCAAAAATATTTTATGGATAAAAGAAGGTTGTAGTTACAACCATTCAATTGAGATTTAATGTATTTTAACTTTGCAAGATAGTTCACAATTTTATCATCTATTTTCATAAGAGTTATAACGATTTTTAATATAAGTTTGATGATTTTGGATAACCTAGTGCCCTCGTGAATGGATTCAAGTTGTTTAGAGGATTTTCAAGGAGAATCTAAGCATTCGATATAGAGAAAGAATTCATCCTTATTGCTCATGAAGATGATTTACATAACTTCATGGGATTTATGTTGAAAGGTTGTTAGGTTGGATGTGGTATCTTTGCCTAAAAGAAGGCGCTTATTCAATTCCCTTAACTAAGTCCCATAGTTTTCTTACCATGAATTCATCCTTGAGTCTAATTTCCCATATACTATACTTATTATCATTTAATAATATAGTTTTCTCCAAATTGAAACTACTTAAAGAATCCATTTTTCACAAAAAAACTATTTTTCTATGAATCAAAATTAATTCAAAAATTATGATAACTTAATTTTTTGAAGACGATGCAAAAATTTCCCATGTCGTACCAAAAAAATTAGGGCTCAAGAAAGATTTATAAGGGTCTAAAAAATGTTGATGTCAATTATGTCCTCTAATAGAGAAGCATTTCCCTCCTTGAATTTTTCGGAAGTAGGGGAAATTCAAAAGTCTCATCCTCTATCTCAAAGATTTCAAGTTCTTGTGTGGAGGAGCCAAAATCAGCTTTTCTCTAAATTAAGGAGGATGTGGGTAAGGGAAAACCTCTCTTATGATGAGTTGGATGAAGATAATTAAATTTATGGAGGATCGGTGTATATGGCATCCTCCATACCAAGGGTTTATGTCTCATGGACACGACAAAGTTTCTAGAATGTCCGTGTTTGGGAAAATTGAGAGGAAGAATAAGCCATAGAATTAGCGAGTTAGTTTCCTCCCTATGAATAGCTTCAATGGAGATGAAATTGAAATATTGTCTCATCTTGTAGACACAAAATCACACACTTGGGTATAATTATAGGTCCTAAAAGCATACTTTCATTCATATGATTCCTAAGAGAGAAAACTAGTAATTGACAACTATTTTTGGCCTCTTTGTTTTGTTTCTTGTCTTCTTTCTAGTCTTTCACACCCTACAGCCCAATCAATACTTTACTTTCTTATCTTTTATGACTTTGGACACCAGTTCCCAACCAGACGCCAATGCCCAGTGCCCTCGTCCCTTCTCGGGTGCCCTTAACCCTTTTCTATCTAAATCACTTCTTTTGGGTCTCTTATATCTTTTGGGCATCTTATTTTCTTATGGGTTGGCCTTCCAGTTGTCAATTACAAAATTCAACCAAGGGAATCATATAAATACAAAGCTATGTGACAAAAATAAAAGACCAAGCTCTAAGCATCTATTATCATCACCTAATCTTGCATCCAAAGGCATCTAAGAGTACTAAAGGCATCCATCTAGCATCCATTCAAGGGACAATGGACTGCATTTTCTGCATACACTTCATAGGAAGGGGAAGTTCATTTTTCCATCCATGCATCTATTTTCATTGGTACATCTAGTTATCACCTCTATTAAGTGCACTTGCAAAAGGGGGTTCTAAGGAACGATTATTTCACAAACTCACAAGAACTACATGGAGTCTGAGATGTAGTGCAACACTCGGTCATAAGTTCACTTAGTTAGGTGACCACCGGGTTCAGTCCGACTCCCCATATTACATATTTTCTTTTTGGGATTTGATGTAGTTTAAGGGTTTTGCAGGTGAACATCTCTTTACAGTTACAAGATACATCTACCAACAATGTCCGACATACATGTGACCAACAACGACTACCAACAACAATTTTGTGATACCGGAAAAACCAAGTTTTGAGCTCCTATGTAGTCACAAGCACCTAACAGAGGTCTCTAGTGCCTAGGCATCCTTGCCCTATCCCAAACACCCTAGTCTAGCTTCATCTCGATAGTTATAGAATTCACTAAGCACAATTATGATAATCTCCCTTCCTGTTCATCGGCTTTTCCATGGTCTAGATCAATGCTAGGGAAGCGTAAATTAGCTAAGTCTTCCTCCTTTCTCTCTTACACTTAGGGTTTCATATTTACTAGCTTATTTCTTGTGTCAAATTTTATCTAACAGATTGTATATCATTGTTACATCAATTGCTATGTAATATCTAGGGTTTTACAAAACTTTATTTTTGTTAAATCATTTGGTGAACCTGCATTCAAACACTTTTAGATCATCATTCCTTTCATTTTCCTAGGATCATTTCGTCATGGATATCTCCATTCAAGATTTCTTGCTAGTTAATCTTGATTGTAATGCTAAAATAATCTCTCTCATGGCTAATACTCACATTCCCTCTGTAATTTATTTGGACCTTGTATATCATTTATTTGTAGCTACATTTTCTGAACACCTTACTTTCCCATATGATGTAGCTTCTTCTTTTTGTTTATGAAAAAGATCCTCCCATTTATATTTTGTATTGTGTCTATAACATGGGCATTAATCAAACACTATTCGATAATGGATTTGAGCTTAATCTTTGTACTTTACGACTCCTTCAAAACCTCATCCTTTCCTTGGCAAATTTCAGCCCTTCATCCATTTCTCTTTGTGCGTATGATTCTTCTACACGTCTATGCATAGGCACTATCAATTTAGCTCTCATAGTCGATCCAAAAATTATTCCTACGGTATTATTTGTTATCGATGCCATAGTTCAATACAATTGCTTACTTGGTAGGCCATGGCTTCACGTTATGCAAGTAGTACCTTCTATAATTCATCGATGTGTTAAATTCCTACATGTTGGCTATGAACATACTATTGTTTCCTACTATGACCCATTTAAATATTGCCTAGACCTAATCAATGCATTACCTACTCCAATTTCTTCTACTTCTGCAGCTTCCACAGATGATTACCAATTCATGGAGAATCCTTCCTCCACCATTGACTCACCTCCTTTTGAGAAATATTTATGCATTGGACACCGTACCACCCACCTCATCTTCCCACATCCACTCTGCATCGGCATTACCTCCTTTCACATGCACTTTTTCATAAATAACTCTTATTGGCATCACATTCCATTTGATCCTACTTGCTTTGATATTATTTGTACACATGATGGCTTGGCTCAGATAGGATTCACACTAGATGATCTCCTCCCTCCACCTCATTCTCCTCACCTCTATCATGGATATGTTTACATCATTGTTGCTTATGGCCTCCACATCTTCCATCTATCAATATTTCTTGCATGTACTTCTCGCACTTCTCCACTTACACTTAGGAAGTCTTGGTTTGACTACATTGGTGGCACTTTGGATCCTAATCATATTGATATCACATTTCCCATTCCTTTCGGTCCGTGTTTCTATTTGCAATGATTCATTTCTCGGCTATACAAAAATATTACTCACTGATATGCACATGGTTGTCCACTACCACCTTTCACTGATGAAGAATACACAATGGGCATGTACAATTTACGCCGTAATGGCTCTTTATATGATCAACCCCATACTATTTCTTACCAGGTCTCTAATGCTTCTTCATTTGGCTTCAACCATGACAATGATGATCTCTTAGACAATGTTACTTGATTCTTCTCTACATCATACACTTGGGGGCATCATGCTTATTCTTCCACCCTCCTCTTCCTAGAATTATCAAGTGTCTTTCATTTCTACTATTATGCTCTATGTTTCATACTTCCTATTTCTAAGCATCAATCATATGCATTTTGATACACAACTTGTATCATCACCACCCAATGATGCACTCTAGTTTCATTGTTTGTACTTGACTACCGAGGTTCTAAATCTAAAAATAACCTCACCTCTTCTACACTTCACGCCTATGTTTCATGATCAATCTTTTCTAGCACACTTTTTCAAACCATTACCCTATGATGCACTCTAGTTCTAAAATTCATACTAAAATTTTGAGGGTCTAAATCTGAAATGAACCTCACCTTATTCACATTTCACACTTTGTCCTTCATAATCTATATTTCTAGCATAGACTTTTAAACCATTTCTGATGACACACTCTTACTCTATTGTTCAATCTTGATTGTTGAGGGGTCTTTTATAAATGAACCTCATCTCATACACATTTGCTAGGGGGCACATTTTTCCTATCATCTTCACACTTTACATACCACTCCATTCCACTCATCCACTACATTTTCATATATTAGTTGCACATATTCTTGCTTTCTTATACTTACATGACGTACTTTACTTTCTATGCTAGTCGATATTTAGTATGTCATTATCTTTTCTATATACAAATGTAGGTTCACTTAGTCTTTAGTTGTGAATATAGACTTCCTATAGATCTTTACACACAAAGCAATGATGCTTGACACAATACGTTTTACCAATCCCACCGAGGCTCATGGGGTATCTACATTTACTACACTTCCACATTATGGGTGTTATTATTTCATTATTTAATACTTCTACTTCATAGCACACTACTTTCCATTGGTGCATGCATGCTTTGACATACTTTTTATCTTTCTAACATGCTAACGGGTGCTTTATGTGTACCATTTTCTTTATAGGACTATATGGTGCCATGGTTTCTATTACATTTTTGCATGTCATTGTTTTTTCATTTTTGTTTGCTATGCCCTTTGTCTTGTGTGAACACTATATGTATTTTGGCCGTTTTGGCCCTAATTGTCTTGTGACATTGTGAGCAATGTTTCATGTTTTAAACCCACTTTTTATGGTCTATCTTATCTTCTTGTTGGTTTGATTACACTATTTTCTACATGCATACTTGTATTAATTGCACTAACACATGTATCTAACCACTTTGTTTGCATGCACCTTGGTTTCTACCATTCACATTCCCTCCCCCATTCAAGGATACCATTTCGTATCAGCATTGGGTCCTCTCCTTTGGGACGCATGTTCCTATCAACATAACAGCACCCAAAATAAGGGGGTCATACATTAGGTGAATCAATAACCCCATACAATAGCTCATACTATAGTTCATTTATGCACAGTAAAAGAACAAAACAATATATAGTTATTGGCCCATAATCTGATTTGGGTCCTCAGTTCAGCACAAACTCCAGCACCTAGATACAAACACTAGTGTCTATGTTCTCCTAACCTCTCATGGGTACATATTTCTAGGGGGGAGATACATCTACTTTCTCATATCAACATAGTTCATAGCAGTTTCTAGAGCAATTTCATAGTACATGCACAATCCTCCAAAGTAATGTAAAATGCATTCTTTCTCCATTTCAACTCGAAACAAATACGAAACTAATATGATACAACTCGAAACAAAACAAGATCACACCATCTGTAGTGGTGTATAATTGGGAAGTAGTCATGGAAGGAGAGTAACACTAGACCTCTCTCCCCAACACTCTTCTACCGTGGTGTGAGATCACCAAAAAAACTCACTCTTGGCGTGATATTTCCCAAAAACTCGTTATTGGCATGAGATCACTCAAAAACTTATCTTTGGTGTGAGATCGCCCACAAAACTCACACTCGGTGTGAGATCACCCAAAAAAATAAATTTTATAAAACATTTGAAGGACATCTTTCTATCCTTTTACACTTATGTTCATCAAGTGTACACTTTCCTTTTGTACTTTTTCACATTTACATGATTTTACATACATTTACAAGAGTTTTCATAATACATGACTTTGACTACTCTTTCGCTCTTCTTTTGTAGGTTTATCCTTAATACACAACAAGAAGCAACCCTACATTAAGCACAACAATAGGTACAACACCATATGTTTCACCCCTAAGGTCACTTCCTCTTTCTTATCACTTCACGTTTTCACTTGTCCACTTTCACATGTATTTTTCCATCACATTCTACATGGTTATCAAGTACACATCTCTTATATATTTTATATTATTGAGTACTCACTAAAAAACATAAAGTGGGGGTAAATTTAGACACAAAATCACACACTTGTGCACATTTCTAGGTCATAAAACATACTTACACTCATATGATTCCTAAGCGAGAAAACTAATAATTAAAAACTATATTTGGCATCTTTTATTATTTCTTATCTTCTTTTTGGTCTTTCACACCTTACAGCCCAATTGATACTTTACATGCTTATATTTTATGACTTCATACACCAACACCTAGCTAGGATGCCAAAGAACTGTGCCCTCATCCCCTCTAGGTTCCCCTAACCCTTTTCTATCTTACTCACTTCTTTTGGGTCTCTTTTATCTTTTAGGCATCTTATTTTCTTATGGGTCAGCCTTCTAGTTGTCAATTATGAAATTCAACCAAGGGAATCATATAAATACAAATTTATGTGACCAAAATAAAGGACCAAGCTCTAAGCATATATTATCATCACCTAAGCTTGCATCCAAAGGCATCTAAGAGCACTAAAGGCATCCATCTAGCATCCATTCAAGGGACAAGGGACTACATTTTCTGCATACACTTCATAGGAAGGGGAAGTTCATTTTTCCATCCACACATCTATTTACATTAGTACATCTAGTTATCACCCACTATCAAGTGCACTTACACAAGGGCTTCCTAGGGCATGATTCTTTCACACACTCACAAGAACTACATGGAGTCTGAGATGTAGTGCAATGCTCAGTCATAAGTTCACTCAGTTGGGTGTCCACTGGGATCAATCTGAATCTCCATATATATCTTTTTCCTTTTTGGATTTGATGTAGTTTGAGGGTTTTACAGGTTTACAGGTGACTTCGTGAACAAGGAGTGACATACAGTGACTACTAACAACACTTTTGTGACACCAAAAAAACCAAGTTTTGATCTCTTGCATGGTCACAGTACCCAAAAAGGTCTTTGGCATCTAGGTTACCTGATCCATATTCATCTAATAGTTACAAAATTCACTAAACACAGCTTAAGAAAGTTTTCCATTCATGTTCATCAGTCTTCCATAGTCCATATCAGTTCCATTGAAGTGCAAATTAGCTAAGTATTCCTCCTCATCTCTTTCACTTAGGGTTTCATATTTACTATCTTATTTCTTGTGTCAAATTATATCTAGTAGTTGTATATCATTGTTACACCAATTACTCTACAATATATATGGTTTTATAAAAGTCTATTTTTAAAAATCACATCTCACATACAACAACCTTATAGAGTTGGAGGTCTCCACTTTGTTCTCATATATTTCATAAACTTTTTTAGAAATCAGACACACCTAAAAATTACACTATGCAACAATTGAGTGTAATAAATATTCGATGATGATATAGATACTTTGAAGACAAAAATGAGATCTAGATCCCTTCCTTTTCATCTTACATTCCTTCCTTGACTTAGCCAAGCCTCTCTGCCATGCTTTTAAACTTTCAAATTACTTTCCAAGTTGTTCTTTGAAAAATTTCCCTTCCTTTAATGGCGGTTACATAACTGTTGCTCTTTCAATAGGGGTGGTTATGACATCATGGAAAAAAACACTTGTTTTTGAATGCATGTTTTAATTGATTCACTTTTCTCTAAGTTTATTGGGTCAAATCTACCAATAATAGGCTCATTGTAATGGTCTTTTCTTCCTCCTCCCTTCTTGCTAAAAATATTCTATTGAATTTTTCTCCATTGGCTGAATCACTCACTCCCATTTGACATGTGTATTCTAACTTCTTCTTCCTCAACAACTTATAAATATCCTACACTCAATTGTTTAAGGGGTTGGTAATTTTAAGTTTCAAGAGTTGTTATGTTACTTAATTTTAGAGAGTTTATTGTTTAGATAATTGGTTCTTTATCTTTCTTCCCTACTACTCACATTCTAGCCATCATTCTTCATAGTAGATCAACCTTCCCACTTTCTTCATTTCTTATTATCACCCATTGCTTTTCTCACCTTGATTACTTGAAACTCACATATTGTAAGGAGTATAAAGCTGAGGAGACATATAATACATCATCAACATCACCAGACAAGATATCACATCACTTTAGTGATGAGGTTGAGATGCATTTTATTTCTTTCAATTTTCAATATGTTGAGTTTTAAAATTGTACTTTAACAACCACAATCAAGGGACTGCAAGTTCTCTTTAATGGGAGAAGTTCCCTTATTGAAAGCAAGCAACAAAACTTATATACAAATGTACAACTTTCAAAGTGTGGATTCTTGATATTTTGAAGTGTTTTATGCCCAAAAAGATTATCAATACTGAAGAATAGAAGAACTAAGGAGATGAGAGAGGAAGAACATAAATATACTTTCAGAAATATAGATAGCAGAGTATAACCTTATACGTATTGAGTCAAGGAGATGCAGAGTAGAATCATTCACTTTCATAACAGATATAATTCCATTGAACACAAATTTTCTTATCATAAAAGATTAATGATTCAAAAATTCGTAAAGGGAAAGAAGGAATAGTAGAGGAAGAAAAGGAAAACTTCGTATTGATTACTTTTGAATCTATTACATATATATAGTACGGGATCTAGCCCAAACAATGGCGTAGAGAACCCTTAAAATAGCCTCCAAAATGGTTACATTCAGTTACAAAAATGATGAAACTGATTCAAGAAACCAACATCTGAACTTCTCTAACACCTCGGCCATTTCCATGCCTAGGTGGAAAACCAAATGCATTGAATCATAGCCATTCATTCTGCTTCCGCAAACTTTGAATTTGAGTCATCCACGTGGGAGAGATTTGCTGAAGTGGGTCTGGGAAAACTTTTATATTTTGTGCCTTTTAGAGAAATGGCACTTCGGAACATTTTGGCCCACCCATCTGCTTCTGATATAGGCCTAACACATGGCTTTACTTGAGTGGCGATGGAGTCGCAACTCACTTTTACAATTTCAACTCTTTTCAACAAAAGCTTAAAAACTCAAAGTTCTCCGCCAACCCGCCTCTCGCTTTGACTTTCAATGCGGGCTCAACATTTGACTTTATCCATTGGCATGAGTGGGGTTGTGGGTCTATTTATAACTTTATGCCCTTTTGGAAATAAAACCAAAATTCCCAAATCGCTCCGATAGCCCGCCTTCCCACTTTGAATTTTCAATGCAGGCATCAACACATGGCTTCACCTGGGCGTCAGCGGGGTTGCACTTCACTTTTATACTTTATGCCCTTTTAGAAACAAAGGTAAAATTCCTAAAGTATCCCGATGACCTGCCTTCACACTTTGACTGAAACATGGCCACATGTCCCTTTGCGGGCATGTTCTGTATTTTTGTGTTTTGACTAAGTCCATCTGTTTCATGAAGGCTTTATGTATTACCCGGACACGTTGAAGCTTCTCGCTCATTTGAAGACTTTTTTGGACCTGATCTTTGGAGGTGCACCGATGAGGCACGTGGAGACTGGTGCGTGTTTAGAACCTACTTTTGGATTTTCCCCCTGAAAGAGTGTTGAAGGGACATGTGGGGATTTTCATTGGTTCTCCTTTCCTTAGCCGATTCAACGGTTGGTTCTACCCCTTTTGAATTCTGTGGGACCCTAGACATGTGGAGAGTTGGTGCTTGTTTGGGAACTACCTTGGGTTTGACCCTTGAAGGTGCACCGATGAAACACGTGGCGCCATGCCATCGGCCTTAGAATTTTCAACGACTGATTTAACTTTTTGAGGCTCTGACCACATGGAGGGTTGGTGCTCATTTGGGGTCTATCCCTTGGGTCTCACTTCTAAAGTTATGCTGATGAGGCACGTGGAGGCTTCGCCAACCCTCTTATACTTATTCGATTAAACGGTTGGCTTTGTCCCTTTTCTAGACCTTGGACACGTGGAGGGTTGGTGCAAGTTTGGGGTCTCTCTTTGGTTGCACCTTTTGAATTTGCATCGATGAGGCACGTGGCACCTTTGTGGTCCTTCTATACTTAGCCAATTCAGCCTTGATTGAACACTACCTTTCTCCATTTTTCTCTTACTGAGCTCTGATCTCCTTTGACGTCGTTGGCCTCCTTCGCCGACCCTCCCCTTCATTATTGGATTTGGAATTTGGGCTCGCATGATTGAACCACCCCTTCCGATTTTCTTCTATGCGGGGTCGTGTTTGATCAATTTTTCCAGGGGGAAAATTGGGATAACATGCACCAACTCAAAATTTTCAAAACTTGACTAGAAAAATGAGGGGAATTTTGAGTGTGACAACATGATATAAGCATTGTTTTGGAATTAATAAATCTAGTATTAATGTTATTTGGAATGGAATGTATCTTCACTTCTTGTGTGCATATGATATACTTGCATTCATTTTAGTAGTCTTCTAATGAAGCTTTTACCTTGGAAAATATCTTCCTAGATTATTCCTAGGTGGATTTTCTTAGGAAAGAGATTGGAGGAAGAAATGAAGAAATCATTACATATTCTATTATTTATTATACTTTTAATTAGATTAGAAGAAATTCTAGAGGAAATTTTTCCTAGAAGAAGGGAAATAACTTTTGAGAAGCTTCCTTCCCAAGAAACCTAAGCGTGTTTCCCGACATGAGAAGCTTTACTTTTATGAAATCAATAAGTGACAGATCCATATTTTGAATGCTTCCTCATTAGAAATAGTGTTTAAAGCCCCCTTGCAATAGAGAAATAACTACATTTTGTTGCTCACTATATATTTTATTTTGATTAGAAGAAGTAAAACATTTAGTTTTAGTTATATGTTCATTTCTTTAGATTGTATATCTTACTTTCTTTTAAATAATCCATAAAAGATCAAAAACATTAGTTAGCTAATTAGTTTTAATCCATACTTTTCAAAATCCTCTCAAAATACAAAAACATGGATTAAAGTAGTTGCATTTTACTTATTTGGATAAGTAACAAAAAAAGTAATTTGATAAACTAAAGGGATAAATCCATCTATTTTTCTATTTGATTAAACTTCTTTTTGTTATTTATTCATTGTTTGGATTTAACGTAATCTAGGAACCAAAATAAAAGAAACGAATCTAGCTATTATGAATTCACACTACCAATTCAAATCCTTTGAATATCCTTTATTTATTCATTTATTTATTTTATTCTAACTCATAAGTTGAAGGCCATACATGACCATTTCCGCTCCATATCAACCTCGTAGGAGGATATTCGAAGCAATCGTTAACCCACCGGGTATAGATCTATACCAGGGAGAAATAGACTTAGGATTACATGTGGTAATTGTTCACTCGATTCCTTTCCCCATAAAAATTAGCAAATTTGACGCTCTAAATGAGTAATTATACATAGTTGAACAATTTTGAATTGATCAAACAAACCGAATTAAAGCCCAATTATTTTGTTTTCTCCCTTTTGTGCATCATCTACTTTCTTGAATGACCCTCTTTAGAGAGGAGTATTTAGAGACAAACGAACATTTCCTAAGATTTTTCAGAATGGTGAAGCATCTTAAATATAATCGACATAGATTAAGAATTACATTTAGTGCTTATCATTGATAGTAGTATTCCACACACAAAGATAAGATGATTTTTCACTTTGTCCACAATGAGAAAGTTTTGTACTTACAAGTTGATTGATTGATATTTACTCATCCTTTGAATCTCAATCCTTAGAAATCCCTAGCAATTATGGATTTATTGTTTTACACTTACTCACACTCATCCATTTTTAACATTCTTGAATAGCTTAGCCTAACCTCGGGTAGTCAAGTGCATAAGAATACCCGTGTCACTTTTCCCGTATACAAATACGGTGAACCCGAGTCAATAAAATTTATCTTTCTCATTTTAATTTTATTTTTTCCACATCTCTCATCTTCCATTATTTGGAGGTAATTTTTTATACCCTCGAATATATCTCGAAGATAATTTTATGGGCCTTTTATCCTTGATGGGTATTATGCTCATGTCCAACCTTAACGATATCTTTTTGTCTTGCACTAGGATGACAACTACACCAACAACATGCATACCTCCCCTAACTACATCTCAAAACCTACTAATCATGTGAGGATAGAGGAGGTTAATCAACCCCATAAAGCATTCAATATGTTCAATAAAAATTAAATAATATGACCTTTACTAGTGAGACTAGTTCCCACATTAGGGTCTTGTCAAAACCTCACATTAGCTTGCAAATGTTAGAGGAAGAGATATTTGCATGAATATTGAAATTTTTTATAAAGGGATATCATTCATCCCTTCTGGAGAATCATATAAATTACACTTCTAAACAAGAGGACCAACCCTCTTCAAATGATGTTATTTCCACATTAGTAGGAAGGATTTGAAAAGTTAAAAGTTCTTAAACCTCACAATTGACCCACGTAATAGGGATGAATATGGGCTATCCTACAGATAATCAAAGCCACATCCTTTTCACCAACTTACAACCAACATAACAACACATGCAACAAGGTTATCGAGTTCAATAAAACCTAGGTGAACTTCTCAAGGGTGATGGAAGATTGGGAATGGGTTCTCAACTATCATACATACACTCGACCCAAGGAATCAATAAAACCCCTTCCCATATATCATCCCCAAAAATGTAGGATTTCATAACCAAACACCCACGAATTCATTCTCGAATGCTACTCATCCCTACATGCATATGTACTCGGAGTATGCACAACTAGGCATCTATTCATTCCTATCCCATTGTCACAATTCCAAGGAACCCCATAAACTCCAGCTAAAAATTATACTACACTTACCAAACACCTACACCTACACTTTTCCATTGGGAAACCTATTTTGTAGAATCCTACACAATGGGAACCTATCTTTGAGTACTTGGAAAAACCCCTCGATATCACAATATGAGGTATCATGCTTCCTCTCCCATTACAGGACCTCCCTAATTTTAAAGTATATGGATATCTCAATGCCCACATCAAGGACTATGCTATTGTGATTAGAGATCTACCCCATGGGATGTGGTATTTACTAAGATATTCCCAAATACCGTTAAAGGGATGTCTCCAAATTGGTATTATCAAATCCCTTAAGCATCCATACATTCCTTTAAACAAATTGTATATGAATTTTTCAAATACTTTGACATGAATAAGTTGTTACGCATGAGAATAAGAGAATCCCTACACATTAGATGGGAAGAGAATTAATCTACTTCTCATTTCATACCGAGATGGCAATATGCTCTTTATTCTTCTCGCAAACATGCCTAATGTGGACCAAATGGAGCTTTGTGAACTTTTCCTCCACTCACTTAATCATGCAACCAAGGAGGAAGTGAAAAATTTCCCCTTCCACACTTATGAGGAAGAAGTGCTAGAAGTTTCTCTTCATAATGATGAAGCAACCATTAACCGTGGACACAATACCTATGGTCCCAATATGAAGTTGGTGACTCCCAACCAAAACAACACAAATTATCAAAACAATATAAATAAAAACCAAGGGCCCAAAGTCTTGAAATGCAATCTTGGTACCACTTCATATGGTGTTACTTGACCAAGCTAAAAATCCCAAATTCATGAACAACAAGAACATAAACAATAACATGGGGAATTAAAGGAGCCCCAACTCCATCCCCTCTATTAACACAATTGACATCACCCATCCTCCACCTCGGAAAAATAAAATTCAATGCCAAACCAATATCAAAACCCTAGTTAGGGGGCACAAAACTATACATACAAAACCAATCCCAAAACAACAATCAAGGGTTCAATAGATAATAAAACCAAAACCAAAGGCTAAGGGATTATAACACCAACTTATATTGTAACTTTCACTTGTGTTTTTGGTCACGATGACAATACATGTAGAGAGAGAAATAAGTCCATCCAGAGACTCCTAAAGGATCAACAACATTTATTCATTAACATGTTCTTAGAAAACTCTTAGGGATATCAAAATCTTGTTACATAGGACCCTTTGTACCTCAAAATGTAAACTTGGGCATATATCGGGATCCATTCCTTAAATATCTTGAATTTGAGAATCTAAATCCACCAAATGTGAACAAGGGTATTCCCATCGAACCTATGACAATGAATGCTCTACCTCTGGGAACCACAAATTTTCCCCCAATCTAAATTAGCAAAATAAGACAAATATTGTGGACCTAGTTGAATTATAAATTGAACTAGAAGTCAGTGTGATGACTCAAATAAGAGTATATACTTCACAATCCCTCCCCACTTACTCTCTTTCATAGTACAATACTCATATCATCCCCAAGAAAAAAGGAGCATATGAATTGATTACTATCTTAACTAAAACCTTCTCCCACATTTCATTTCTTGACTTGTTGAATAATTTTCCAACTCATGGTTTTACTCTTCTCGGATGCGTTGGGTCTTAGCCATATGGTCAATGTCATGCATCTACCCAAGGCCCAAATTAATCATATTTAATTTGACATACATACTCCAAGGCATAACAATAGGGTCACTTTGTGTATGTATTTGACATAAGTAATATGTCCTCTGATGCTAAAATATCCTAAAGAGGAGATCCCATATTATACTCACAAGTGTGGGTCTATAAAAATTACATTAAGAGAGTGCTGATTAATGATGGGGATGTTATGAATATATTCCCTTCTCATTTTTGTATAATTTAGGATATAGAGAGACCAATTTCTCCTCTACTAGAAACACGTTGCAATTTTATCACAACCTCAAAGCCATTTCAATTGGAACCATAGTCCTTCTTGTCTCCCTTGGACTAAATATCATTTTAGCCAAGTTTCACATTATATATAGGGATACAAACTAGAACATTCTCTTGGGAAGGATGTGTATTTATAGGATGAAGGACATTCCCTCCACCTTGTTCAAATAGGTTAGGTTTCTTCATTTAGGGAATATCTTCGTCGATCAAGGAGATCCTAGACAAATCGGTGTATCTGAGAAAATATTAAAAGGAAGCTTAGAGTTCATTATGAGTTTGAACTCCCTGTAAACCAACTAAAAAAATCAACCCCTTTAAAAGAGTTGGTTGTAAATACAAAATGGGTTCCAAAGGTCGGTGTGGATAAACCAAAACTAATCAAAGCTACAGAAAAGGGTAACGTTAAGGTCATAGTTGTAGAATTCATATCCATAAAAACTAATGGATATTATGAAACTTTTATAGAATGGCTCACAAAGGACCCTTTATTTTTGACTCGCATGGTATTGGTAGTCTTCTTGGCCTGCCTCTCTCCCCATTGACAATATTTTAGATATATGTATTGTAAAGTGTCAAAGGTGCAAGAAGAATCCTATAAGGAAGCCATGAATTCTGCATTCCTGCCGACCACCTGGACACTCCACTATGATGGAGCCAAGTTTCGATATGGTGCAGTGTGCATGGATGACCTTAACCTCTCCTTGAGGTAATATCATGCCCTTTATGCACCAATAATGGAGTGGAATATGAACCCTTGCTTCTCACCCTAATTATCACCACAAGGATGGAAGTTAAGAACTATAGTATCTTACGATATTCACATTTTGTGGCCAATAAAGCTTTTAAAGTTTTTGAGACCATAAAAAAACACCTCCAGGATATGCAAGGCTATTGTATGTGAGATAAGAAAAGATTTTTAATTTATCTCCATTGAAACTATCCATAGAAAAGAAACCAACTGATTGAATCTATGGATTCTTCCTCCTCTCGATTTTTCCTAGACGTAAGTTTAATGAAAAATAATTTTGTTGTTTCCATGAGATTTAAACCCTTAGTGTGGAAAATTCCAAACACAATAATACTCCTTGTGTAGAAAACAAGAATGATCTTGTCACCGTGGATTATGCTGAAAATGATGAGATGATTTTGGTTCTCTTATATGTATACAATGATCTTCCCTTGACTCACCACAAGATAGGATTCACCCTCATCCCCATTATTCATCTTACTTTGGGGATAAATCTGATACTATCTCCTCCCCACAATATTTTGAAATATTTGAGGTAGAAGAGGAACCTCTTGAACTCCCCTATGATTTTCTAGAATTTGAGGAGGGAAATACTTCTCTAATAAAGGACACAATTGATATCAAAATTGAAATTGATACAAACCCCAATATTTTGAAACTAGATTCTTCACTATCAGTTGAGGAGGTGGAGGATAACACTAAGATTCTCAAGGATCATGCCTAGGCTTTTGCATTCACCTATAATGACATGTCTAGGGTCAACCATAGTGTAGTAGTTCATAACTTGGTAGCCAAAATTGACACCAAACTCATCAAGCAAAATTTAAGACCAATGAAACCAAAGGCCACTTTAACGGTCAAATAAGAGGTAATGAAACTTCTATAGGTAGGGTTTATAAATCCAATGGACTATTGGTTTTCCAACATCATCTTGGTCCTCAATAAAAGAAACAAGATCAAAATATGTATTGACTTCAAAGACATTAATAAATCTTTCTGAAATATTATTTCCAATTACCATCTATAGATATCATTTTTGATGCAATTATTAGATATGATTTATTATCTCTTAAATATGGATACTCGAGTTACTATGAAATAATAATCTCTGAAGATGAACAAACCAAAATAACACTCACTACCCCTAGTAGACCTTCGATTATGTAATCATGCCCTTCATCTTGAAAAATGTTGTTCAAAATTACACCCCTTTTGATTTTGAATAACTCGTCAAAATGACTCACCATTTCTTTGATAAAAATACCGTATGAGACTAGTTTAATCTATCATGGAGTGCAAGAAATTAGTGTTCCATGAGTTCTCAAACCCATCAAACAAAGGAATGAGCAACAAGCGGGGACTTAGGAGGATTTGATGAATTTTATTGAGTAAAATCTTCTAAATATTTTGCAATACCAAGAAAAAAAGACCCCGACAAGTCAAGGTTAGACAGTGTACTACGGATCTACTTATCCACAAAGGAATCAAGGAAATTGGCTAAGTTTAAAATCCACAAAACACTAGCTTGGTGTTCCATGAGTTCACTAAATCGTAATGTCTTGCGGGTTTTCTCAAACCTACAAAGTGAAGGAAAATAACCACCAAAGGGTCAAAATACATGGATCATAAAATTAGACCCTCGCAAAACAGAGTGAAGTTTTCTAATTATCAAGGCGGTTGAGAAACGTGTGAAGGTCCATAGAACGAGAAAATTTGAAATACCACGATGAAATTTGTGGGACATAGTGAAATCTAAAAATACGTTAAAGCCGCGTCAAACTCCAAACCAAAGAGCCAACCACCAGAATTTAATGAATTATGGCATCATTCTAAGCAATTTGATGGCATACAATAGACTCAAGGGGTCATGTTATGGTTATTGGATACAATTAGGGGTGTCCATTCCTATACTACAAGTAACCTCTACAAGATTTCATGGCACCCATACTCATCCAATGCATTTTCGATTCGATCAATTTTAGCTCGGTAGTCCTTTCTCACATATCTTCCTTCTCTTTCTCCATTCCACAAATTATATAAATACAAGTGCTTGTACACTTTATATGGGTTTTTATCTCTCTTTCCTTCCATAACATATTTTTAAGCTCTTCTCTATGAAACTCAAAACTTAATGTAAATCGACCTCTATAACTTGTGAATGGTGATTTTCCTACGATTATCCAAATAAATCCCTAGTTATTTGGACAACTTTTATTCCAAATTTTGTCTCTAAGATCTTCATTGTAGGTTGTTCACATTTCAATTGTCCCATTGCCACATCTCCTTGGTTGCCTCTCCTCATGTGCCTTGTGTGATATACTTCTACACTTCTCTTCCTTCCATTTTGCTTTTCCTCTTTGTTCTATTTTTCCCTCATGTGCACCTTCGCACACCCACCTTCATCCAAGTAGTTTATGCATCCTCCACGCATGCCTTGCACTTGGTTCCAAAATAAGCTGAGTCCCTATCTCTCTCGTGTGCATTACCTTGTAATATTTGTACCTTGATCATACATTCCATCCTTGGATATTTCTCCCATTCCTCCCACGCACATCACTTTCACACGCTCATCCTCTATTTTCTTTCCGCTCCTCATTCATCTCGTGTGCCTACCTTTGTGCCCCCTTCTATGTCACATCATTAAGCTGTCATACATTGAGTGTATTACACACAACCTATCAATGTGTGCCACTAAGGGTGCAAAATCCTCATAATGAACCAAAGTGTGTGACACATGGAAGAAATGAAAAAACAAATCAATATTTGACCATTTCTTCACTAATCCGTTTGCCACATGTCTTACATACCCGCTTAGCATTGCGAGATCTTCCGATAGTCATAACTTCTATTCCAATGCTCAGATCCTTGCATGCTTGGACTCTTCAAAATCTGTTGACATGGGATACATACTAGAACATTCAAAATTTGAATATTAGTGGGATTTGGTAGGTGAGGAGCTGGAAAACATCTTTCACGCCATTAATATGTGATCCGATTGCTTCAACCACTTAGATTTGATCTGATCTGCCTTCCTTCCTTCTCCAACACACCAAACATACATGGAGAACCATACTTGGTAGATTGTAGGTGGATTTGTAGGCATTAATAGCTAGGGGTTGGGTTTTCAAATTAAATTCCCCTCATCTTTTTATCTCATAAATTCATCTATAAATGTAAGATCTTGGCTCATTGTAAAGGGTTAGACATTTTGCATCCTTTAGTGTTTTCTAAGGACTCTATATCTTTGTATTTTGAGTTGTAAACCTCTAGATCTAGCTCATGCATGTGAATATCACCTCTTGTGCCATTGTAACAAACTACACATCCTTGGAAGTAATAGAAGCATCATTTTGTGGCTATTCTCTGTCTTAACATGTTTATATTCTTCTTTCTTGCCTCCCTCTTGTATTGCGTGTTTTTGTGTCACTTTAAATTACTTTCATTGCCATTTTCTAGTTTTACTTCATGAAATTGATGGTGTAAATACTTACTTGGTTTGTGTTACATGTGCCTAGCCTTCCCTCATGCTTTCTCCTTCATTTTCACTCAAAATAGATAGTGTTCATCCCAATTTTTCTAGTGTTATTGCCTCCCTTCTAGTTTTAGTTTTCCTTTCTGTTATCCTTTTATCCCTAGTCCCTTGGCATTGTTAGCATATTTTTCCCTTCCATAATTAGGAGTAGAAGTAGCAATAGAAATAGTTATAGGAAATGGCCTTCTCTGGAGATCCGTCTCAAGCACGCAAGGTCCCACAACTTGGATATGGTTCCATTTTTGTCTCAAATAACTTAGTTCTTCTAGATATGGGACATGGGTGCACGTTTGACAACCAACGAGTTTAAGGTACTCCTAATGGGACAAGATTTGAAAGCTTAAATTTCACAGTTGCTAAGTTTTGGTATGTGACATAGCAATTTCTAGCCTTTGGAGGCTCATTCAACACATCTGAAACTCCCAACACTCAAATCTATTGTTTTACAGCTAGAGCACCTTTTATGAGAAGAGTACTTACAAGACAAAGTGTTGCGGTTAAAGGATCCTTTGAATATCTCTAACTTTCACCAAGAAGCACACACAACATAACTTTCATGCACACATCTCTCCATCTCTAGCGCATTGTGTGCACTCTACTCCTCCTCACAACAAACCTACATGCCCTACCATGGTGCTTCAACCTCCTCCTCCTCTGAGGAACTTTGTTAGCTTCACTTTGGTGGAAGTTTGTTCAATCTTAATGCACAACATGATATGCCAAAGCAGCCGCTCAAGAGAATTACATACTTCGAGAAAATGAAGTCACCCATATCGAGCATATTCAAGATATACAAACCGTATGTTCTGTCTATCTGATCACGCATGATGATGTAGCAGTCAGGATCCTTGTAGCCTCTTTCAAAGGAAAAGTGCTCTAATGGTACCATGGCTTGAGACCTACATCTATTGCCACCTGGGATGAGCTTGGAATAGCTCTATGTAACTACTTTGAAGATAAGTCGATCACCTATCACTTGGTTGATTAAATGACTACAACGAAGTGCGCACCAACGAGAAAAATATTGATTTCAACATTAGATTCTAGAAGACTTGGGACATAATTCCTCAAGTGGTAAGACCTACAACCCAACATGATTTCCTATATTATCTAAGGGCTTTGAATAGTGACATTTCAGTCATGATTCAATCCATGGGAGTAGAACTTTACCAGTTTCCTACAACATTGCCATAAGGGCAAAGAATAGTCTCATCTAGGTGGGTAAGTTGGCTTCTAGACCTCCCACACCTTTATTTCTAGAAATTTCTCTCGCACCCCAACCTTCTATTGCCCCTGTTCTAGTGCAGAGCATGCAACAAGTTGCATCTACGTACTATTCTCTAGGAAAACATAAAGAAGATGAAGAATTGAAGATCATGATTAGAAACTTGTCCAATAAGGTCATATCATTGGAAAAATAGTAGGCGAAGCCTATCAAAGTAATTCTAATCAAGAACCAATTCAAAGTAAATAGCCTTGCTGAATCAATATGGAAATCAGAGATATGGGTAGAACCAATAGAATGACAGATGGCATGCTAATACACACTTTCCTTTTCCTCTCAGTGCAATTTATTCCTCCAAAGAAAATCAGAACTTGTTCCATTCGAACAACATGGCACAAAAATCATAATGGTGTTTCCCTTACAACATGCCTCATAGTCAATATCATTGTGCTAATGCTAGGTGTGCACCGGCTTATATGATCCAAAATGCTTCTAATTGTGAACCATCCATGAGCACAAGCAAGCTTGAGAACTAAGAAAAGCTAGAGGCTCCTCCTGAAGCCAACTTGATATTCTTTGGCACTGAGGACTTTTGTGTAATCAATCAAGTTCAGATGATGTAAGAAGACCACGTGCACAGGTTATAAACAACACAAGATACAAGAAGATAATGCTCGAGTCTTGTGTTTAGGCTTTTATTCCAGCAACACAAGCAGATCCTCAAAAGTAAAAGGAAGTAGTTAAGTCATCCAGCAATAAAAGTGCTCAAGTTCCTATATGCGAGGCTACACATATTACTCCTTCGAAGAAGCGTGTGCCCCTTTTTTAGTAGGTCAAGCCTCTATGCCAGCTAAGGTCCCTACCTCTAAGCCTGAAAAAAAGAAAAAGGATGCTATTATGCCTCAAATGCACAAGTCAGTGGGCTTTCCATTCAACATTTTGGATCATATGAAAAATATAAATATAAATTTCACAATGTGGGATGCTCTAACTATTCCATCTCAACATGACTTGTTGCATGAAGCTCTGGCCCAACTTCCATGCATTGACCCAGTTATTCAGAAGTTGCCTTTGTCAACATCTGTCAAGAAGAAGATAAATAATTAAGTAAGGTTGTCAAAACCCCACCCTTTTACATGTCCTTGATCATAGGCAAACATCTCATCCATAATTATATGATTGACTTAGGCGCTAGTACTTGTCATGCCTAAGAAAATTGTTGATGTCTTAGGTCTTAAGTACAACCCCTTGATAAAAGGAGTCATACAACTTGATGGTTCAATTTTCACTACCCTAGGAATCATCAAGGATCTTGAGTTAACCCTCTATGCATGTCCAAGCCTCACAATAACTAAAGATGTGTCAATCATTTATCTGCCCCATTTTTTTTCCCTTTACCTGTTAAGAGATTTTACTGCTAAAGTGGGTGGTTACTTGTCTTCTGAATGGACCCATATTTTACTCAAGACAAGGTATGGTACCTGATTTATGATACAAGTTGAGACAATATTTTCCTATCATGTAGATTCATATGTCCCATCCCCTATTCAAGCCCATTGTTTAATCGAAGAAGAACAAGTTTTAGATCCTGAAGAGAAGCCTCTCACACCTCATATTCTAGACTTAGTCCTGGATGAATGGGTAGAGAGACACCATAGATTTGATCCATATGTTGAGGAACTAGAAACTTATGTAATTGTGCTTGGTACCTACTGCATCCTTGAAGTTGTGTTGTCACGCATGCTCAAGAAAAGTGAAGATAACTCTAGTCTCTAGAAATTATATTTCAATAGATCCGAAGCATAAATGGCGTGAGCACGAGGATTTGTTCTCATTTCTCCTATGGATGAGAAATTCTTATTCACAAATAGGTTGCAGTTTGCATGTTCCAACAATGTAGTAGAGTATGAAGCACCGGTGCATGGTCTACTTATCATGGAAAATAAAAATATTAAGGTGTTGTAGATCTTTTGGGACACATAATGGTTATCCACCGGTCACCAAAAAAATTGTGAAAATAAATAAGCTTCTCAAATCTTGTAAACACAGAGTATGGGACCTCCTTGAGAGCTTTGATGCTCTAAACCTACAAGTGGTGCTACACAATCTGAATAAGGAATTTGATTAGACGGCCACACTTGGTTCACAATTCTCTCCTCGAGGACTTTGTTAAAGGAACATGCAAAGCACATCAAGATGGTGATAAGGCCATCCATTTTGGAAAACAACACCGGTTGTCAAGTGTTTGAAAATGACGTGCATATCATCTAGTTCATCCAGAATGAAGTTGAGTTCTCATCAAGCATGCAAGTTGACTTGTATGACAGCTATGGTGACTAAGTAATACAACTAAAGACAAATAAGTTACCTAAAGGGTTTTTCACCTTAGAGAAAATGTTTATCCCTGATGATGAGTTTAAGGGTGAAGAAAAGTATATGCGCACCACACAAGAAGACTACTCCCCAGTCACTATTGTGCACGGAAAGGAGTTGTTACTCAATAAATCTTGTGTGCATGATGAAAAGTAGGCCTTCATCTCTCTCTATCAAAAATATAGTGATATCTTCTCATGGGAGTATGAAGACCTCAAAGGTTTTGATCCAAGTGTTACTCATCACTCCATAGACCTTGATCCTAGTATCAATCTCGTAAGACAAAAATAGAGGCCATTCAATCTAAAGATAGAGCCCCTTATAAGGAATTATTTATCCAAACTCATTGAGGTGAAGATAATATTTCTGATCAAGTATTCTACTTGGGTCACGAATCTAGTTTCGGTGTGTAAGGAGAGCGGTGAAATCGACTCACGTGTTGATTTTATAGATTTAAACAAGGCATCTCTAAAGGATCATTATCCTTTTCCTTCTATGGAGAAGATTTTACAGACTATATCCGGTGTGTAAATATTCTCTATGTTGGACGTATACTTAGGTTTCAATCAAATCCTGGTCAAGGAAGAGGATCAATTCAAAACAATGTTTACAACCAAGTGGGGAACATATTCCTATCAAAAGATGAATTTTTGTGTCAAACATGGGAGCAACATTCTAGCGCATCATGGATATTTTCTTTAAAGGATATATCAACAAGTTCATCTTGGTTTACCTTGATGACATTACAATCTTCTCAAAGCAGGGTAAAAATCACATGGTGCATCTGGAGAAAGTCTTTGAGAGATGTAGAGAAATTGGGGTATCTCTTAACCCCAAGAAGTGTAATTTTGTGGTGGCTCAAGGTGAAATTCTAGGCCATGTGGTTTTAAAGGATGGCATCACAATTGATCCTGAGCACATTTTAGCCATCCTGGCTCTTTCCTGTTAGCACACAAGAAATCCTTGTAGTCCTTCCGCGATAAAATCAACTTTGTTAGGAGATTCTATCCTAACTTCACAAGATGGGTAAGGCCCATGACCCTCATGCTCAAAAATGACATAACTTTCAAGTGGATGGCGAAAGGAAAGGAAATATTCTATAAAATCAAGAAAGAGATTACTTGTGCACCAACACTCATCAACCCGGATTACTCAAAGGATTTCATCCTTTATGCTTATGGCATTGATGCAAGTGTTGTTGTTGTCCTAACTCAAGAAAATGAGCAAGGGCTAGAACAACCAATGGCTTTCTTTAGTCAGACACTAAAGGATTATGAATTAATTTATAGTCACATAGAGAAACAGGTCTATGCCATCATGTGCATGCTCAAGAATTTTAAAATTATGCTCTCTATAAACCATATCAAAATACTAGTCTCACACGCAAGTGTGAGAGACTTCATCATGGGAGTAGAGATCAGTGAAAAGAGAGTGCGATGGGTGACCAAAATCAAGGAGTATGATGTGACTATCAAGGCCACAAAGTTGGTAAGATGTAGCACGCTACGCAAATAGCTAGCTAGCCGAGGATGTGCGAATGAGCCGAGACTTCATTATTTCTGGAATAATTACTCCTATGCACATAACCTAAATATAACAAAAATCCTAGCGTGCGTGACTAGATGAAGGATATGATCACATTCCTTTCTGAGGGTGCATACCCTCCTGGTCTAAACAAAGTAAAGAGGAGACATTTGGGGCTCTAATCTAATCCATATGTGTTAATTGATAGTGTTCTCTTCACGAAGAATCTCGATGGTGTGTTGCTTTGAGATGTATTGATAGAGTGCAAACTCAAAAGTGTTAGCATAATTTCACTATGGATTCTCTAGTGGAAACTTCTCTGCGCACATTTGGGTTGTGAAATGAAAATAATGTGATTTCTTTATGGGTAAGAAAATATTGGCAGCGCTTCCTCTCAACCAATCCAAGCTAATCAAGCTTTTGTGCAATGGGGTCTTCACTTCATAGGCATGATAAATCCTCCTTCAAGTGCTAGCCATAAATGGGTGTTGACGGTTATGAGACTATTACACAAGATGGACAAAAGTTGTCGCACTCAAGGAATCAATAGAGGCAATCATTTTGGACTTCCTCGAAGGAATTGTAATAAGGTTTGGCATTCCTCAAACCATTATCTTTGATAATGAAAAATCCTTCCTTGGTACCAAAATCATTGATTGGGCGCTAAGCCTTGGAATATATCTAAAGACTTCTTCTAACTATTATCCTTAGGGAAATGGTCTAGTAGAATCAACAAAAACACGATCGGGATCATGAAGTGCACAATGAACATTAACCAAAGACATTAGCATACAAATGTCTCACATACACTCTGGGCGATAATCACAAAGTGAAGAAAGCTATAGGAACTTTGCCTTACAAGCTTGTCTATGGCAAGGAGGATACACTTACTTTGATACTTGAGTTGAATTTTTGTCACTTGCCTAAAGCAACTAGAATTTGAAGGTATGGACCAGAGACAAATCACAATGGTAGAGCTAGTTGAATTTGAAGAATCAAGAAACTTTTTCATGATCAAGCTAGAACTACATCATGTAATCAACGAAGAAGTGGTTTGACAAAAGGCTAGGCCTCAAACTTTCAAATTTGGGGACTTGGTCTTAAAATGGGATGTTGACAGACCTTAACCAGGGTGTCATTCAAAGTTTGATGCACTTTAGAGTGGCCCATACATCATCAATTCATGAAAATGGGCTAATTATTTTGAGTTATCTCATCTTGATGGAGGCACACTACAAATCTCAGTCAATGGGATCTATCTTAAACCCTTCCATTAAGTTTGTTGCATCATTCTATATATATTAGAGTAGTTTTCAATTCCTCCAAGTGTGTTGCGTGCACATTGTTTGTTTGTACATAGTTCTTTCTTCTCATGTGCTTCTTTCCGTTCTCTTCTTTTGCTTCTAGAATGTGGGTTATCTTCCGGCCGTGTTTGCAATAGATTCGAGAATAGAGTTTAGAAATATTTTATCAAGTGATTTTAGGGGATAGTTGTTTCAAAGTTATAGATCAGAGATTCATATACATAGTAGACTCCATGCCCAATGGATGCTCTAGGCTATTGATCTCCTTCATCTAGTAAGAAGATGGCCAAAAATTCACCAAAAATGTTATCTAAATAACTCCCCTAGTTATTTGGACAACTTACATTCTAGATTCTAGCTGTGAGATTTTCATTGTAGGTTGTTCACATTTCAATTGTCTCATTGGCACATCTCCTTAGTTGCCTCTCCTTGCGCACCTTGCACACTCTACTTCTACACTTCTCTTCCTTCCATTTTCCTTTTCCTCTTTGTTCCATTTTCCCCTCACGTGCACCTTCTGTAACTACCTTCTTCCAAGCGGTTTATACATCCTCCGCGCGTGCCTTGTACTTGCTTCCAAAATTAGTTAAGTCCCTGGCATTCTCACACACATTATCTTGTAATAGTTGTGCTTTGACCATATGTTCCTTCCTTGTATATTTCTCCCATTCCTCCCATGTGCATCAATTTCACACACCCATCTTCTATTTTCTTTTCGTGCATCATTCTTCCACAAGCTTGCCTTTGTGCCCCCTTTAACACCACGTCATCAACTATCAAACATTGATTGTATTACATGCAACCTATTAAATTGTGCCACCAAGGTGTCAAATCCTCACAATGAACTAGTGTGTGACATGTGGTGGAAATGATAAAACAAATCAACAATTGACCATTTCTTCAGCCAATCCACATGCGCCATGTGTCTCTTGCCTAGCTAGTTAGCATTGTAGATCTTCCGACAATCATAAACTTCTATTCCATTGCTCAAATCCTTGCATTCTTGGACTCTTCAAAAAGATGATGACATGGGCTACATGCTAGGCCATTCAAATTTAAATATCAATGGGATTTGGTAGGTGAGGAGTTGAAAAACATCTTTCATGCCATTAATATGTGATCTGATTGCTTCAACCACTCAGATTTGATCCGATCTACCTTCCTTCCTTCTCTAACACACCAAACAAACATGGAGAACCACACTTGATATATTGTAGGTAGATTTGTAGGAATTAATGGCTGGTGGTTGGGTTTTCAAATCAGATTTCCCTCCTTCTCCTCTTTTTCTCTCATCAATTCATCTATAAATGTAAGATCTTGGCTCATTGTAAAGGGTTAGACATTTTACATCCTTTAGTGTTTTCTAAGGACTCTATATCTTTGTATTTTGAGTTGCAGACCTCTAGATCTAGCTCATGCATGTGAATATCAGCCTCTTATGCCATTGTAATAGATTTGTGCATCCTTAGAAGTAATAAAAGCATCATTTTGTGGCTATTCTCTACCTTAGCATGTTTATATTCTTCTTTCTTGCCTCCCTCTTGCATTGTGTGTTTGTTGTGTCACTTTAAGTTCCTTGCATTGCCATTTTTGGTTGTGTTTCATGAAATCGATGGTGTAAATGATTGTTGGTTTATGCTACATGTGCCTAGCCTTCCCTCATGCTTTCTCCTTTGTTTTCACTCAAAATATATAGTGTTCATCCCACTTTTTCTAGTGCTATCGCCTCCCTTCTAGTTTTAGTTTTCCTTTCTATTATCCTTTTATCCCTGGTCCCTTGGAATTATTAGCATATTTTTCCCTTCCAAAATTAGGAGTAGTAATAGCAATAGAAATAGGTAGAGGAACCGGCCTTCTTTGGAGATCTGTCTCAAGTGCACAAGATCCCAAAACTTGGAGATGGCTCCATTATTGTCTCAAACAATTCGAGTTCTTCCAAATCCAAGATGCGGGTGCACATTTGAAAACCAACACCTACCTTAGCTCTATATGTAAGCAATTTAATATTTATCAATAAAAGTGTGGTTTACTTCCTTTGAATACATAAGGTTTGATGTGAATGTTGTACGATCTCACATTTTTTAGTTTCTTTTATTTTTTTGCATCTAAACTAAGTGTACTTATACAATCCCAACCACTTATTTTCACATCTCGCATCATCTCGTATTTGGGAAATATCCACCCCCTTTTGGTGTTATCACCACCCTTTAGCTTAGGATTTACCTTTCTTGCATTTCTCTCTCCATGGTCCCTTGGAATTGTTAGAGTAAGAATTAGTTTTAGCATTACAAGTGGGTTCTCTTGTGTGGGTTTTCCAAATCCATGTAATAAGGAAGTTGGCCTTCTCCAGAGGTCTATCTAAATCCACAAGTCCTACACTTGTATAAAATTCCATGTTGCCTCAAAATCCTAAATCTTCTTGATTTGGGGCGGGTGCAATTTTGAGTCCCAACAAATGACAACATCACTTACTAAATGAAAATGACTTATATATTTCACAACCTCATCCACATAATCATTTAAACCTACATGGATGACCTGCTAGAGAAGGCTATGAAAAGGGGTGAGCATCTCAAAGACCTATATACTCTCTCATCTAATTGAATATAGTATCACTTTGAACCCTTCAAATATGTCTTGAGTCACGAGAAGGAAGAACTTAGGATACATCATTTACTCTCGAGGAATTAATGCAGACTCTACAAAAATTCATGAAATTCTTGAGATGAGCCCACCCATAAATGATTTTGGCATCAAATATTTCTTGGAAAAAATCAAGGAAATTTGAATCCTTGTCCCTTACCTCACCTATGCCATATATCCCATTAATGGTCTTCTTAAGAAGACATATTACAACACTGGATAGAATAATCCCAAAAATCTTTCAAATTTTTGAAGCATTTCTTTCTTTCTCCACCCACTCTCATGCATCCCAAGTTTGATCATCCTTTGCTTATTTATACTAGGGCCATGAACATATATCTCTCATGCATGTTGGCACAAGAAGACAATGATGGCCACGAGCATGCCATTTATTTTATTAGTTGTTCCCTTCTTGATTATGAAACCATATACACTCAAGTGGAGAAAGAGTGCATTTCCATTGTCTAATCAACAAAATGACTAAGGAACTACATGCTCAACTAGGAAACAAGATTCATTGTCAAGTTTGAATAATTGTGCACCTTCCTCACCCAAGAAACCTTATATAAGAAGGTTTTCCAATTAAGTAACACTCATGAATGAATTTTATCTTACATATGTGAACCAAAAGTCAGTCAATGGAAAAATCATTGTCAATTGGATAGCTAGAAATCCTTTGGACTCGGTGATCTAGTCAATTTGGACTTCCTTAATGAGGACATTTGTTATCTTAAAAACCTAGGATTTTTTCATTCATATTATACTTTGACATAATAAACAATATTGCAGACCAAACCTACCGAGGGGTCTGGCTCGTAGCAAAGGTGAAGAGTCCACGTAATAACCACTAAATATGTCATCATAGAGGATTTCCTTTATTTAAATTTATTTGATGGTTTACTACTAAAGTGTGTAGATGAAGAATAAGTGAAGAAGATCCTTTTTAAGCCCATAGTAGAGTCTATGGAAAAAACTTCGATGGACATTTAACCGCATACGAAAAATTCACTAGATGAGCTATTTTTGGCCCACTCTTGAGCACGATAACATGGAATATGTACGTAGGTGCTAACAACATCAAGATTTTTCACATTCCATACATAAGCCTACCTAAGCTATGTAACCTATTGTTCTGATGTGGACCTTCTTTATATAGGGTTTATATTTGATGGGTATATTCTCTCCTGCTTACTACCGATGGCCATAACTTTATCATCATGGCCACCAAATATTTTATGAAGTTGGTTGAGGCAATGCCTTTAACCACATTTCTTGAGTCTTTTATATCCAAATTTATCTAGAACCAAATCATTTGTAGCTATAGTGTCCCATAGGTCATTATCTCTTAAAATGGCTCATCATTTAAGAATAACAAGATAAGTGAGTTGTGTGAAATATTTAAAATCTCTCATCACATTGCTTATTTGTATTATCCTCAAGCCAATGGTTAGGATGAGGCCACAAATAAAAATATAAAGTCCATTCTCCTCAAAAAATTCAAGTAGAACAAGAGATATTGACACATGGATCTATTCACATCCTTATGGGCCTATAGGACATCCATCTATGCACCAACAGGGTAAACTTCATTCTTCCTAGTTTTTGGTTCGGAGGTTGTTCTATCTTTACAGGTGGATTTCCTAGTATTCATGTGTCTTTACAAGGAATATTGGGTGAAGATGAATAGAGAAACATGTGCATAATTGAATTATAAAACTTAGATGAGAAAAGGCTCAAGAGTGAGCAACACCACCAGTTTTACGCAAACAAAATGTGTCAAAGAATATAATAATAAATTCTATGAAATCCAAATCTAAGTGGATGACCCTATGTTAAGGATGGATAGTTATATAGAGAATAAATTTGGTGAAGTTCGTAAATTTATACCTAAATTACTTGGCCCTTATCAAGTAACTCAAGATTTCAATGACGGTGTCTACTATTTATGCACTTTGGAAGGTGATGAGTTCGGTGAATCTTTCGAATTTCTCCACTTAAAACATTTTTATATTTGAACTATAGTGTCTCCACATTGTCCTCATTACATTTTCATAGTTTGTGTCATTTGCATTATCACCTTGTTTAGATGGTACTATAATTTTACTCATTTTATAATAATATTATTTCATACATTGGAAGGTGTTTAAATCTTATATTCTAAAAATTTCATCATACTCTTTATCTATATGATCCATCTCAATGGTCTCAATTTTAAAAGGAAACTAATATTGATTATATGATATTTTATGAACCTCGCTTCTAAGTGGTTTCTCTCACTTCAAATGTTTTCACCTACAATCATATCTACAAGCTTCCTAATGGAAAATATTTCCTCAAAAATTTATCCCCTTAAGGTAAAGCTCTAATCTCTTCACTCGGATATTATCTTTGACGATCTCAGGCTTAGGTGATGAGCCCTTGTATCTTACTACTTGTGTGGGGTTGAGATTAGGGGGTAAGCGTTGCTTCACAACAATCACAATGCAAGAGAAATACAAAGTAAAACAAATACAATATTTAAATATTATATTATAAATAACTACATCTCTCGTCCTCCCTAGTATTCGGTGATGAGCCCACATTTATTACTAGTAGTTTGAGGTTAGGATAGGAGAAAGGTGCACTTACTCACCTACGTTTCAGCTTTGGTGATGAGATCTTTCTTTGTATTGGTAGCATGGGTAAATATGTAGGGATTAATCTCAAATTGTCTTAAAATAATATGAAATAAGGTGATTAATATATAGAATTCCAAGAATATAACTTAGAATCCCATGTTAGGAGAGATAACTATTCGTTAAAACAATATCCTTTCAATTAGTGTGCCACCCATGGGTATATGGGGGCCTAAGTCTAGCCAAGACCTATAAAGTGTAAATCATTTTGAATTTTGTGAAGATAACTTCAATGGAGGATAAGCCACAATTTCCCAAATGAATCATTATTAAGTCTCATGTTTTCTCTTCATCATTTCTCATTCGTTCATCACTCACTCGCATATCTCATGTCCTTATTGACTCTCGGTGTTGAGACATCGCATATCACTAGTTGGGTGGGGTCAATAATGGTTTATGATACCTCATCACTACACCATTTTTATCATATTCTACTAATGGAATGAAATGTTCGCATTATTTTAAAAATTAGTTTCTGAGTGCAATAAACATGTGTTTTTTCTTATCTCTTTCTATTTATCATAATGCATTAACGTCCATTACATATATCTAAAACCACAAAATTATCGAGACATTCTTATCTTTTCGAAGTCAAATGAAGTAGAACATGTAGAAATAGATTAAAAAAGGTATGTCGTGCCAAAAATAATTCGAGATATGTGTGTGTGTGTGTTCATCAAATTTATAGTACAATTCCATCACACAAAAATATAATTGAGGTTGAAATACTCAATCACGAGTCAAAAAGTTGAAAAAATGGTATATACATAAAATTATGACTAAGTAATAAGGGCACTGTACATATATGTCCCTTCGACACCCCTGCAAAGAGGTGGGTCAAGGTATCCTATTGTGGTCTTATGTCACACCTACTATGTCTTTTGCATATAAACCTTCATGCATAAAGTAATGAGAGTTTCCATGGTAATGCCCATGCGAGGTTGTGGTGCCAATATCCCCATTATGGTGGGCCTCCCTACCACAAGAATCTCATGATAGTCGAAACTTACTACTTCAACACATCATTTTCATTCCGCATCCACAAAATATCACCTTTTACATGTCATGCAGTGCAAATACATCAATATGATGACCGGTGTGTGTTGGAAGTCCTAAATCTATAGTTAGAAAATATCATGACAGGACATACAAGAAGGTGAAAAATCAAGGTTTACCTACCTAATGATCTCTCCCCACTTTATATTAGTTGCTTTATAAAACACACACACACACACACATGTAAGTAATTAGAAAATCGCTAACACTTAACTAAGTGATTCTAATCTAAATAACAAGAGAAGAGTAATCAAAACTACTTACCTGGATCCCCTTAGCCCAATCAAGATTTGTGGCCTCTTATTTAGCCACTTTGCTTCCTCCTCCTCATCACCCTAATCCTAATTAGGGTTTGTCCCCCCTCCTCACTACCCTCAACCTCCTCTTTCTCTGAGACCCCCTCAACCTCCTTTTCCTCACCCTTTGTGACTTCTCTTCTAATCTAAAGGGATCCATTTGGTGATATATCTCATTTAACACCAACTTTGGGCACGAGTCAACATATCCCTATTTGTATCCCTAGTACCAAAATGGTCCATCTCAGCCTCTATATATGTTTGGATCTAGTCTCCCTCATGTCTCTAACCATATTATGAACTATAGGGAGTGTGTTAATGTATCCATGACCAAACTATTGAGGCACCCATGTTACTTGGGTACACCTCTCTCTTCCTCCGATGTCATTTAACTATGTAGTACCCTAGAAGGTGGTAAATATTATCCCCTTTCTAACCCATAATCCAAGCATGTCTTGGTAAGGATCTTCCACCATGTATGTGGTAGTTAGTTTAATTATGCCTATTGTGTGGCTATGATAGGTGTCTTTTCCATCCACCTCGTTACTCTAATAATAGCTAGATCTGTAATCTCCACACCTCTCATATAGATGATGACCGTATCATAGACCCGTGACATAACCAAAGTGTATGATGGCTCAAATATTTCAACTGTATCTAACCACCTAATACAAGTCATAGTATGTGATTTTCAAAATTTCTGACCCCATGAGTAAATCATGGCATGTTCCTCCTTGTTGTTGACAATAGGGGCCCAAAAAAATATATATCTCTTCTCTTATCCTCTATCAAACACGGAGATAATATATTAATAATGACCTTGCACGAGTGGAGATAGGATTTTTCTCCATTGAAACCAAAGAGTATAACACCATGTTTGGCACTCATTTTGAGTACCCTGCATCGCCAAAGTACGTTATCCATCTCTAGGCCTCATCTATTTAGCTAATACTAATCAACACTAGAATCTTCCCTATAACAAGACCCACCAAGATCCTATAAACATCATTAATTTGAAATTTCACTCTCCACTAAACTATGAAATTGGAAATTTTTTTGAATTGCATACTAATGAGTCATAAAATCATAGAGTATCCTGCTGGCAGGGAAACTAGCCTAGCCTATGTCAAATGCCATATCCTTGCCCTCTCGAGACGATCCTTCTCAACATTATTTAATAAAGGTAGTACTCATGCAAGTTATCCCTTCTCTTGATATCTACTCCATCGAACATAATCCCCCTGTGCCATCAAGAAAAAAGAGATAAGTGTCATTACAACTCGTTGAAGTGATAAACCAAAAAATTTCAAAATAGTACGTGAGAAAATTTAAAAACACCCTTTTCTTATTCAATTTTTTACACATGCCACATTTATGCAACCATTTTGGTATTTTTGCAATTGACTCTCTAAAAAAATAGGTGGTTATGTAATCATTATGACAGGTTGTGTAACCATTGGGTGGTTACGAAACCACTACTCTATAGATAGTGGTGGTTGTTCAACCATCACAATGATCATGTCATTAGCGGAGAAATGAATCCAAACTTTTGAAAAACCTCAAAAACATCACAAAACACTAAAATAAACAAATAAATAAATAACATTTTCCTAAATCCACCCTCCTAATGATCATTCCAACGGTAAATTTGCCAAAACTCCCCCCCTAGAGCCATTTTCCAATGAAAATCTAAAACTATCGCAAAAAGGAAAAAAATTGTAACTAACATATTCGTGATCTTCAACCACTATCATTGGGTCCACTACCATCATCTTGAAGCACTCATCAATCTAACTATACCCATGTGTGAAATGGTCGCCAAAAATCTAAAGCTTGAAAAATAGAAAAGAGAATATAACAAATGATTTATAAATATGGAAAGAATGTGAAATATAACATGTTTTTGATTTCTAACGATGTTTTGGCAAGGTTGTGTAATATTTGCAAAGGTGGAGAAACTAGTTTTATCCCCCACACAAATGGTAAGTGATTTTATCTTTTCATTTTGAAATAATTTCTTGATCCAGGTTTTATTATTGCACTTGATTCTCATGTTTATTTTGGAATGAAACATGCAAACATCATAGAGCTGCAAACATCATAGAAAATGCATAGGAATTCATATTCATCTTATAAACATACATGAAAAGGAACTATGAAGAATCATGTATGAATCCAAACCAAGAAGGATCATATTCAATTAACTTGGTAACCTCATTACATTCATTAGACTTACTACAAAACACCACATTATGGCAGACCAAAGTCATGCATCATAACTGGATCCATATCATTTAGCTCTCAAAAAGAAATTTTATAACCCCAAGCCCTTGATACATCCTTCTCCTATATTTCATCTACCCAACCCAATATGACTCCTTGTGGCATTTCTATAGAGCTCCGCTCTCTATTGATCTCTCTCTCCACCTCTCTTTTCTTCTATGGGCACTTGTATTTATAGGCACCCCAAAGTGCCAACTCATCCTTCTGCGGCCTCAGATCCATTGCCAAGTGTTTGAATGTGGTCCTCCATGGGAGCATGCTCCTCCAGGCCTTGAGCTCTCCACTTTTTGCCATGATGGTCTTCCAGAAGCTTCCATCACAGGGGCATATTCCTTCCTAGGCCAACTTGTCACCAGGCTGGCACCTTATCCACTCTGCATGCATAGTCGGGTCATGCTTTTCTCATGTCCTACCCGATACACCAAATATGGCTAAGTCCCGAGACCTTGTCTTGCGGGTGCATCACGGGTTCTACTAAGAGACCCTCCTAGAACCTTGCCTTGTGCGCCTTCTCCTTGCGCGCCCATTTCTTAACTTTAGTCTTGCGTGCCCATGCACCCTTTTGGACTTAGTCAATATTTTAGGGGCCCAACATCACCCCACACTTTACCTATTCTCCACCCATGGAACACTTCTCCAATGAATAAAGAACCACCATAGACTTAATGTCTTGGGAAAAGAATAAGGGAATGAAGAATTTAGGAAAGAAGAAAGAATGGGGAAGTGATGGCATTATTGCAACAAGCTAGGAAAATATTTTTGCAAGTCGGCCTCCAACTTGTTCCAGGCATCGACTTCATTTTGCGCTCTCTGGTAGAGGTCACCGACTAGGGTGCTTACCTCCCCAAAACTCAGTCCATCTCCTTGAGCATTCATAGTGTCAACAATTTTTTCCAACTCCTTGCCCACGTCCTCAAGCGTGTCCATCCTTCTAGTAATCTGTGGGTATAGCTCCTTTAGCGGTTCTTGATTGTACCCCTTAGGGCCTCAATAGCTTCTGACTTCTTTTCAACCTCGGCCAGATTCTATCCCTCTCTCTGTTCCCCTTTGTTCTTTTCTTGGAACTCTTTAAGCTCTACTTCATAGTTGGTGACCAGAATACTCACCACTTTATCTCTGTCTGCGTAGTTGTCATATGCGGCCTCAGCGGTATGGGCAGCAATCTTTACATCAGCAAGGACTTTGTTGTATTCAGCCATGATTGCTACTACCTTTAATTTTCCTCCTTCTCCAGGCATTGCTTTACTTCTTCCATGGATTCTAAGGCTAGAGGTTGTCTCTTCCATGGTGAGGATGCATGTTAAGTCTTCAAGGCACTCAAGGGAAGATCCATACTTTTGGGTGGTGCTTAGGTCTAGATGCTTCAAAATAATGGCATCTGTGATGGATTCTACCTTCTTATGTACTTTGTGCACCCTTTCCTTTTCTTCCCAAGCTCACACTTTAGTTGAGCACTAATTAACTCCTCTTACTTTAAATCCTTGGCCTTCTCTTCTAGCTCTTCCTCCTTCTTTTCTAGTTCTTCCTCCTTCTTTTCTAGTTCTACTTCTAGAAATCTTATCCTGTCATTCCATCCAAAGAGCCTAGCTTCAACCTCAACTGAGACCTTGTTGAGCACATTGCATAACTGCTCATCTGAAAGCTGTTGAGCATTTACCAAGGGGTTGTCTCCTTTTGACTCTAGGCATTTTCATTAGTGCCCCTGGCTTACCTCGAACTCTAGCTCATCGATGTGGGACTCAATTTCCCAAGAGAGCATCTTCCTCATCCGAGGGTATGCACCTTCTTCATCAAATGACTTCATTTCCAAGAGTTGATCTGTTGGGATTGTGCTTTGGAAGCATGCACACAACACCTTGTTTGGGATCATTAATGTAGCTCATTCCTTGCCTCTGGATCTCCATGTGCTTTCCTCCATGCGTGTGCCCTTAGGAATAGTTACCGATAGACTGGGGCCTCCCACGCTGCTGTGATCTTTCCTATGCTTTCTTCCTTATCTCATCCATCACTATATCAGCGTTGTGCTCCAATTCTTGTTCTACCAAGGCCTCGATGATTTTCATTGCTTCTTTTTCTACCACCTCATTTATTTTCTCCTTCGTGAGGCTTGGAGTTTTCTGATCCTGTGCATGCCAACCTCTTCACTTCCTCCTATGTCTAGGGCCTTCCTCCTCCTCCTAGCTACCCTTGCACCACATGAAAAGGAACTCATGTTCTTCTTCTCTGCCCTCTTCTTCTTGAACATGCACATGCTGAAAAACAAGTGGTTCTTGGTCCCCTTTAGATTCATCTTCTTCATCATCATCCCTCTCACCCATGTATTTCTCCAAGCTCTCTGTTTCCTCTGAGTTAGCTTCCTCCATCACCTTCTGTTTCTTCCTAACTGGGGATTCTAGTATAGGAGATTCTACTTTCTCTTCCTCTTCCTCTGTGATTTCTCCTCTGTGATAAGCTTTTCCTGTTCTGGCACCTCCTCTTTGACTGGGACCTCTTCTTGCATGTGTAAGTACTTGTTCTAGCACTTGTTCTGGGGTGCCTACTACTTGCTGTATCTTGGGCACTTGGTGCCTTTTTCTCATTCTCTTTTTCCTTCTTCTTGGGCATGGTCTTCTTCCTACCTGTTAGGTCCTCAGGTATAGCTATCTCATTTTCAAGATAAGTGCCCTTCTCAAACTTGGGCCTTATCCAAGGTATACACATGTGTGTGGACCTCCTATAATAGTCAGAGTTAGGGGTTTTACCATTTGGACTTCATGCGACATGTACTTTTCCATGTATGTGCACTTGTTGGGGTAGACCAACATCCTACGCATCTCCCTGTGGTCCCGGTCCAAACTTCCAAGGTCAAGCTTTAACTTCTTGGACTCCTTGAATCTGTTAACTCCCACCTGGAAGTATTGAGTTGTGAAGGTGAATGGGAGCTTGCACCATGGGCTCATGTTTTCATCAGTCAACTTGAACCTACCAATACAAAAGTGTTGGTATACAACAAACTCAACTTCTCCTACTAAGTGTTGGTAGTTGTTCCAATATTCTCCATTCTACCCCAAACACATTCCTTAAGCACGTATACCATTTTTCAAGATGCACCTTGTGAATGGGCATCATGCTATCACAAGTGTATTTCTCAAATATTTTTTTGGTGAGGGGTCTTCCTCTCTGGTACTCCCAAATGAAACTTACTTGCTGCATCTACTACCGATTTCTAAGAACACAATGGTTAAGAGGACATTACCAAAGAGAATCTTGTCTCCTTCCTATGCACTGGTGATAATTTCATCTGCAATGTATGTGGATAGATTGTAGATGGTGCCCTCTGATATTCTTCTACAAACATTCAACCAGACTTGTTTACCTACATCCATCTTTCTTGCGTTGAGTTTTGTTACTAGGTGCACGACCATTCTCATCATTGGGTCTTGGATATCCCGATATCAAAATACCTTGACCCTTCTTGTATGCATACATGGCCACTATTTCCTTAATTGCTTCCTTGTCACACAGGTCATCCTCTAAGATTTCTCCCTCATAGATAAGGCATGTGAATCTTGAAATTAGCTGAGGGGTTATGCACATCTTGTGCCCTATGAAGTGAAAGTGGTCTTCATGTATGCATGACATTAGCCACTTGATAGAGGCACTCTGGCTTTTTCCAAAGTAGGAAACTCATAGAGTTGTAATAAACCCACCTTCTCTAACTTCACCTTGACTTCGTCGCTATAAATTGGTAACCCCTCAGGTGTTCTCTAGTTAGTTGTGCACTAACTCCAACTCCATTTCCTTTTCAATCACGTTTGTGTGATGATTGTAGTCACTTACTATCATTTTTCTCAAGTGGGATTCCCATTCCATCCCAGAAAAACCCCATCTGGGTACTTGCATTTCTACATACCATTCCTCATTGGTACCTGTGGTGGTTTCTTGTTGTTTTCCCTTGCCCTTGCCCTTTTTAGGTGTTACTACTAGGTTTCTTGGGTGCCATTGTGTAGGTTTCTCTGCACTTCAACTTCTCTTCCTAGCTCTGCTCTTCTATCTTTTCCAAGTTCAAATCTCAAACTTGTGAAGAAACTCTTTTCAACCATGCCCTAGTTTCAAACCCTAACTGGAATATCCCTTCACAAGATGGCGCTTCTCCACAACTCTCTCCATGCCCGTGAACTATTTCCCTCTAGTTTGTAGATCCAAACTAGTCACTCATGGTTAAAATTTCTCCAATTTTTCTTCACACGGATCAACTCTAGAAACCCTAGTTCACAAAATCTCTTCCTTCTTCATATTCACAATGTAAATAATGAAGTGTCCAACCTTCTATTTATAGTTTTCCCACTTTTTAACATTAAATGCTACCTTACCTACCACCATACTTTAACACTTAATGTGGATTTTCAACAAAATCTGACTTTAGCACTTAACTCATGTGCCCAACCTTGCATGGATAATTCTCCAACCTTCTAGTGTGTAACCAATCCATCTTGATAGGAGACTCTTGCGCGCGTAACCAACCAACAAAGGTACTTCTTCTATCATGATTTTTCTCTCACCTACCTCATGTTGTATTTTGTGCTTTTTCCTCTCTTGTATGTGGATCCCCAATGTAGCCTTACCCTAACACCAACCATCCTTTTTCACCTTTCCTCTCATGCACTTCCTTTCCCACTGGGCCATCCAACCAAGCTTTCCAATGCAATCCTTCCTAGGCACTTCACACTTCAATTTCTTCCACCTTACTCCACCCCACACTAAAATGATGTGTGGTCCTCTACATGTATATTCACCTTCAAAAAGTAATGAGATTACCATGCCCAAGGTGCAACACAAAACAACAACGAGAAAGGGAAACACAAGAAAATAAAATGCATTAAGGGAAATCCTAAACTAATTGGAAATACTGCCTTATTTACAAACACCAAGAAGACTTATTTATAGTAGGGCTTCAGCCTACTCCCATTGAAGTGTCCTAGAAATCTCATCCCATCCAGTGCTTGTAACTAGCATGCACTAAATCAAGGATGTATGAGATGATGATGTAGGGACCCAACCAATGGACCTTTAACTTCCCAGGATGGCGTAAAAACTTTGAATCATATAGTAAGACCATCTTCCCAACCTCAAACTTCTTGTTCTTAATGTGATGATCATGCCATGCCTTTTGTTTTTTTTTTCCATCTTTTAGCTCCACTTGGAGTGATCATCTTTCATCCAATTGCATTAACTTGTCAATTCTTTCTTCCAGCACTTGTTCATCATCTAATCCTCCTACACATGCACTATATACAGAGAAGGTAACATGAATTCAACTGGTAGGATAAGCCTCCATGCCAAACACTAATTGAAATGGTGTGGCCTTATTCAACCTCTTGTAGGTTGTCCTATATGCCCAAAGAATGGTTGATACTTTGTCATCCCAATCCTGTCTACCAACATCACAGATCTTAGTCAATGTGTGGCTAAGTATTTTGTTAAATGCCTCAGTAGTTCCATTTGCTTGAGGGTGATAGGGAGTAGTTTTGTGATGGGCCACCATGAATTCTGATAATAAAATCCTGACCATTTCATTGAGGAAGTGTGTACCTCTATCACTTGTCAAACTCAATGGGCATCCATACCTGCTGATTATGTTTTCCCATAAAAATCTAGCAGTGGTAGCCATTGTACAATCCTTTGTAGGTGCTTGCCTCTGCCCACCTTGTCAAATAATCAGTGCAAGTGAGGATATACCATGAACCAGTCCTTTCACGCACCATTTGGTGAGATTGGTCTCGACAAATTTGATAGCCCACTTCTCAAATGGTTCCACACTGGCTATTGGTCATGGGAATTTCATCCCTTTTTCCAGGTTTTCCAAGGCATTGGAATGGTCACAAGCCTTGCAAAACTCAATGCAATCTTGATAAATGGTCTCCCACCAAAGCCCTATGAGTAGAATCTTCCACGTGGTTGCATTTCCCACATAGTGTCCTCCTGCAATCCCACCATGTGCCTCTTCCATAATTGTAATGCACTCATGTTCTAGCACACATCGACACAAAACCTCATCATGACCCATTTTGTACAGATCTCCACTAATTAACATGTAGGGCATGGCACGTATGGCCAACTTCTTCTTCTCTAAGGCCTTCATTCCAATGGCACCACACCTATTTTGAGAAATACTACAATGTCCTCCAAATCCGAGGGCATGTGTGCGTGCAACCTAAATAGTTGTGCATCTTGGCATGGTATCTCAATGCTTTGCGCATGTCCTCCCTGAATCAATCCTAGATAAATGATCAGGTCTGGAATTACTTTTTCTGGTTTGACAACCACCATGAACTCAAATTCTTGGAACAATAGTACCCACCGACATATGTGCCCTTGTAGAATGGGCTTGTTCACCAAGTATTTCAATGCCATATGGTCAGTGTAAAATATAAAAGGGGTTGCCAACAAATATTGTCTAAATTTATGAAGCGCGTAGATCATCGATAATGCCTCATGCTCAGTTGTAGTATAATTTTGCTCTGTTGGTGTCAATTTCCTACTTGCAAAGCACAAAGGATGATCAACAATCCCTTCACCAGATGTGTGCAAGTACTACTGCTCCAATGGCGGTCCTGAGGCATCCACATGAACATGGAAAGGCTTATCCCAAGAAGGGAAATGTAGGATGGGCGCGGTGACAAGCCTATCCTTTAAAGTGTCAAATGCCTTTTGTTGTGCCTCTCCCCAATGAAAGGCACTCTTATGTCTAAGTAACTCTTCTAAAGGTGTGGCGATCTTGGCATATCCCTTGATGAACTTCTTGTAGTACCCCATATGCCCAAGAAATCCATGCACCATGCTTTGACTAGTAGGCTCCTCAATCCCACAATTACTGCAACTTTTGTGGGATCTACTAGTAGGCCCTCCTTACATATGATGTGCCCAATAATGTTCCAAATGGGGTAGAAAGACACATTTCTTAATGTTGAGGGATATCCTCAACTTCCACACCTTTCAAACATCAGCCTTAAGTTGTCACAATGGTCCTTCACTAACCCATATATTGTCCAATCATCTAGGTAGACTTGAAGGAATTTATGGATGAAATCTGGAAAGCTTGTACCACAATGCGCGAGAACACAGTAGGTGCATTCTTCAACCCAAAAGGCATGACTTTATATAGGAAAAAATTCCCCACTCAGTGGTGAAATTCATCTTCCTTTGGTCCTCCTTTGCATGATCCTTACCTGATAGCCCGAGAATCCATCTGTGAAAGAATAGACCTCGCACCCTACCACTCCTAAGATTTCTTTAGTAAATGGGGTTGGAAAGGATCAATGATACATACTACATTCAAGTCCCTGTAATCAACACAGATCCTTATCCTTCCATCCTTCTTGATACTAATCACCATTGGACTTATCCATTCTGACTCTTCAACAACTTCAATAATACTTGATGCTATCATTTTATCTATTTCTTCCTTGACCTTCACACATAGGTTAGGATTCATTCGGTATGGTCTCTTTCTGACTAGGCGTGCACCTTCCTTCAACTTAATTCTCATCTCCCCCAAGGAATGGTGGATGCACCTTTAGCTCATGATACCCATGTGGGAATAAATCCTCAAACTCACGTAAAAGATCAATGATCTTAGAGACTTCCTTCTCAACCAATAGTCTCTAATGATAGCCTCTTTAGGCTCTTCTTCTAAGCTGATGTTAACCTTCTTTGTCTTTAAAGGTTCATGATAGGTGTGCACCCATTCATCAGAACTATCTAACACCTCACATGCGTCCCCACAAAATGGTCAACATCTAAGTTTTTATTTTTCTTCTCCATCAATAACATACACCATCTTCCCTTTTTCTTTTTACACATGCGCTCAAAACTGTATCTCTTTTATTTCTTCTTCCTCAAAGTGTGCCTCCAGGCCAGGTTCACCTAGCAATTCTTGTATTCTATCTTCCACCATAGCACTATCCCCTATGGTAAGGTGCACTTGATATCCTACAATGCCTTATCCACCAAGGGTTTTGTACTCTGATACTTGAATGTTTGAATGAGATCAGCCACTAATTCTTGCCAATTCCTATCTTGGTGGCATGTCTCTGAGATGGATGTACCATGCACGCACATAACCTTGTAGGGTGGAATACAACTTGTGAACCCATAATGAAGGTGGAAATGCTTTTGCACTTCCCATCCAGGCTATCTCACATGCTTGGATATGGAAGGAAGTGGTCTCTTTACCATGGTACTCTTTTATAGCCATGGGCACGTTGCTCCTACAAAACCTTATAGAGAAGGAAATTCTCACCTCACACCATTCCAAGAGGTTCTCCCATGATGTGTCACCCACCAATGCACGCGTAGTTTCCGAGTAGGATATAACTTAACATCTCTCTTCATTCATTCTCCTCCTTCCACTGAGCTTCCATCTCCTACAAAAGACCTCAGGGAAGGCTCCTCCTAAGTACTTAGGTAGCTCCTTTCCCCCTACTAGGCATTGGACTATACACCTTTGTCACCTTTGTCACCGATCCTCTCAAATGTCATCTGATTAACTCATAGGTCCCATGCACCCAATTATCACATGCTATATTGGTGGTGTCACTTAAGGACTGAGCATCCTCAAACTAGATAACTCCTTCTATGGGATGAATTACCTCTAGATCCCTATTGAGCACACATATATTCTATCTAGGACCTCTTCTCCCAAAGGTTCAATATAGGGTGTTGATTTCCCATCAGCCAGGGGTATGATGACCCATTCCTCCTCATTTCAAAGCTTATGTATCCCTTGTTGAACCAAAGATCCACATTGTTGTTCTTATAGCACCATGGGCACCCAAGTAATGTTGGGAAATTGTCTACCTCGGTGAGTGCACAAGACTTTGAAGTCCCTAGTAAACTTAGCTCCTGAATGGTGATAGTTGCATCCTTTAAGACACCGATGGGCATTGCCTTCATTTTTTTTTCCATATATAAAACACATTCAAGATGGTTGTAATGCAGGTCTTCCCATCTGATGCCATGCATCCAAGGTGAGAACATTGACCTTCATGCACTGTGTCAATGAGGATATTACTAAGGAGCCATCCATCCATGACCGCATTTAACGTGATCTCCTATCATAGTCAAGGTTGAGGGGGAAGGTTTGCATGCAAGACCTACCTCTCGCACTCTTCTCCGGTGTGTGGTACCTTCTCTCTCAACCATGCTCCTAGCAAGGGAATAATATTCTCTTGCCTTAGCATTTTACATACTTCCTTGACCTCATCCAGGTCATCCTTTGGTGCCTCGACCTTCCTTCTTTTCTCCTCCCTCCTGGACTACTCCTTTAGACATTGGATTTCTCCTTGTAAACTTTGAATGATGTCCATGGTCTCTTGATATACCTCCTTTTAATGTGCAGGATCTGGGTACTTCCCATGTACCACTTCTTCCCTTGAAACTAGGTTCTTTTGCCTTGGTATTTCCTTTTACGCGTGTGCCTCTGCTCTTGTTGTTACCATAACAGTTCCAAGCCTACATCACGTGTCACTCGTGGCATCCATTGTGTGTCAACCTTTTTAATGCTTACCATTGCAGCACCCTTGTCTTTTCGTGTTGTTGATTCATATGCTCAAACAACTTAAGGCACTCCTCATACTTGTGCTTCTTCCCACACCATGAACACTGTAATAAATCTGGGCACTCACGCTTGTAGTGGTCTATAGACCCACAATTAAAATAGGTTCCATGTGGGAACTCACTCCTTCCTCCTCCATGAGTTACCATGACCATGGAAATCCTCCACGAAATCCCCTTCCACGCGTGCCCCCATCCATCACTCCTCATAAAATGTGATCATCACCCTTAGAACTACTGCAATGTTGGTCTGGTGCACACCATGATCAATGGCCTCATGGATCTGGTCAATAAGCCTACAATCCTTAGTATCATGGGTTGTAGAGGTGTAGATCTTACAATAGCAAGATACATTCTTCCGAATTGTGCACTATAATAAGGGACATCTACTTGCATCATGGTCCCCATGAAAATCTCACACTCTTTGCTTACGGCGCGTCGTACTTGTCTTCTTCCGGGGAAACTATCCTTGACATGCCCCTCTACTTCACAATCTATACACCACATTCCACTACAGTCTCATGAGCTGAGTTCGCAGATAACTTTTCCAGCTGCTTAGCCATAGCAGTGATTTGAGCTTCCAAGAAATGGGCTAACTCCAATATCAACACTTCCATAACTTCAGCATGCATAGGGTGGCTTCCAATGCCTCACGTGGGTCTGTGAAAGTTTATGAGATAAATCTCTTCTAAATGGAGTTATCAACCCTCCAACAAAACCATTGAGCATGTTGTGAAGGGTGAATGTCATATGACAATTTTGACAGAGAGTTTTAAACCATGTGTCATACTCCCACACACTCTCTGCACCATTCCCTGTTGAATCTCCTTAAGGGCGCTGATGCTCTTCTTATTCAAACTCAGGGATGTGGAATTCTACTAGGAAAGCATTTTTCAATGCGGTGTAATCTACCACCATCTGATGGGGGTCATACTTCCTATACCAGTATGTGCACACCCTTGCAACATCATTTGCAAACTAACTAGCCTTCCACTCTGGGGTTGTGATCCCCTTCACGCCATAGCAATTCACACTTGTGAACATGCTCCATAGCATCTTCAATACCTTAATCTAGAAAATGTAAAGACATCTCAAAGAAGACTTGAGGAGGTGGTGAGGCCCCTTGTCCTCTTGGTCCAGACCCTTGGTTTCCTCTGGTGTTTCCTCCTCCACCAGATCCACTAGATCCACTAGGTCCTGTGCCTCTGGATCCACCAGTTCCACCTCCAGATCCTCCTGCCACCAGTAATGGGCTGAAGTGGTCATGCCTAGGGTCCCCAATGTCCCACTAAACTATGTGCCAACCATCTATGAGATTGTGCCACTACCAGGTGTGTGTCCCATACCACTCCCCAGTGTTACCCAAGCCTTGTGTACTTTCCTTGTCCAAAAATTCCTCCGAATACTAGAATAGTTTGTGTAGCCATAGAAGTAGGAAATGAAAAATTATATCTCTTGGGTGTAGATCTGTCACTTCCACCGATACCAACTGGGTCAACGATACTCCTCCCTTGATCTAGAAAACCAAGCACTAGGGTTTGGTCACTAGGTGGGTTTAGATGCGTGCCAATGACTCTTCTCTCTCCACGTGATGAAATCTCATCAGAAGCTAAAGGGGTCTCTCTTACGTGCTTGCCAAGATGGGGTAGCACAGATTGCTTAGGTTCCACATCCTCTGCATGAACCTCAAATCCTTCCCACAACATCTACCTCCATACATCCATCACACTTGCAACCTCGTGTTGTCTAGCAATCTCCCTTTCACGTGCTTCACTATACTTGAGTCATCTCTCCTCCCTTTCTTTCTCCATCGCAATGTCTGTCATCTTCCTCCACTCTAGCTTCCTCACCCAACGCTTAGAATGGTTTAGCTCCGGCCATTGGAAATGCCTCTAAACTCAAGGTAACAATCAAGATCTTCATGGCTAGAGGGATATACACATAGAAATGATCCTCTGGGCTCCCACAAAAACTCAAACTCAACAACTTCCGGAAAAGAATATGTAGAAATAGCATACTCTAGAGTGTAGCTAGCCAGTACTCCTTTCCACCAATGATCCACAACATGAGTCCATCATCGATCTACATCTTGCAGCCTCTGGTATTCTTCTTGGGTCCACATGTGTGATCTATAATACCAGCTTGATCTAGATGCATATGCTTGAGAGCCATTCATACAGTTCTCTTTGGGAAGCAACAAAAAAAAAATTCATACAAATCATGGTAGAGGTTCTCTTCTACCCATCTACGTGCATCAAAATCAGGTCCAGTGTTGAATCTCTAAGAAAATTCTTCCTCTCGTGCTCTTTAAACCATGATTCAACACTTTCCAAAGTTAAACTTTGTCATCACTCATTACATAGATCATGATGTATGCCATTTCCCACTACAACTTTGAAAAGAGGTCCCAGACAACAAAACCAAGATGTAGTCATTTTTACACCCACCAAAGAACAAGGGAATCCCATGCGCGCCGACCTATCACCCAGCGGGCGTTGGGCACTCACTCGAGGCATGCGCGGGCACCGAGTCTCTCTTTTATGTGAGTTGAGTGGGAAAACATCATCTATGATCCAAACTTTAAAGGAAGTGAGTGGGAATGAAACATGTGAACATCATAGAGCTCAGAATGGCTCTAGATCATTGCAGTCATTACAGATAGAGATACTTTAATAGACTTAAAGAACTGAATCAAGATAGAAAGGAAAATGCATAGAATTCATATTCATCTTATAAACATACATGAAAAGGAACTATGAAGAATCATGTATGAATCCAAACCAAGAAGGATCATATTCAATTAACTTGGTAACCTCATTACATTCATTAGACTTACTACAAAACACCACATTATGGCAGACCAAAGTCATGCATCATAACTGGATCCATATCATTTAGCTCTCAAAAATAAATTTTATAACCCCAAGCCCTTGATACATCCTTCTCCTATATTTCATCTACCCAACCCAATATGACTCCTTGCAACATTTCTACAGAGCTCCACTCTCTATTGATCTCTCTCTCTCTCTCTTCTTTTATGGGTGCTTGTATTTATAGGCACCCCAAAGTGCCAACTCATCCTTCTGGCCTCAGATCCATGCCAAGTGTCTGAATGTGGTCCTCCATGGGAGCATGCTCCTCCAAGCCTGAGCTCTCCACTTTTTGCCATGATGGTCTTCTAGAAGCTTCCATCGCAGGGCATATTCCTTCCTAGGCCACTATCACTAGGCTAGCACCTTATCCACTCTACATGCATGTAGTCGGGTCATGCTTTTCTCATGTCCTACCCGATACGCCAAATACGGCTAAGTCTCGAGACCTTTGTCCTACGGGTGCATCACAAGTTCAACTACTAGACCCTCCTAGAACCTTTCCTTGCCTTGCCTTCACTTGTGCCCCATTCTTAACTTCATCTTGCGCACCCATGTGCCCTTTTGGACTTAGTCAATATTTATAAATTCAATTATTTCTCTATCTTACTTCCTTATTGCTCACATTCTACCCATCATTCTTCATACCAAACCAACCATCCTAATTTCTTCATTACTTACTTGTCATCCATTAATTTACTCACTCAAATCACTTGGAACGTGTATATTAGAAGGATTTTAAAGCTAATGAGACACAAAATATATCATCAAAAAAGCTCGACAAGATATCACAATAGTGTAGTGACTAGGTTGGGGATGCATTTTATTTCTTTCAAGTTTCAATATAAGCATTGTTTTGGAATTAAGAAATCTAGTCTTAGTGTTATTTGGAATAGAAGATATCATCACATCTTGTGTTCATATTCTATACTTGCATTAATTTTGGTAAATTTCTTCTAATAAAGCTTCTACCTTGGATAATATCTTCATGGCTTATCCCTATCAAATTTCTTAGAAAAATAATTAGAGGAATAAAATAAGAAAACCTTACATCTTATATTATTTGTTATACTTCTAATTAGATTAGAAACAATTTTGTTGGAGGAAATTTTCCTAGAAGAAGGGAGATAGTTTATCGAATATTCCCTTCCCAAAAATGTGAGGCACAAGCCTTGTTGATCCAGGAGGATCCCCAAACTAAATCCATCAAACATTCTACACATGTCTTAAAACATTTTGCACATATAAGATATTCTTTAGACCTTTCCGATACACTTTGAACGGGAAAAAACAAATGTTGTGTGTAAAATATATGACTCACTGAATTATTTTCTCCAATTAGAAAAATAATAGAGCATGTTACACAATGATTTCAAGAAATTTAAATCTTAATCAAAGGATTGAGATCGAATGAATATAGTAATGAAAAACAAGATCTAACATGTAAAGTACAAGTAAGTATGCAAGATAGGAGATAAGAGTGTATTAGTTTGTATTTGGATATTTGGATTGATCTTGGGTTGAGATTTACTAGAACATGCTAGATCTAGGTGGTGTGAGCTCTATCTAGAAAAATGAGATGTAGGAATTCTTCGATAGAAGCATTCATAATAGGATAGGACTACCCTGGCACTAATGTATGATCTGGATGTTAGTGTCCCTACAACAACTATGTTCCTGGTCTTTTCAAGGTTTGAACTTAGCTTCTTCCTTTCATTATTTGTCCCATCCACTTCGTTGTAGGGTTTTAATGTCACACATGTACCTACAAAAAAAACCCTAGCTATATGTACGAGGCTCAAGAAACATTAGATGAAAGAAATGATGGATATGCTTGAGTCAAAATGACCTCAACGATCACCCCAATGTGATTGTCACCAATAATTACACTATATTTCAGACTTTATGTAGTTTTTTTGCATGTTTGATTTGAATTTGTGTCCCTTGAAGCTAAGTTTCCCTTATGCTAGTCACACCAAGATAGTGGGCTATAACTACTTTTCCCCAAGATGAATGTGTGAGATGGAATTTAGAAACAAACCCTCATATGCAGCAAATGATGTAGCCCAAATGTAGTCTTTGAATGTTGTTTGTTGCCCAAGTATTAGATATTAAATATTAGCCTAAATTGTCATGCCCCTAATAATGGTAAGTAATTCGTATATATATATATATATATATATATATATATATATGATTACCTTGTTTGAATTTCATCATTAACAACTAAAAATTTAACCCAAAGTGATAAAAGAGACTCTAGAAAAGATACCAAATGATGTGGCAATTCAAAATCAAGAAAAGGAGGGAAAGGGACAAAAGCACCCAAAGGGGACAAGTTATGCCTAGGGCGCTCCTGTTCCTAATGAGTGGTAGTGTCAGGATGCTTGAAATATATAATGCAGACAATAAAGATTTGGGTCACATGTTGTCTAGTGTCCAAAAGTAAAGTGATCATTCCAGAAAAGTAAATAATAAGAGTGTGGGAAAGATAAAAGCAATGAAAGAGTAAAATAAGTGTTGTTAATGTCTAGTCTTCTTGCTTAGGAATCATGCATATAACGACATACCTAGAGGTGTTGATGTAAGTATAAAGTGTGTAATTTCATCGCTACGTTTTCCCTCACTTTATACTAGTGAATGAGTATTCGGTAGCGTAAAGTAGATAAGAAGAGTGTACCTTGTGGAGAGTTGAGGGAGTTATAACCAATAGTGTTCCGAATGAGAAATATGCTTTATGCCATGTCAAATGGATATTGTGAATGTGCATCATAGAATCTAGAAGAGGATAAGAATCATATGGGTGACCGTGTGTGTATAGTAGAAGTGATGTATGTGTGCGTCTCTTGGATATTATCTTTGTTAGAGTGTCATTGTGTTTGAGATTGTTCCTTGTTCCATTTTATATGCTGCCCTTTTTGACGAGTAAGGTCATAACTGCAAAATAAAATAAGTGTAGTCAATTCTCATGGTAAATGAAATTGAACTTTAACTTAGTACATGTCAAAATATAAATGTGTATTGAAAAACAAGTGAATCAAGGGTAGAATACACATGTGTGCCATGAGAGAAGAGATAGAATTGTTCATGTATGTTTTCTACCTTGGATATGGTTAGAATAGTACTAAGTATTTGGGAGTCTTGTCATCAAACTTTGATGTGAGTGTTTTAACGCTAAACTTTGAATTTGATCATCCTTTCTCTCAACTTTGGATTTGAGCATCTTGTCACTAAACTTCATATTTGAGAGTCATGTCACTAAACTTCATATTTGGGCATCCTGCCACCAAGGGAAGAGTATTGGGAGAGTGGTCAAATTTTCTCTCCAACCCTTAATGCTTCCCCATGGATAAGTGCCACTATAGATGGTCACAAACCCAATATAAACTAGTCACCGAGTCATATGAAGTAATTAGTTTTATTGCGTAAAGTGTGTAACATGCCACTGATTTTATTTTTTTGTTCCGGATAGTAACTTGTAACCGAGCTTGTGTTGCTAGAAATTGGAAAATATTGTCACTAAGAACTTGCTAATTACGTGCTCTAATTTTTTCTTCCCGGGATAGGAATGCCTAGGTGGGACATGTTGGTTTCTCAAACGTGCACCCATATCTCGGATCTCGAAAGCGCTGAGGTGTTTGAGACCACAATGGAACCATCCCCAAGTTGTGGGACCTTGCGCACTTGGGACGGATCTCCGAGAGAAGGTCGGTTTCTCTACCTACCTCTAACGCTACTACTACTCTTAATGTTGAACTAAAATCCTAGACTAAACATTCCAAGGGACTAGGGATAGAAGGATGTGCAGAAAGGGAAATCCTAAGCTAAGGAAGGTGATAGCACCAAAAGGAAAGGGTCGATCTCTCTCCACAAGTGGCGAAGGAAACAAAGAGGGCGCGGAGAAGAGGGCGGATGGTGCATGCCACAGATCAACACACAGCTCACCTTCTAGCACACACACACATGAATGTGGGGAATGCAAGCACAAAAGTACACACAACATGCTAGAAAACGTAAATAGAGAGGCGAGATGCAATGAAAACAAGAGAGGGAAGACAAGAGTTCCACAAAACATAATTTTATTGCTTAAGGGACACATAGTCATTTACATTCATGACAGGAGGTGAGAATACATTGTAGAGACCACGCCAAGGTCTGAGACCCATGGGAAGTTGGCCACCATTTTGGCATGGTGTCATTACAACAAAAGAGGATATTTTTACAAAGCAAAACTCTGTTATTTATAGAAGAAGAAGGAGAGAAGAGAAGGAGAAAGGGAGGGAAACTCATATTCAAATCTTTAACCACCAACAACCAGTGATAAATGCCTACAAATCCACCTACAAGGTGTCAGATGTGCTTCCCCATGTCTGTTTGGCATGTGGAAGAAGGAAGAAGAAAAATCTGATGAAATCTGGTAGTTGAGGTTGATTGGATGTGTATTGATGAACTGAAAGATGTTTCCCTATTTTTTGCTTAAAAAATCTTGCATATATTTGAATTTGAATAGTCCAATGTGTAACTTGTGTTTGCAGATTTTTGACAAGTCCAAGCATATGTCAATCTAAGTTACGTAGAGAAAGATACGGTTGTCATAATATGTCAAAGTCATCAGTGCACACAAGACACATGGTGCGTGCGGGTTGGATGAAATGATGGCCAACTAGTTCATTTGTTTTGTCTTTTTCCACCATGTGTCATACACTAGTTAGTTTTCTAGATTTGGTTCCCTGTTGGCACACTCTGATAGGTTGTGTGTAGCACACTCAAGTCTGATAGAAGATGACTTGGCACAGAAGGGTGCAAAGGAGGGTGCAAGGTGTGGGAGTGAGAAGCAAGCACATGAAAGGGAAACAAAGGGAGGCACACATGCGGGAGGAAGGCATACTTACAGAAGGAAAGTATGGAAACAAGATGCAAGCTTTCAACTAACGAAGGTCCGCGAAGGAAGAAAGAAAAGAGGGCACGCAAAGGAACTGATTCTATGTAAGCACGCAAAATGAATGTCAAGGACTTAGTTTATTGGAATGTAAATCTACGAGTGGTGCATGCAAGGAGCGCACGATGGGATAGGAGAGAAAGTGGGCATGGGAGAAAGGTGCACAAGGGAAATGGAAGGAGATAGAAGAATGCAAAAGGGAGCAGGAAGGCGCACAAGGGTGTGCAGAGGAATTGCAACTATGCCAAGGTGTCAAAAGAACAATCTTGAGTGCACATAACCTGAAATGTGAAACACTAGAGTCATGATGAAAATATAAGTTATCCAAATAACTAGGAGAGTTATTTGGATAACATGACACTAGCACCCACCGGTCCTATTAGTATTGGGCGCTTCTATCTTGGACTAATTTTAGGCCCAATTTTGATTATGAACATGTTTCTTAGCTTTTGTGTACCCTGATTTTTCTATGTATCATTATTTATCTGGTCTATGAACTATTGAGAGGGTGAAATAGTCACCCAATTATTTCCCCCACTTGTTTGGGGTGCATGAGATGGAAAAAGGTGAGTGTGGCCCAAACGAGGAAAGTTGAAACTAATGTGCACATCTAAAATGGAAATCTGCATAAGGAATAGGTAATACACATGGTAACAACCATGACATATGCAAACAATGGGAAAAAGGCTAGCCAAAAGTGTTAGTCACAAATAATAATACATAATGTAATAGAAACAAGTCACAACATGTAATAACATTGTAAAAGACACAAGTAGCTAGTTGAATACATAGGACAAAGACTCAAGATGTCACAAAACAATCAAACCCTTCAAGGTGATACAAGTGTAGATACCTAAATTAGGTATCTCTACCCTTTTCTTCTAGCATGTGCATATTTCACCATAGTCCTATCTTGACCCTATTAATTTAATTCATCCCCTTAACATTAATTTAATTAAATTCCCACTTATTATCCCATCACTTTTAATCCTTATCAATCTTTATTAATCTTAATTGATTAATTAATTAATTAGTTAGTTAATGTCCATTATGCCCTAATGGACTTTCTATTTAAGATGATTTTATCCTAAATCTACATCCCTATGCTTTTTCCTAGCTTTTATCCTACCTATCTTTATCCCCTAACTACCCATGACACATCCCTAAACAAATTCTTCCCACCTACAAGCTTTAAAGTACTTTATTTTGTCCTTAAAAACTCAAAATCCCGACTAAAACATAAAATCATCCCCATTGGGGAAAGTTTCCCCATAGTCGGTAGCGACCCGGCCCAGTCACCACCATCAACCCTATAAGATTGAGTTCTTCCCTTTCCAAAATAGACACACAAACACATGAGCACAACAAAACACTTGATTTTCTTGCATTCTTCAAACCAAAGCATCTCAACAACTATGCCAACCTTCTTATAGTCCTTGGAAGCTTGTTTTGATCAACTTTTTGACTTCAAGAGGTTTTATATTGTTTTTGTGTTATCTTATGTTATTTCCACTACTATCTTGTTAGAACTAACGTTTGCATGTTCAATGTAACTCACACCTCCATAACCACTTGTTCTTCCAACCTTTTTACTTACGAGGTTAATTTTTTAATTCATCTACTCTCGGCCTTCTTCTACCCTACTACAGATCATCATTGCCCCACCCCGGTCTACATTGACCGGTGTTATGTTTGTCAATCCTTCCATATAAATAATTGTTTTCTATCAATTTCTATGCCTTTTTCCCAGACATCCTTCTACAGTTCATCCCCTAATATCCACAACTTCGCCACCTTTAGTTTGCACTCGTAGCTCTACAAGTCTCGCATATTTACTTTGTTGTCAATATCTTCTCACACGAGTCATCGTCGACCTGCCTCTATATAGTCTAGGTTGTCTTGAACCCATCAGTACCTTTTCATTTGTATTTTATTCATATCGATCAGCTTTTAGATTCATCTTAGTTACTTTGATTCGGATTATTTATGTTTTTGCATGCTATCACATCTATCCTTTACTTTTCTTTTTCTTATCAAACGGGGTTGATATACATGAAAGGAAGGTAGCACTTCTTGAGCCAGATTTTTGGGTAACCCCGCATAAATTATCTAATATATTTTTCTTTTTAGTGATTCTTACTTGCAGGTATTATCTAGCTTGCAGCTAAGATCATTCATTTTGCACACATTCATCCACATCACACATTTGAGGTACCATAAACCCTCCATTTTTTTATTTGTTTACTTTTCTTTAGTAGCTAACTCTTTAATTTGAAACGAACAAGAAAATTATGACAACAAGCAAATAAGAAATAAACATAGGGCATAGCCCACAAATAATGGAAATCATGACACTATCAAGGAAGACAAGATATAAGAAAATCATAGAGTCATGATTGGATGCATTCTGTGATAAAAATTCTACACATGAAGTACCCATTAGCATGTTAGAAATATTGATAGTATGCCACAATGTATACAATGGGAAATAAGAATGAAAGTAGTAGATATTACAATGATAGAACTTGAATATAGGAAAATAGGAAAGGTATATGCCCCAAGAGCCTCAATGGGACTGGTATGGTACAATGTCAAGCATCATACATCATGTAAAAACCTGTAAGTGATCTATATTCACCTCAAAAAGTACCATGTGAATGTGCATGTGTGTATGGAAAAATGATAAAGCATATTATGAACCCAAGTAACATGATAAGTAGTGTGCAACATAGAATAGAATGAGCAAGCAAGGATACATCCAATCAAGATCTAAGCTAATATTTTTGAATTTTTTATAAATATGTGAACATGAAACAAAACAACTAGAAGAGGGGAGCAAGGTTTCCCCCCAATGTATGTGTGCAAAGTGAGGTCCATGTAAGTAAATGTACCCTCAACAATCATGTTTGAACCTAGAACAAGAGTGCATCATTAGGTAGTGAGGGGGAGAATATGCCCCCAAGTGTGTATGTGACAATGATATATCCAATGAGGGTAAGGGGTAAGGGCCCACTATCTTCCAATGTAAAAATATATGAACATGATCTAATGACCTAGTGTTATGTGAAAGTGCATGTATCACAACATGTGGATAAACTAGAATAGGTGGAACATTGGTAACTAATAAGTGTAATTTACTAAACATGAGAGAGACCAAGGAACAATGTTAACATAGTGAGGGGAAACCCCTATGGAGTCTAAGATACCAAATGTATGAGGATCAAATGAAACAATATACATGATAAGGATATGGCCAGTAGAAGAAACTATAATAGGTGGAATATTGGGATTTGTAGTCTTGTTTTCTATACCCAATTTCCTAGGAGCATTGGCACTTCATCCAGACATATTTGAATGCTCACCCGAGGCACACAAAGCTATCAAGTCCCTCTTTAGTACTTGGCTCAACAAGATGTTAGCATATTTAACCAGAAATATAATTAAGAAAATACATATTCAAACATAAAAAATCATTGCATGCATTCAATCAAAAAAACACATAATAAGGAAACGTATAGATCATATCATAATTAATATTATTTGCACCCTTAGATCACCATACTCAGAGACATAAATTACCAGAATCCAGCCACCATGATCCATTAACAACCAAAAGAATTACATAGCAGAAGTTGAATACATAACCATAGTATCACACCATGTCCAAAACAATCCAAAGATCTGATACATATATATAGGGGTGGGGACTTGCCTTCACTGCCTATGCATTCCCAAAATATCATGCATGCTAAAAATAGCCATGCGTACATACAAAAGCATATATATATTGTGCATGTTTTCTACATGCTTAATAATAGATTGGTCCTATAATTAAACTCCACTTTAACTCCTATTCTTGGTTTGATCCACGTATGACCTTTGATCTTCACACGCATGTGCTTTATTTTCCAAAATAGTCATCCCTTTATCTCCAAGTCTTCATACTTTCTTATAAATCTGGAATGTTTTTGAATGCCACTCAATCTTGACATTGTCTATTTTTAGCCCGTGGCTCCAAAATTGTCTAAGTGTGGGATAGTTCCCGCTTGGGCAAGATCCTTCACGCATTGTATTTTTATGTCATGTGCACATACCTTTGTGTCTACCTCACATGCATCCAACATCTTCACACACTTCTTGTACTTAGTCAAAATGGGTCATACAACATTACCACACACTAAATTGGATTGTTATCCTTGGCAATACCTTAGTCACCAAAAACATAGGTGATCACCAAAATAATTCAATGCCCAAAAATATTCATCTTACTTAACTCAAAATCAAATCAAGCTGAAGTTTGTTGGAAGAGTTATGGGAACTCAACATTTATTTCACTCTTATATTTATTCCATTATTCAAGCTCTACTAATGTTTTCCTGAGCACCTCTACAACCCCTGACACTTGGTTAGGCACCAACTCTTCCACCCTACTCTTTAGCTCCTGAATGACCACAGTCAATTTTATGCACACTCCCTCAATCACGTCCATGTGGTCCAACACCATATTCTGAAATTGACCTATCCAGAGCTCTAACTTGTCCTTTTTAGCCTTAATCACTTCTTTATGTTTTGTTGCCTTAGCCATAACTCAAGTGTGTTCAATTTTATTTGTGGGCATCTTCTCCTGGATAGTCTTGAGCATTGCTTCTTCATCAATCATGCGCACATCAATAATAGGTTCATATTTTTGGCACCTATCAAAGGCCACATTAGCCTTATCACTTGCTTCCTTGAGCTTCATGAACAAATCTTCAAGCTCAATAATTTTGGCCTCAACACCAACCTTATTAGCTTATCTTTCCTTTGCAACTTCTTCTGTTGTTGGCCCTGTGCCACTCTTAACATTTTCCAAGAGCATGCCAACCAGTTCCTCCAAGTACTCCATCTCATCATTGTAATCACATCTATCTTGGCTTACCAAGGTTGGGCAATCGACTTAATATATGTTTTACTAATATGTCATCCTTATCATATGTGTCCTTCATTATCTTCTTCTCACCCTGCGGGTCTTTCTTCAAATCCTAGACCTTGCGCTCTTTTTCTTTATTATCTGCTACCAAGACTTTCATAGTAGCACATGCATTAAGGTTCTTCCGTAAAACATCCACGACCAACTTGTTCAAGTTGTTGCACGCTTTGCTCATCAATTACGTAAATGGATTCAACTACCTTATACTTCCTCTCTAGCTCACTCTTTAACTCAATGACACCGATGGAGTTGTTACTTACCTCGAACTAACGTTCTTACGTGAATTTTTGTAAGTTCCATCTCAAAATTTTCCTGATTCGTGAAACTCCCCATGCTTTTCCATCAGCTCCAAAGCATACAACTTCTCATATGGCATTGTGCTCAAACCGCGCCCTCAAGACCTTTTTAGGGTCATCCAAAAAATCTGTTAGGGGTGACACAGGAATCCATCTCTTCATATGTGCCTTTTTCTTTGTCTTTGTCTTTGTCTTCTTCGAGTAGAGGTTCCTCATCTTGTCCCAAATTTTGTGCCTTTTTCTTCCCCGATAACATAATGTCATTAGTCATCTTCTTTTCATAAGCCTCCTCTTCCACATGTGTTTTTTCCATTAGTGGAATTTTAATCTCCTCCCCTCTCTGTGATGTGTGACCTTCGATTCTCAACATTATTTTTCTCCAATTGCTCATCCCACTTGCGCTCAATTTCCTCACGCAAAGTTTCTCCTTTATTTTCCAAATTAGGATCTTCACTTGTCTCGATCTAGAAATAACTATCACCCTTTTGTGCTTGACTTTTTCCTTCTCTGTACTATCTATGGTGGCTAAGATGTTCTAACACCACTGTTGTTTCTTCTTGTGTAATACATTTTTTTTTCTCAAATGTGAATGATCAATTCTACCTTCCTCTTCTTCTTCTTCTCCCTCAAAGGTATCTTCATGCATTCTCTTCAAGGGTGGTACAATAATTCATTCTGGTTTGTGGGAAGGTAGAATCTGTAATCTCCATCTCCACTCCCCCTTGGGTGCAGCAGCATCAATTGTACAAATGTTTGACTTATCAATCCCCTAATAGTAACATTCAACTAGGGGCTCAAGTCCAACGTGTCAAGATCCATCATCTCCAAATATGTGGACCTCACATCATACTTGTACATCATGTACAATATGTGTAAGTCTGAGTCAATCTTATCATCATTGAAAGCTAACTTTTGCACATTATTAATCATGTTCATAGAACACTTGAAATAGCATGAAGTGAATGCAAAAGGTAGCTTGCACCAAGGACCCGTCTCTTCGTCCTCAATTTTGAATCGTGTAAGACTGTAATGTTGATCCACC